>VWZI01001507.1:265781-276693 GCA_013396835.1 Psilopogon haemacephalus | reverse complement strand
CCCCCCACCCAAAAAAACCCCAACCCAAGTCCTTGAAACAGCTCTGGATGTCGTATTGCCTTTTGGCATTGTGGTTGCATAACGGGATCCCAGCTGCCAGCGGAGGGAAGTGAGGGGTGAGGGTCACCTCTGTGCCCTGCAGCATCCCAGCAGCACCTGTGAGCCGTGCTGGCCCCGGGGCTGTGTGTGTGGGGGGGTTGTTGGCATCTCTTCCTAATCCGAAGGGCTGGGCTGGGGCTTTAATGCTTGCAAAAGCTGCTGGGTTCACGGCTGGATTCCACGGCAGGGGGCTGCAGGGACTCCACACCTAGAGGCAGGCTGGGCAGCAGTGCTGCCGAAGGGGGAAGCCGAGTGCACAGAATGCCAGCCCTGGAGGGGACCCCCCCAAGGCTCATCTGCTCCCACCTTTCTAGGCGATGGTGTTGCCCAGCAGCCTGGCAAGCTGAGTCCTCCAACTGCCCAGCGTAGGGGAGTCCACTGCCTCTTTTGGGAGGTGATTCCCTTCTCTTAACTGTTCCCATGGTGGGGGAAAAAAAAAAGTGGGAATCTCCTCGCCAGTAACTTGTATCCCTTGTCGGCACTCCTTGTAGAAAGGGAGTTTCCATCCTCTGGGTAGCCACCCTTGATGCCCTGGTCTGTGGTAATAAGGTCTGCCCCAAGCCTTCTCTTCTCGAGGCTGGGCAAACCCAGCTCTCATCCTCACCACCCACTCAATCTGTGCCAGCCTCTTCCCCCCCCTCCCCGGGGTCCTCGATGCCTGTCTGAAAGCACATCTGGGATCCAGAAGCTCATTACTGGTAAGGCCTGAGGGTGTCAGGAAGCAGTGCTGGAGTGGAAGAGGGAAGAAGGACAAAGCAGAAGCTCAGCAAGGCTGAAGAAGCCTCCTTTAAAACCTATTGACCGAGGAGAGGCCAAGAGCCCTGCCAGAAGCCTGTAGCTGCAATGACTTTCACACCTTTTTGGTGTCGTTTAAAGGGCTGGGGGGCAGCAGTGGGGCCCTGGAGCAGTGCAGCCAGGAACTCCTCGGAGCACACGGGAGGGCAGAAGTGCAAGGAGCAGCATAAATAAGCATCCATTAGAGCAGGATGTTGCTGTGGGGTTCACCAAACCTCTCCGAGGCAGGCAGAGATCCACAGGGAGCGTTTGGGAGTGGCCCAGGGTGGCCATGCTGCTGCTGCTGCCTCTGTGCTAACCTTGCACACAGCTGCAGCTTCTGCTGCTGTGGAGACTTCTGTGGGAGCCATGGGGCACAGGACCTGCACTTGGAGGCTTTGAGGAGCAGGCTGTGGTGGCATCATCCCAGGTGGCTCTGTGGCCAGCTGTGTTTCGTGCCTCTGACGTGGGCAGGGGAGGTGAGGACCTGCCAGCAGCTCCTGGTGCTGCACAGGGCAGCTGTGGTGGGAAGAAGCCAGCTCTGGGTGGGCTCAGGTGCTCCTGAGTGAGACCTTGCTGGGCACAGCCTGATCCGGGTTCCTGAGGGCAGTTTGGGAAGGTGCAGGGAGGAGTTAATGCTGCGTCTGTGCAGCTCCAGTCCCTGGTTCTGCATGACCAGCAGCTAACTGCTAACTCTGCTTCCAAGTCCTCTTTCCACTTGATTCTTTCAAGGTTATTCAAACCCGAGGAGGGGAATGGCAGCAGAACCTCCTGCAAAGCAGAAAGGCCAAGTCAGCCCCCCTACTCCTTGACCTCCTCCCCTGGTCCTTGACCTCCTCCCCTGGTCCTTGACCTCCTCCCCTGGTCCTTGACCTCCTCCCCTAGTCCTTGACCTCCTCCCCTGGTCCTTGACCTCCTCCACTGCTCAGCCTGTGCTTGCTGTTCCCCCTGTGGTTGCCTCCACTGCAGAAGGGATGATCATGTGTATGTTCCACAGCCTGGCATCTGCACATCAGCTGGAGCAGCTGAGTCTCTGCCATGTCCCTTGTGCCTCTCTGTGCCCCCCACCCCACAGCCATGCTGCTCTACCTGCGCCTTTGGTCCCTGCTGCAGCAGATCACTGCTAGACAGACAGAAAGACAGACAGACAGACAGCACATGGGTGCTCGTGGGGGTGTTGGTGTCCATCCTGCAGCACAGCCCTTCCTAGCAGAAGAGGGCCAGGAGAACCTTGTGAACCTCTGCAGAGCCCTGGGGCACCACGAGGAGCTGCCCTTGTGCCAGTGCCCAGAAAGGGCTCTGGGAGCTGAGCCAAGTCCTGTGAGATAATTTAATCCTTCCTGTTCCACAGTCCCTGCTGGCCATGACTCCACTGCAGCCAACGTTTTGCTGTTCCTCTGGCACTCAGAGGTGCCCACCTTGTGTTTGCTTTCACTCCTTATCTGGTACCACAGTGAAAGCAGGCAGGGCAGCAGCTGAGGCAAGGACAATGGTTTGCTGTGTTCCCACTGCTGCCTGGAGTCCCCTCTAGCCTCTCCCTAAACACAGGCTGCAATTGCCTTCTGCTGAGGTAGCTCTTTGTTTGGTGAGGCTGAGGTCACTTGGAGTAATCAATAGTTCCCTGGTTCCCAAGAGAAGTATCCCTTTGGCCAAATCAGCATTTCCATCCTTGCTGGCAACCTGCTCTTCAGTCTCAGCTTTGGGGAGCTCCAGGTGTGTGCAGAGCCCTGCTCCTTGTCTTCTGCCAGTGCTGCTTTACTCTCTGAAGTTGAGCAAGAAGGGCTGGAAGCACTTGGAGTTGTCTGGCTCTTGTCAGCCTCAGCCCCCCTCTTGGCTCTGCCCCAACAGCTCGCTCTGTGCTTGCTTCTTCTCCAAGGAGGGCAGTGAGGAGAGAGTCAGTGGAATCCTCCTGGCCAAAGGCATCTGCTGATATAAATCCCAGTCCCCAGGCTGCAGGAGGACTTGGCCTGGCTGCTTCTTCCCAGCAGCAGAAGGAAAACTGCCCCTAACACAGCAGGTCCTGTACCCCAGAGCCCCAGGGCTGGAAGTCAAAGGTGTCCCCAGCAAGGCTCCATGGCCACACACAAACTTTCCTTGCAAAGAGGCAAAGGCACTGACTCCTCAGAGCTGGATTTGCACTGGTTCCACCCCCAGCAGCCAAAAGCTGGGCTGTGGCTCCAGTTTCCTCTGGCTGAAGAAGGCCACATGGTTTGTCCTGCTGCTTGGGGCAGCTGCAACCCCCTCCCTCTGCATTGTTCGAGCCTCTGCACCATCTCTCTTCTTTCCAAACCAGAAAAGGTCACGGGGACCCAAGAGAAACCCACTTCCCTCCTTCACTGGAACTCCTCTGTCTGCCTCACACATGCTTTGGTTGCCATCTCTGGCTTGCCAGAGGCAGGAACAAACCCTGGGGTTTGGCAGGGTTCAAAGCCTTGGCTGGCTGGCTGGGAAAGAGCCATTCTTGGTCCTCCGCCCGTGCCCACTGCCAGCTTCTCCAGCTGCACTTTTGGTGCACGTCCCACGCTGAGAGCACTTTCCTCAAGTGTCTGGGGATGGGCAGCACCTCTGGGTGCATCCTGCAGGGAGAGTGGGCAGGAAGGAGCTGCAGCAGGACCCAGAGCCAGGTGAAGCCCAGCGCCTTGCTGCGGTTGAGCCGCACGTACAGTGGGGAGGGCAGGAGCCTGCGGTGCCTTCCCCAAACAAGCAAGAGGGCAGGGGTGCAGGGGAAGGCAAGAGGGAGGCCAGGAGGAGCTAGGCTGTCTCTGCTCTGCTCAGCAGAGCTGTTGTAGCCAACGGTTGCCCCCTGAGGGACTGCAGGGCTTAATGCTGGGGAAGGATTCTGTAACTGGGAGCTGGCCGGGAGGCACTTGGCAGCTCCTGCTGCTCCAGTGGCAGCCACTTGGACTTGCCCTGGTGCTCAGGGGAACAGGGATGGCAGCCTGGGTCAGAGTGGGCAGGGCTGGGCAGGTGAGAGGTGGTCAAAGCTGTTGGCTCCCTGTTAGCATGATGCTGTGGAGCAACAGCAGGACCTGATTTGAGACGGGAGCCTCAGCACATGCTGCTCACCCCAGAAACCTCCTACTCAGGCAGCACAGGGGGTTAGGTTTGCTTAAATGCTGGCTGAGGACACCCCCAGAAGTCATCAGCCCCAGAGAGGGAAGAGGGTTTCTCATGGTGGTGAAAGGATGAGGGAGAAGAGGGATTTCCTGGCTGGGGCAAAGGGAGGCTCTGCTCAAAGAGAAGTTAGAGAGAATGGAGTTGTGGTCATGGCATCAGGCTGGGGGAGGGAGGAAGGGCTGAGTCAGTGGCAAATCCTGGCAAAACAAACCTTATTATTTACCTTTCCATGCTGGTCCAGGAATGAAAGGTGAGCAAACCTACAGCTCCCCTCTCCCACCTTGTCCTGCTCCAGAGAGAACAGCCCTGGAGGAGCAGCCCCGGGCCAGGCTGGGGCAAGATTTCACCAGAGCCAAGGAACCCTGCTCCAGCTGGTTTCCAAAGACAGACACTGACATCCTCCACCTGGGCAGTGCTGGCTCAGCCCCCTGGAAAATGACAGAGGCTTTCCTTGCTGTGGGGCCAAAGGGCTGTGCTGGGAGCACTCTGCTGCTCTCCCATGCTGGCTGCAGTGGGAGGTGCTGCTGGCAGGCTCCAGATCTCTCTCTTCTTTCCCCTGTTGACAGCTGCTGCTGGTTAGGAAAATGGGAATGTTCCCCAGGCAGTTCTGGGCAGGAAGTGCCCTTTCCAGGGCTGACCACATGGGCTGTTGCTGTTTCTTCCTCTTCCCACCTCCCAGCAGTAGTCACAGATCTGGGTACATCCTAGTCTTGGCAAAGCGCTGCTCTTCCTCGCTCCTCTTCCTCACACAGGGCACAGGGGAGGCCTGGGAAGGGGGTGGGTGGGGGATGTTTGTTCCTTGGCTTCAGATCAGCACAATCCTTGAGGCAGTTCTCCTCCCAAAGCACAAAGGAAGAGAGAAGAAAGGCTGGGAGCAGTCCTGGTGTGGAGCAAACCTTGCTCCTAGCACAGAGCTCCTGACGCCAGGCACCATCCCCTCTGCCTGCAGGGCAGGATGGAGATGCCACCTCGGGACAGGGCTGCAGGGACACCAGGGCAGCTCGCAGGAGGGACATGAGCTCTCATCCCATCTGCATGGGACAAAGCTTAGTGAAGACAGGAAGGAGGCAGCTTGGGCTTAGCGATCCTGCAATCTGTGGGTGTCCAAAGCTTGGTGAGCTCAGTGGAAGGGTCAAGCACCTCTGTGGGCAGCGAGGCCGTGCAGGGGTTACCCCAGATTGCAGCTGCAGGATAGGAAAGTCCGGGGTGGGGGGGGGGGGAAGAAAGAGCTTGAGGCAGCTGCTGAAGAGAGAAAGAGCAGAACTGGCAGGAAAGGGAAATGACTCCACAGCAGCATCCTTGTGCTGTCCTGGCAGCAGCCAGCCCTGGCCACTCCTGGAGCACCAAGGGCGCAGGAGTGGGGGTGGATCCTACAGGGCAGGAGGAAGAGTTCCTCGGAAAGCCCAAATGGGGCAACAGAGCTACTTCAGAAAGCAGAGTTCTGGCTAACGCCGAGGGCACCACGAGTAAATCCCTTCCACTTTTGTCGTGAGCTAAGGCAGGGAGCTGAAAACTCCCCAGCCGGTTTTAGGACCCCAGGCAATGAGCAGCCACTGAGTAAGTGATGAAGGTGTCAGCACCAAGCTCCCTCCTGCCCATTGCCCTTCCCTCCCTGCCTTCTCCTCCTCCTCCTCCTCCTCCTAATGGGCTTCAATTCGGAGAGCTCAGGGGAAATGTTGGCGTTTAAAAGTTGGTTTAATCGAGGAGGAAATGAAGCTTCCCAAAGGTGCTAACCTTTGGAATTGCTCCCGGAGTTGCTGAAGTATGATAACTGCTTTGGAAAGGTCCTGATGGTTTTACGACCTTCAATCACGCCTGTACTTCTGTACCCAGGCAAGGGTCACCAGAGTGCTCCAAGACACGGCCAGATCCCCTCAGAGAGATACAGAAAGAATCCTTTTTCCTGTCTTTCTTTCTCTCGACGTGATCCAGGCTGCTGAGTTTGGGTCCAGCAGAGCCCTGACCCCAGGCCAGAGCAGCACAACTGCCCAGGAGGTTCTGGGCATGCCACAGACCTGTTCTGTGAACTCCCACGGTGGGGTGAGGATGAGCTCTGTGTTCTGGCACTCCTGGAGGTGCTGTTTTGGAGACTTTGCCTCCAAGACAGAGGAGAAAGCATCACCACATCTGTGTGGAGCAGACACAGGGTGTAAGCCCCATGCCAACGTCTCAGTTCTCACTCCACAGTGGCAGTAACCTCCTGGCAAGTGAGGGAGGATGGATGAGTCTCTTCCCCTACCAAGATGAAACCAGGCCCTTTTTCCTTGTCTTACTCCACTTTTCCTGTCCCCCAGCCCCAGGACAGAGCTGTGAAGTTTGGGTGGTGGCTCTGAGGAGCTGCTGTCTCACAGTGAGCATCCCATGGCCATTGCCAAAGGGTAAGGAGGGGCCCTGCCAGGGATAGTTCTGCTCTTCTCCTTGGAGACCAAGCAGCTTCAGGGCCAGGCCACCACCTGAGGGGACAGCAGGCCCCCTCTGGTGCTCAGCTCACTGGAGCCTTCTCCCATCAGCAGGTCAGTGTGAGCCGTGGATTATAGCCTGGCAACAGGGAGGCTGCAGCATGCAAGCCCCAAAACTGCAGCGCCTGCTCCACTACACAGCAAAATAGGTCGTGCATCAGCAAATGAAAAAGGACAGATGGTGTCTGCTAATACAGCTTAGTTTATGGCCTGCAGGATTAGCTCACTGCTTGTCATGTCTGCAGAAAATAGGAAATGGGTGGGTTGGGTGGAGGAAATGTGTGTGCTGTGCCCGGTCCCACCTGTGCTTGTAGGATGCAGCAGCTGGAAAGGATGGCAGAGATGCTGTGAGGTTTATGAGGTGCTGCTGAAAGAGCTGCCAGTGACACTTTGAGGGGTCTGGGCACTCAAGTTGGTGCCTCATACTGAGCCTTCCAGTTTCCACAGCCCCACTGCTGCAGGGAGAAGGATGCTGAGCCACCCGAGGATCCCCAGCAGAGACAGGGCCACTGGTTGTGGTCTGTGCACCAGCAAGGGCTGTGCCAGCTGCAGGACAGCCTCAGTTCAGCATTTTGAACTCCTGAGCACCCACGTGTCTGCCAGAGTCAGACACAAAGCTGAGGCAGAAGCCTCAGGTCCTTTCAGTGCCTTCTCTGTGACACACTGTTCTCCTTTCCTGGAAACCAGGCCAGTGCCTCGCTCTCTTCTCCTGGCAGAAACCAAGCCCTGTGCCAGAGCTCTTCTAGCCCCTCCGTGGCTGCTTTCTGGAGGGCAGAACAAACCTCCCTCACTCCTCCACACACAGTCCTCTTGAAGATTTCATCTTTGTTCCTTGCTGCAAGACGCTGAGCACCCCAAAGACCCATCAGGGGAATGAGGAGAGAGGCTCCAGAGCCAGTTCCTGCTCTCTCACATCATCTCCCTGCCTCTTGCTGATGGCTCCTGCCTCTCCCCGGCCACCACCATCCTGCCCCAGGCAGCTGCCCACTGCTCTCAGAGCTGTTTGTCACCTCTGCTTTCTTCTAGCCACAAGCAGCTGTCACAGACTCCAGGGGGTTTTCTCCAGTGACTAATTTGCCTGTGTCACAATTTGCCAAGCACACAATTGTCTCTTCAAACTGCTCAGGTGAGGAGGGAGCCCTGGCTGCTTGCTCACCTTGTAAAGGTTCAGCCCAGCACTTTTCCTGCTGCTCTAAACCTTCTCAGTTACAAATCCCCTGTCATTAGGGACAGCAGCTCAGCAGGGAGAGTGAAAGGAGAGCCAGGATCACTCTCCACTTCTCTCCCCAAAGCTGCAGAGAGGGGCAGCAGGTGGAGAAGGAGATTTGGAGCAGCCTGTGCTTGGGCTACCAAAGGAAAAGCTGCTTTTGTGGAGGGCCAAAGCCTGGCAGGTTGCTATTCTGAGTAGCTGCTCAGCTCTCCCTACCTTTAGGTCAGTGCTGAAGCCCATGGCAGACCTCTCTGTGTCTCCTTTCCCTGCACCGTGGCCCTGTCCCTCCTGGCTGGCTGAGCCCTGCAGGAGGCAGGATGGTGAGCTCCGTGGGCACACACACACACAGCCTCCAAGTTCTTCCCCCACCTCCCACCCTCTTTTTTTTTTTCAGCTGCTGACAAGATTTGCCATGTGTGTGGGTGGATCCCAGGCTTGCAAGATGATTCCTTGCTCCCCCCCTTCCCCACTTCCATCCACCAGCATGGTCAGGATCTCAGGGAAGGGGAGCAGAGCCTGTCCTCTGCCTTCAGAGGATGCTTTCAGTGAGCTCCATGTAGGAACTCTCTCCCAGCATTCCACCTTCCCTGGAAAGCCCCAGCTGGGAGTGGAAGATGGCTGTGATGTGCTGTGATGTGCTGTGCTGTGCTGTGCTGTGCTGTGCCATGTGAGCCTTAGGAGGGAGCATAGTGGGGAGGGGAGATGGAGGTGGAACCGCAGAGTAAACCAGAACAAGGCTCCTTGCTCCTGGTCCCAGGGCTCCCATCTCCTGCCTTTTGCTCTTCATTTAAGAGAATGTCAATCCTCGTTAAGCCCAGCAGAGTCATCTCTTCCTCCCCTGAGCACACCTCGGGGTGGGAGCAGGAGAAGCAACCAGAACATGAGCTAAGTAGATCAGCCCGGAAAGCGTGCGCGGACCTGCGCGCCGGGGAGAGCCCTCCCCAGCCACCGCTCTCCTCCCTGGAGAGGCATAACCAGCCCTTCACGACATCTCCATCTGAGGGGTGATCAGAGTGCATGTCATTACAGAGCAGGGTTTCCCCAAGGCCCTGGAGAAAATGACCCCAATGAGCTTCAGCTCTCGGCTGCACAGCTGCTGCCTCCTGCATGCAAAGCGTCCCTGACCGTGGAGCTCGCAGCTCCCGGGGCTGAGCTTCACTGAACCTCGCTGTGCTCTGCCACCCCAGCTCTGCACAGGGGAGCTGCACTTGCTCAAGGAGGGGTTAAGGGAGGTCTGCGTGCTGCTGGCCATGATTTTTCAAGGCAGGGAGCTGGTATGAGACCCCCACCCTGCATCTCTGGCCAGTTTAAGACAACCCGCAGAGCGCTGGCACAGGCTCCCCAGGGTGCCCTTCTCTGGAGACTTTCCAGGTCTGTCTGGATGTGTTCCTCTGTGATCTGAGCTAGATTGGATGGTCCTGCTCTGGCAGGGGGGTTGGACTTGATGAGCTCTTTGGGCCCCTTTCAACCCCTGACATCCTGTGAGCCTGTGAACCTCTGTGCTGCTTGGGTCTCTCTGTGCTTCTCACCTCCGTCCGTGTCTACAGCAACCTCTCAGGGTTTCAGCCTGTACCTGGCTGTGTCCCTGTGGTGAGTCCTTGGACCCTTGAAGCTGTCAGCTGCATCTTGGCACTGGTGAATCCTGCTGCATCTGGATCCCTTTCCCAGCCCTGGCTTGTCCCACCCGAGCAGGACCAAAGGTCTCAACCTGCCCAACAAGACCGGAGCTGAGTCACTCCAAAGTGCCCCTGCCCTGCAACAAGGAAGAATTCCTGGTGCAGAGCTGCTCCCCAATCCTTCCCCCTCCATGTCCTGGTGGCTGTGGCTACTTCAGAAAGGAGCAGCAGCACAAGCTGCATTTTCTCTAAACTCCCATCTGCTTTGCAGATGCCTCCTGTGAGCCAGGAGCAACCACTCAGCCCAGCCCTGCCTGGGTGAAGAGGGAGAAATCCCCCCCCAGGAAACCAGTGTACTTCTGGAGAAAACAGCCTGTTCCAGGGAAGGGCTCACACCTCAGTGCCAGCATAACCTGCAGCTTTGGGGCACATGGGATCTGTGTGCGTCCTGAAATAGCTGTTCCAACATCCTCCTGCATCCTGGAGAGCGACTGGCACTTATTTACCCTACTCGTCCCAGCTGGGTAACCAGGAAAAGGGCAGGGAAGGGCATTAGAGGACGTGGCAGGACCCCGAGTTTCTCTTTTATCAGCTGCCAGCACCCGGCCAGGGCGAGATTCCTGCCCACAGCCCCTCCGTGCAAACACTCCCAGCCTGAGAGCTGAGTTTCACAATCCCTTTTCCCGGCAGCCAACCTCTGCTTTCGCTCTCCGAATTACCAAGGGGAGTTTTTTTCTTACGTCACCAGAGGCTCTTCCTCCTCGAAGGCAGCGACAGAGCTGCACAGGGGGATTTTGGGCTGGGGGTGGCCAGGGCTGTTTCTTTGGAAAGTGACCTCGCACTTCCCAAAGGCAAGTTCAGCCCCGTCCCACCTCCTCAGCTGCTCTGCCTGGGCTTGGGGATAGGATTGAGCAGTGTGGGGATGGCTCCTGGGCAGGATGGCTCCTGGGCAGTGTGGGATGGCTCCTGGGCAGTGTGGGGATGGCTCCTGGGCAGCGTGGGGATGGCTCCTGGGCAGCGTGGGGATGGCTCCTGGGCAGTGTGGGGAGGGCTCCTGGGCAGTGTGGGGATGGCTCCTGGGCAGTGTGGGGATGGCTCCTGGGCAGTGTGGGGATGGCTCCTGGGCAGTGTGGGATGGCTCCTGGGCAGGATGGGGTTGGCTCCTGGGCAGCTTGCAAAGTGTCCTCTGCCAACTGCTGCTCTGATTGAAGCAGTGTGTGTGTGGTGGGGGGGTTGGAAGTCAGCAGCCTCCCAGCTTTTCTGCCAGCCTAAGCAAAAGCAAATTTGCCGATGGGAGCTGGGGTTTGTGGAGCAGCTCACCCAAGCATTTCCATTCCCCCTCCCTTTCCTATTTAATTTTTATTTTTTTCCCTCCCCACCCCCCCTCCTCTCCTTTCCCTGCTGTTCTATTTTGGTTGCTGCTGGTTTATCTTTTCAAACATCCCCTCAGACAAAGGGTCAGGCTGCTGACAGTTTCCCTGCAGCCCCAGGGAGGGGCTGACTTAATCTCATTCCCAATCCCAATGACTTTCCAAAAAAACCTCTTTCCTCCCCTCCCCTCCCTGGCAGCTCACTTCCGTGCCCAGCCCCAAGTCCTGACTGGTTTGGTGGTTGTTTTGGTTTGGGTTTTTTGTTCT
>VWZI01001507.1:208382-218491 GCA_013396835.1 Psilopogon haemacephalus | reverse complement strand
GTCCTGCTGTGGCAGGGGGGTTGGACTTGATGATCTCTTTGGATCCCTTCCAACCCCTTGCATCCTGTGATCCTGTGAACTCACCCATGCACCTCTTGGCCCACTGAAGGACTCACTAGAACCAGTTTGGGTCCCAAACAGCCTGTCCACATCTCCAGGTCTCAGTGGTGGGTGTAGCTCTCCCAACCTGTTTGAAAGGAGAGCTCTGGGTGCTGCTTGAGGAGGAGAGAAAGGATTGAGTTCATCACTCTGCTAAGAGCAGCTCAGCACCGACCTTCAGCTGGGGAATTCCATGCCCCTGTTATTTTCTGCATCCCCAAGGTGGGGAACATTCACTGGGGGTGAAGTCAGTGGTTACGAGACACTGACACTGCAGCCAGAATATTTTCAGCCACATCCAGGCAGCTGGGAGGGACTGCAAATCCTGCAAGTGTCACTGGAGACCTGCATGTGTGCAGCCTTCTTTAACTGCTGACCTCAGCCCCAGCCCATGGCCAGGGGCATGCAGTGGCTCCAAAACCAATAAAGTTGTGTTCTGTCAGGAAAAAAATTACCCTGCTGACCTGCTGGGGGTTGCCCAAGTCCCAGCAGTCTCCTTTAGCATTTACTGCCTTTGGCTTCAGGGTACAAGCTGCAGCCTGTGAATTCAATTTGAGCAGAGGAGAGGGCAGAAGGAGCTACAGGGAGCACTGAGAGGACTTATGCCAAGCCCAGGAGCTGAAACCTTCCCCCTGAGCTGCCAAGGAAGGCTTTGCACTGCCCAGCTCCTCTGGGAAGCAGCTTCCAGTGAGGATGTGCAGGAGTGCAGCTGGTCCCTCAGAGCCTTGCTGAGCCTGCATGGATCCTCCCCAGCTCAGCTGGGCTCTGGAGCTGGGAATAACCACAGAGAGCCTGGGGCTGGTGCTTTGCTGGCCTGCCCCTTTCACCTGGCAGTGGTTCAGAGCCCAACTCTCCTTGCTGAGCCTGCATGGATCCCCCCAGCACCTGGCAGTGGTTCCTCGGTGCTGCTGCAGCATCCTCTGCTGCCCCGGGGAGCTGCAAGGGGCTGACTGTGGCTGTCCTCTGACCACCTGAGGGGCAGCCACGAAACGGCTGCCAACGATTTTGTGTCAAACCAGCGAGGGAGGGCAAAGCAAAAGGAAACACTCCCCACTCACCCCTCCTGGATTCCAAACCTCGGGAGTGCTCCTCGCTGCATTCCCAGGCAGATTTGGCATTTCCTCTCAGCTGTCACCGCCAGACCGTGACAGGAAACATCAGAGGGGACTTGGCACATGGCTGGGAGGGCTGAGATGAATGAGCTGCTCCGTGGTCCGCTGAGCTGGCCACAGCAGCTCCTCCCCGAGGGGCACACCTCTGAGGGTCCCTTCGAGCCTTCTGTGTGATGCTGCAAGGGAGGCACAGAGGACCTGCAGCTCCCAGGGCCCATATGCAGAGCCCCAGACGAGGAGGAACCTGGAGCAATGTCCTCTCCCACTCCTTCCTGCCTGCTGCCCCTGGCTGTGGTGTGCCTGTGCCAAGGCTCTGCTCTCCCTCCTTGCAGACAGCCCCTCGGCCCCAGTCAATGTCACAGTCAAACACCTCAAAGCCAACTCAGCTGTCGTCACCTGGGACGTGCTGGAAGATGAAGTCGTCATTGGATTTGCCATTTCCCAGCAGGTATGGTGCCCACAGCCACCTACTCCATGGCTCGTTGTCCACCTCCACCCCAGGCCCTCTCAGTTTCCAAATTTGGCTGCCGTCTAAGCCTGTTCCTCCTCCTCGCCCTGCCCCTCGCGGTCCGGGAGGGGACTTGGCTGCCTCTGCCCCTGCGCTCCTCTGTCGGCAGCTGCAGAGAGGAGAGGGTTGGATGCCCTCCGGGGCCGCGGTGGGCAGGGCAGGGCAGGGCAGGGAGCCACGGTCTTAGACGGCAGCAGTGCCCTCGGGAGGCCTCTCCAGCGCTCTGTGCTCTCCTCTCTCGGCTTCCAGAAGAAGGACGTGCGGATGCTGCGCTTCATCCAGGAGGTGAACACCACCACCCGCTCCTGTGCCCTCTGGGACCTAGAGGAGGACACTGAGTACATTGTGCACGTCCAGTCCATCAGCATCCAAGGCCAGAGCCCTGCCAGTGAGCCAGTCCTCTTCAAGACCCCCAGGGAAGCTGAGAAACTAGCCTCTAAAAATAAAGGCAAGTGTGGGTGAGTTCCTCTGCGGCCCCTGGGACACCCCAGGCAGCTCAGGCTCCCGCAGAGAGGAAGGCAGCAGGGGCCTGTGCCAGCAGAGCAGCTGGGCTGAGGGCAGGTAGGGCTGAGTGGCCTCTCCCAGCCTCCTGTGGACAGGTGAGATGCTCCCTGGCTGTGCCCAGCAGATGAGGCTGGTGGGTGCACAGGGCAGATGCTGCCCGAGGCTGCTGCTTCCTTTCTCCTCTTTCAGAGGAGGAGGTTCAGCAGGCAAAGTGAGGAGGAGGAGGAGGAGGAGGAGGTCTGGTGGTTCCTTTCCAGCCACAGCCGTTCATAGTGGTTAGGTGTTGTGCTGAGGGACTTGGTTTAGTCAAGGACTCATCAGTGTGAAACTCATGGTTGGACTCCAGGATCTTGAAGGTCTTTTCCAATCTAAGAAATTCTGTGAGAAGAGGAGGAGGAGAAAGAGAAGAAGGAAGAGGAGGAGGGAAAGGAGGAGGAAGAGAGGGAGAAGAGAAGAGATGGAAAAGAGGAGGAAGAGGGAGAAGAGGAGGAGGAGGAGGTTTCCAGCCTGGAAGTTGTGTGTCCAGCAGCTTTGCAAGCAGAGAGTAATGCCAGGGGGAATTCTTGAGCTCCCTGTGAGCTCATGTCAAAAGCAGGCAGCTGGTTGGTACTGGGCACAGCACCACTGTGCTCACAGGGCACTCGGGGAGGGATTCCCTGAGCCTCCTGTGCTTGGATTCCAGGCCAGCAGGTGGAGGGAAAACTACCCAGAGACTCCCACTTGGCTCACACTGCAAACCACAGAAAGATGAGGTCAGAAGGAACCTCTTGAGATGAGCTATCCCAACCCCCTGCTCAGGCAGGGTGGCCTAGAGCAGGTTGTCCCTCCAACTGTGCCCAGTTGGGTTTGGGATTATCTCCCTGGAGGAAACTTCCTCACTGCCAAATCTTTCAATTCCTTCCTCTTAAGCCTAGACCAGGCTGGTGAAGGTTTTCTGTCAGCAAGAATCTGGTGCAAGAGTGGTCAGGCACAGGAACAGGCTGCCCAAGGGAGCCTTCATCCCTGGAGGTGTTCAAGAAACCTGTGGCCATGGCACCTGGGGACGTGGCCTGATGGCCACGGTGGCATTGGGCTGATGGTTGGACTGGATGATCTTGGAGGGCTTTTCCAACCCAGACTCTTCCGTGATTGATTCTGTGATGGGTGAGGACTCTCTCCCTGCCACCTCTGCCCCTGGCCCGAGCCAGGGGGTGCAGGGTGAGGCAGGCAGTTTGGGCTCTCATCCTCTCTCTTTCCCCTTGTGCAGATGAGGTGACAATGACGGAGATGGAGAAGAAAAACCAACAGCTGCGGGCAGGGGAAATTCTCATCATTGTTGTGGTGTTGTTCATGTGGGCAGGTCAGTGCTGGCACCCTGGCAAAAGCAGCAAAGCTCCCTGGGGCCTGCTGCCTTGCCTGCTTGCTGTGTTGGATGGGGTGAGAGCTGCACAGGAAGCCTTCCTCCCCTGGGAGCACTGCACATTGGACTGCAGCTACTCCACAGCTGCCTCAGAGGGAGGATGGAGGAGCCTGGGGGTTGGGCTCTTCTCCCAAGGAGCAAGGGATAGGACCAGAGGAAATGGCCTCAAGTTGTGCTGAGGGAGGTTTAGGTTGGGCATGAGGAAAAATCTCTGCCCCAAAAGAGTTGTCAAGCCCTGGAGCAGGCTGCCACATCCCAGATATGTAGTTGAGGTTTGGTGCTCTCTCTCCAAGCAAGGAGATGGAAGGGGCTGGAGTGGGTCCAGAGGAGGGCAAGGAAGGTGGGGAAGGGTCTGGAGAAGAGGGTTGGGGAGGGGAGCTAGGGGGTGGTCAGCCTGGAGAAGAGGAGGCTGAGGGAAGACCCATCCAGACCAGGTTGTGCTGAGGTTAGAGACCCCCAGGGAGAGAAGCAACACGGAAAGCAGTCACAGATCTGAGCTCTGACAGCGTAGAGGGGGTTGGAAGGGTTAACTGTGTCCTGGGCAGCTCTGCAAGGCTCCTCCCAACCCCAATCCAGGCTACACAGCATCAGCTCCACCTGGAACGGTTTTTCCTGCCCTGGAAAAGTCCTGACTTTCCCAGCTGCTATTTGCATTTGCAGGGCGGGGAGCACCAAGCAGCAATTACTGCTGCGGACGACAATCCAAATGCAAACCGAAACGAAAGGAAAAAGCTTCCCAGAACATCTACCCCTGGGGGGTTTTGTTTTGTTTTGTTTTGTTTGGTTTTTTGGGTTTTTTTCTAAGCTTTTCTGACAAGTTTTGGTGGTGCACATCCGAGGCTCAGAGCCCTGCCAGTAAAACCAACCCTAGATGAGGACTGCACGGGGGGAGTGAAGCTCTGCTGCATCTCCCCTGCTCCAGTTTCATCACAAACTCGGATCAGCCCCAGAACAAAGCATTTGCTAATGCCACAATTTCCTTTCTAGACAGATGAGTTGCATTTAAAAAGGAAAGAGAGAAGGAAAAAAAATAATAAAGAGGGGGTGAGGGGGAAAGCTCTCAGCAAAACCTTCTCCCCAGCTCTTCACCTGACCTGAACCCATGAGGATGTGTCAGCAAATGCAAGCTGGAACCAGTTTGTGCCCAGAGCTCTGAACCAAGACAAGCCTCAAGCTCTTTCTTGATACTGTTCAGGGCAGTCTGGAGAGGAGAAGGCTCCAAGGAGACCTTATTGTGGCCTTCCAGCACCTGAAGGGGGCTACAAGAAAGCTGGGGAGGGACTTTTTGGAGTGAAAGGACCAGGGAGGAACAGAACAAAACTAGAAGTGGGGAAATTCAGATTGGGTGTTAAGAAGTTCTTCACCACAAGGGTAGTGAGAGCCTGGAAGAGGTTGCTCAGGGAGGTAGTAGAAGCCCCAAGCCTGGAGGTTTTTAAAGGCCAGGCAGGATGTGGCTCTAGTGTGAGGTGTCCCTGCCCATGGCATGGGGGATGGAGCTGGATGCTCCTTGAGGTCCTTTCCAGCCCTGAGAGTTCTGTGGTTCTATGATTTTGCTGCCCAGAGCTCTGAACCAAGACAAGCCTCAAGTTCTTGTGCTGCCTTTCTGAGAGCATTTTGCTTCCCAATGCCTGAGCTTTGCCATCAGAGGTGGTGTGACTGTGGCAGGGGTGAAGCATCCCCCCTAGGATCAGCCATTTGTTCACAGGGGCAGGAGAGAATTTGGCCTCCTGTCTTCAGCAGGGGCAGCTGCCACACCAGCACCTCCCTTCCTAGAGCAGTTGGTGCTGATCTGGTGAGAGCCTCACACCTGTTTTGCTGTGGGGGGAGCTGGAATAGGTCTCAGGAAGGCAGAAGGAGCATCTGCCTGCCTCATCCTCAACCCACCCCCCCTCAACCCAATCCCTGCAATCTGCAGGCAGGGAAGTAATTTGGTCACAAAGTCACAGCAAAGCTTCCTTGAAAGACATTTGCAGTCTTCCTACGTGCCATGGCTGCCCCTGCCTCTTTCTTTCTTTCTTTTTTTTTTTCCCTTCTCCTCCTGTGCCTGCATGTGTGGGAGGAAATTTCCACTGGCAGCTTCTGCTGCCGTCACTGTTGCATATTTGCAGATGTTGTCCTGCTGCTCAGAGGACCCTGGCTGCTGCCACACGTGGGCAGGTGTGGCACCTGCCCTGCCTCTGCCAGCCTCAGCTCCTTCTCTTCCCCTTCGCCCCACGGGAGAAAGATCACCCTCCCTCAGCAGCCCTGCCTGCCTCCAGAGCAGTGGGTGAGGGAGGGGACTCTGCCCCTCTGCCCTGCTGAGACCTCACCTGCAGAACTGCTTCCACTGCCCCCAGCATGAGAGGGGCTTGGAGCTGCTGGAGTGGGTCCAGAAGGGGCCATGAAGATCATCGGAGGGCTGGAGGACCTCCCCTGTAGGGATAGGCTGAGGGAGTTGGGGTTGTTCAGCCTGGAGAAGAGAAGGGTCCAGGGAGAGGTTGGCTGCTGGAATGGGTCCAGAAGGGGCCACGAAGGTCACCAGAGGGCTGGAGGATCTCCCCTGTTGGGATAGGCTGAGGGAGTTGGGGCTGTTCACCCTGGAGAAGAGAAGGCTGCGGAGAGAGCTTAGAGCAGCCTGCTCTAAGTGATCACTAAATGACTCTTTTTTTTTTCCCTCCCCCTCCTCCTGCCAGGGGTGATCGCCCTCTTCTGCAGGCAGTACGACATCATCAAAGACAATGAACCCAACAACAGCAAGGAGAAAGCCAAGAGCCCCTCGGAGAACAGCACCCCCGAGCACCAGGGAGGAGGACTCCTCCGCAGCAAGGTGAGAACACAGCATCAGAGCATGCCAGGGGTGGGAAGGGACCCAAAGAGAGCATCCAGGCCAACCCCACCCCTGCCACAGCAGCACCATCCAAGCTAGCTCAGGGCACACAGCAACACATCCAGACAGAGTCTGCAAAGGCTCCACACAAGGAGACTCCACAACCTCTCTGGGCAGCCTGTGCCACTGCTCTGGGACCCACACAGGCAAGAAGTTGCCTCTTGTGTTGAGCTGCAACCTCCTGTGCTGCAGCTTCCATCCATTGCTGCTTGGCCTATTGCAGGGAGCAGTGAGCAGAGCCTGTCCCCCTCCTCTTGACCCCCAGCCCTCAGCTATTGATAAACATTGATCCAATCCCCTCTCAGTCTTCTCTTCTGCAGACTAAGCAGCCCCAGGTCCCTCAGCCTCTCCTCCCCAGCAGTGCTGCAGTCCCCTCAGCATCTTCACAGCCCTCTCCAGCTGGTCCCTGTCCCTTTTCAACTTGGAGCCCCAAGCTGAAGGCTGCACTCAAGATGAGGTCTCAGCAGAGCAGAGGGACAGGAGAACCTCCCTGGATCTGCTGGACACACTCTGCCTAATGCCCCCAGGATCCCATTGGCCCTCTTGGTTGTAGCCAAGTGGGAGTCAGGCTCTTCTCTCAGGCAACCAGCAACAGATCGAGGGGACACAGCCTCAAGTTGTGCCAGGGGAGGTATAGGGTGGAAGTTAGGAAGAAGTTCTGCACAGAGAGAGTGATTGACTTTGGAATGGGCTGCCCAGGGAGGTGGTGGAGTCCTCATCCCTGGAAGTGTTCAAGCCAAGCCTGGATGGGGCACTGAGTGCCATGGTCTGGTTGATTGGATAGGGCTGGGGAATAGGTTGGGCTGGATGAGCTTAGAGCTCTCTTCCAACCTGACTGATTCTATGATTCTATACATCCCTAAAGCCTCACCCCTGGCCCTTTCCTCTCATCCTGTGGGGATGGGATCAAGAACTTGGCAGAACCCCCAAAAGTGAGCAGCTGCCAAGGGTTAGAGCTGGCCCTCAGAGCAGTGCTCTGCACTCATCCCTGATGTAGTTTTTCCTCTCTCTGGTGATTTCCTTCCCTTCCTTCCTTCCTTCCTTCCTTCCTTCCTTGCTTCCTCCCTTGCTTCCCTCCTTCCTTACTTCCTCTCTTCCTTCCTTCCCTCCTTCCTTCCTTCCTTTTTCTTTCTTTTCCCTCCTTCCAGTACCCCAAAAACAAGCCCTCAGTGAACATCATCGAGGCGTGACAGCTGATGGATGGACTCCATTCCTCACTCTCCCTTTCTGCCTCCAAGCCTTGATGATGAGGGAGGTGAAATATTGCCAGAGCAATTTGGAAAGAGGCCCCAGTGCCTGTCACTCGCTGGCATCCACCTCCTCCTCCTCCTCCTCCTCCTCTGTGCTCCCTGCAAAACACCTGGCCAGAAAGAAAGGAAAAAAAACAAACCCAAACCCTGCAAGACTCCCCTGAAACCCCAAACTTAAAGCAGGAGGATGGAAAAGCAGCGCTGAGGTGGCTGCTGCTGATCCCAGACTGGCCTCATGAATCACCTGGGCTGGAGCAACTCTTCACCTCCTCCTCCTCCTCCTCCTCTCCTCCCTCACACTCGTTCTTCTGGAACTGTTTTGCCGCCGCTGGGAGGTGTAGGAGGCCTTTTGTTGTGTCTTTATTTTGTCTCGCTGTCACTACATCCTGGCAGGTATTAAGGTGAGCTCAGGCATCAGTCACTGTCACCCTCCTCCCAGCAAAGGGAAGGAGCCAAACCCATCACAGGCAGCAGCAGCGAACAGCTGCAGGCTGCCGCCTGCCCCCCGCCTTGCTCTGTCCCGTCGGTGTGCGCCGTGCAACGCATCCTGCAGGTGGCTTTCTCCCGACAGCCACAGCCACCAAGCCCAAAAGGCAGACCCCCGCCAGCCCCCAGCTCCCATTCCCACCCTCAGAACTCCTCTGCTCGTCCTCCAGCCGGGCTGCAGCACATCTCCACCGCTGCTCTCCCCTAGCTCCCGCTTGCTGCTCCTCGCCTCGGCTCATCGGAGCACTGCGGGCGCGCAGCAGCAGCCCGGGGACGGGGCAGCAGGAGTCGTTGTTTAGCTTCCAGGACCATTTCGACCGTTTCTCTTCGTGGTATTGTCACAGCTGGGCCCGAGTCCACCACCCTGCGTGATAAAAAGGTCCTGCAAAATGTAGCCAGTCAGCAAAAACAAAAACAAACCCAAAAGAGCAAAAGCCTCCTCCTGACACTGGTTGCTATGCAAGGTCTCCAGTGGCAAGAGCTACCTTAGTGGCAAAGCTCTTGCCCAAGAGACCTTTTTCCTCGAGGGCTGAAGTTCTTAAGTTGGATTCTTTAGGTAGGGTTCCTGTAGGAAGGTCTGATCCAGGTCCTGCCTGCACCGGTGTGGGGATGCTGAGCTAGCAGGGAGCTGCTGGAGGCACTGGCCCATGGGGCAGCAGAGGGGCTGGGGTTGTTCTCCTCTCTCTTCCTGAAGCTGCCAGGCATTGCTGGTGCTCTGGAAGCTGGTAGGTGCCAAGTCTATCAGGTGGAAAAGAATTTACTCCCTGCAGTCTGCATAGTTGGAGAGGAGGAGGACAGACTCTGCATTTAGTTAACTGCTCCACAAGACCACTCCACGTGCACTAGGGGATGAGGCAAGGTCCTACCTGTTCCATCAAAGACCAAGAGAGGTTGGCCTGAGCAGGCTCTGAATCCTGCTCCAACAAACTAGGAGAGCTTGGCTGGAAAGGCCCTGCACAAGAAGCAGGCTGGCAGTGCCAGAGCTCAACCTTTCCCCCTCTGCCACTGTCAGCAGCCTCCCAGCACCAGAGCTCAACCTTTTCCCCCTCTGCCACCGCCAGCAGCCTGCCCCAAGCAGCTGACCTGGGAGGAAGGCATCAGGAAGTCTGCTTGCAGGTGTGGTTGGGCAAGAAGCAGCCAGCACCAGGCAGGCCAACCTCAAAAGGTCTCTTCAGTGGATCCCTTGCCAGAACATACTCCTCCATCACCAAGAGGGAGAGGTCAGCACCTCTGGTACAGACAGAGCAATAAACATTTTATAATGTACAATAAAAGATTAAAGGCTTGGAAGGTGTCCTTGGGCGTTTGGATTCGGCACTGGTGCAGCCTCCCCTGCTGCCTGCAGGACACACAGGACAAACCAGGGGAGGTTTCTCTGTTCCCCAGGATCTGCTTTCTCCAAGTCTGGCTGGCTGCAGAGAATCCTACCAGGAGGTGGCCAAGAAGCCACCAGCATCCTGGCCTGGCTCAGCAATGGTGTGGCAGCAGGAGCAGGGCAGGGATTGTCCTCTTCTCAGCACTGCTGAGGTCACAGCTTGAGCACTGGGTTCAGTTCTGGGGCCACTCGCACCGAGAAGGACATTGAGGCCAGCAGGGTGAGGGAAGTGATCCTGCCCCTCTGCTCCACACTGCTGAGACCACACCTGGAGTACTGCAGCCACAATTCCAAGAGGGATGTGGAGGTGCTGGAAGGTGTCCAGAGCAGGGCCACGAGGATGAGCAGAGGGCTGGAGCTGCTCTGCTGTGAGGAGAGACTGAGGGGGTTGGGACTGGAGAGGAGAAGGCTCCCAAGTGACCTGCAGCCCTCCAGCCCCTGCAGCCCTCCAAGCCCTCTTGCGGCCCTTCAGTCCCCTCCAATCCCCTTTCAGCCCTCCAAGCCCCCTTG
>VWZI01001507.1:172662-186957 GCA_013396835.1 Psilopogon haemacephalus | reverse complement strand
CCATGGCGGGGTCGTGTTCCTCAGGGGGGGGGGGGGGCGGGGGCGGCCAGGAGGTGTCAGCAGAGCCTTCGCCGGTGGCCTGGGGGCTCCCTTCCATCTTCTTTGCCGGCGGAGGAGGCGGGTGGTAGGCAGGCGGCGGTGAGGGCGGCGGAGACTTGCCACTGGGCTTGGCAGAGGGCTCCTGGCAGGCAGCGCTGGGCACCGGTGGGTCTGGCGAGGGGAGGAGGGGGCCGGTGGGGGCCGTGGGCTGCTGGGATTTGGTGGGTGGTGGAGAGAAGGGAGCAGGCACCTTGGGGTGTGGGGGGATGATGAACCGGTCTGAGCGGCAGGGAAGAGTCTCAGGGGGCGCTGGGTCCGAGGCCGAGGAGGAGATGGAGGTGAGGGAGGAGGACACAGAGAGCGCAGGCGACTGCAGGGTGCAGACCCGCTCCAGCTTCTGGGGCTGAGCCCTGCCGGGGGACAGCGCTGGGGGCCCCAGCCCCTTGGTGGGCAGCGTGGGCGTCCCGCTCTGGCTGGAGTAGCCGCTGGAAGGGGACATGGTGCGGTCGGAGCCATCTAGGCAGCTCCACTTGGGCTGAGCCTGGGGCTCCCTCAGCACCACGGTCACCCCGGGGCTGCCCCGCGAGGCCTCGGGGGAGCTGGCGCCAGGCAGGCTCTCGGAGCGGAGGCTGCTGGTCTCGCTCAGCGACGACGGGGAGAAGACCTCGTCCTCAACCGTGGGGCTGAAGGGCTCGGGGTGTGGGGACCAAGTCTCCCGCTGGGGCCGCCGGTCGGGCTTGGGGGGCAACCCCAGCACTTTGGGCTCCCCCTCGGCCTTCTGGTGCAGCGAGTAGGTCCTGCGGGGGGGAGCTGGGGGCTTCTTCATCTTCCTGAGGGAGACGCTGCGGGCGGAGGAGCGCTCGCTGGCCAGGCTGCCCGTGTCCGAGCCCTCGGCCTGGCTGCTCGTGCTGTAGGTGGGAGACGCCCGCCCGCTGCCGCTCCCCACGGCCAGCAGCCCGGGCACGGCGGGCGTGGGGCCGGCGACGGGCTTGGAGCAGGAGCTGGCGAAGCTGGCAGAGCTGTAGACGCTGACTTGGTCGGCGTCGGAGCGAGCTGAGGCGTCCACCTCAGCGGCACACGGCCCCGCCTCGGGCTGCCGGCGGTCGGAGCCACCCTGGGAGGAGATGGTGGAGCTGTTGGAGACGATGGTCTCGGTGGACTGGGAGTGGCTCCAGTTGTCGCTGGAGGAGGAGGGCTCACGGCTGCGGGAGCTGCGCTCCGAGAAGCGGGCGAGGGAGCGCACAGAGGCAGGGCTGGAGGACACCAGGCTGCAGCGGCTCAGCGTCCGCACGCTGCTGCGCGTCAGGGCCACCACGTCCACCATGGGCGGCAGGATGGCGTTGGGGATGATCTTGGACATGTAGGTGCCCTGGGGCGAGATGGACATGACTGGGCTCAGCAGCTCCGGGGGGCTGGCGTTGGTGGTCATGCCCGGCACAGCCAGCGACTTCGGCCTCACCATGGGCGAGAGCTTGGCCGCCGTCTTCCTCCCCAGCAGCGTGTCATCGTAGTACACCCGCTCGATGTGCTTCTGCAGGGCCACGTCTGCCTCCTCCAAGGCTCCCAGGCAGACGCGGGCCCCCCCGGGGACAGGGGGCGGCTGCAGCTTGCCGTCGATGGTGGGGATGCGGACAGCGTCGCCAGGGACCTGCCCACCGTTCAGCAGGGGCTGCCCTGCCTGGCTGCTCCCCCTCTCCATCTGCCCTCGCCCCTCAGCGTGTCCCTTGGCTTCCCAACTGTTCCGGAGACCTGGGAGCAGGGAATAGAATAGAATAGAATAGAATAGAATAGAATAGAATAGAATAGAATAGAATAGAATAGAATAGAATAGAATANGGAGCAGGGAATAGAATAGAATAGAATAGAATAGAATAGAATAGAATAGAATAGAATAGAATAGAATAGAATAGAATAGAATAGAATAGAATAGAATAGAATAGAATAGGATAGAGTAAAATAGAATAGAATAGAGTAGAATAGAGTAGAATAGAAGAGAATAGGAGTATAATAGAATAGAAGAATAGAAGTGGAATAGAATAGAATAGGGTAGAATAAAATACAGTAGAATAGAATAGAATAGAATAGAATAGAATAGAATAGAATAGAATAGAATAGAATAGAATAGACAACCTATCCCCCAGCCCTATCCAATGGCACTCAGTGCCCCACCCCAGGCTTTGCTTGAACAGCTCCAGGGATGGGGACTCCCCCACCTCCCTGGGCAGCCCAAACCCAGAGTCAAGCCAAGGCAGATGCAGCAAGATGAGGCAAAGGGAGCCTGAGCAACAAGGCCATACCCTAAAAATGCCTCAAGGCTCTCCCCCGCCAGAGCCCAGGGCTTGGACACCCAGCTCATGGGGCAACCAAGCTCACCCTGTGGCCAGTGGGTGAGTGCCCAGGGCCTGTGCTGCTGTGGGCAAGATGCTGAGGCTTACCCAGCTCCTTCTGGACATGCTGGGGGATGCCCAGCACCGTTGTCCTCCTGTCCTTCCTCTTCTTGCCAGCCCTCTCGGAAGATTTGGGGAAGGAGTCGTGCGGTCGGAAGGTGGAACCTGCAAGAGGCGTGAGGCAGGTCCATGGGCAGGGCATCCCCAGTGTCCCCAGCACAGATGCTCCAGCGTGAGCTGGGCTCAGGTGCCCAGCACAGCCCAGAGAGGCAGCGGCAGCTGCCAAGCAGCCGCACAGTCTGAGCAGGGCGGAGCTGGTGTCTGTCAGTCCGTCCGTCCCCTCGCCCAGCCCCAGCGCTCTGACTCAGCCGGAGCTGTTCTCTTCTCCCAGGGGGCCCAACGCATCCTCATGCTGGCTCATGGCCACGCCGAGGCCGAGCCCAGCTTTATGCCATGCACCCCAGCCCCCCCCCCCCCCGCCTCGGCCCCGCACTCCCTCAGCTGCATCCCCCCCGGCGCCCCCCAGGCAGGCACCTTTCCGCTGGATCATCTCGGAGCGGATGGAGAGGGCATCCTCAGAGGTGCTGTCGGTGGCGCTGGAGGCCGCCCGGCTCCGGAAGGACAGGCTGTCATCCTCCGAGGAGGCGCAGGACTAGGGGGGGCAGAGAGTGGGCTCAGGTGGAGGGGGGAGACACGGAGCTGCCCCGGTCCCCACCAGGCCCCTTCTCCACCGCAAACTGCCTCCGCAGCTCAGCGCTGCCGAGAGACAAAAGCTGCTCCGAGGGCCAAAGGCTGAGTCAGCCACGACGGCATCCAGAGTCCTCCCACCAGCAGCGGGGCTGGGAGCAGCCCCAGGGACCCCAGATGGCCTTGCAGCCCCCCGGAGTGCAGGCGAGCCGGGGTCCAGCTGGCTGCAGGAGCATCTGAAGGGATCATCAGCACCAGACCAAGCCCAGAATGGCCTCATGCTGTGCCCCAGAGCCTGGGGCTGGAGGGCTGCCGGGGCAGGAGAGGGGTGTGGGGCTGAGGTGGTCGGGGACAGGGGCAGGCAGGCAGCATCGTGGCCACGCTGGGGACACAGGGCAGGGGAATATCCTCCTGGGCACCACCAGTGGCACAACTCATTGGCAGGCACGACTTGAAGAGACACCACCCCTCTGCCCTCCAAGTCCTTCCAGAGCATCTCCTGGCACAGGCAGAGGTTGGGATGAGCCACATCAGCGTGAGCCACCACCCAGCTCCTCTGCTAAGCCATCCCAAGCCACTCCTGCCTGCCATGGGGCTCGTGGTCCCCTGCTTCCAAGGGGTTAAGGGGGCTGAGAGCCAGCTGGAGGCAGCGGCTTGAGCAAACAGGGGCGGGTGAGGTGCTGGCAGTGGGGTCAGAGCCCAGGGACGAGGCAGGGCCCAGCTCAGCCAAGGAAGTGAGAGTTTGTCCTGTCAGCAGCCAGGGAGGAGCCCAGCAGAGGGCTGGATATGGCTGCCGGTCCCTGTCCTGCCACCACGTCACCTCACCTCACCTCACTTGGGGCTGCCAGGGGACACGAGGGAGGAAGGAGGAGGACAACAGAGGGGTGAGGGCACAGTGAGGGGTCCCCAGACACAGCTCCACAAGGCAGGGCAGGACAAGCCAAGGCTGAGGATGAGGATGAGGACAGTGACAGTTGCTTGTCATGGGGCAAAGGTGACAACACCGAGAGATACACAGACCCTTCCTGCCCCACAGACCCCCCAGCCACAGTCCTGTATGCTCGGTAGGTCACTCCCGGCCTCTAAACACTATCCAAGGGGTACAGAATGACCACTCTGTGTCCCCTCACCCCCAGGGCACCCCTAGAGCACTGCGGGTCAGAGTCATCCCCTGGACAGGGCTCACCTGGAGGCTGCTGGTGTCCCCGTGGTCCCAGGCACTTTTGGTCTGCTTCTGCTTCTCTGCGGAGGGAAGGCAGGGGGTAAAGCCCTCCGGGGGAGCCAGGGGAGCCCCCCCCAGCCACCCAAAGAGCTGCCGAGCCCAGCAGTGCTGCCCCTTCACACACACCCCCGGGCACCACTGCCAGCCCAGCACTGGACTCTGATCAGCCTCACGGCGCCTCCCACCCTTGTCGGGCCAGCCAGGAGCTGAGGCTGTGCAGCTGTACCCTCCCCCCGGGGGTTGGGGGACACCTACCCTGGTGCTGCAGGGACTTGAGTCCTTGCTGAGCCTGGTTGTGGAGCTCCTCCAGGTGCGGGGGGCGGGTGCTGGGGAAGAAGACATTGTCCGGGCACTCCTCTCCCGCCGTGTACTGCACGCTCAGACGCTTCTCCCCCTCGCCCTTGGCAGCGCCTGCGGACACAGAGGGGTCAGCTGGCACCCCGGGGGGGGTGGAGGGACACCCACCGAACGCCCCTCGGCCCGTGGGATGTGGTCCCCGACGAGCTGGAGGGTGACAACCGGCCCAGGATGAGGTTATCCCGGACTGCGGGATGCCATGGGAGGCAGCATCTCCCCTGGCCCTCGATGGGCTGGAGTGGGGCTGGCTCCACGGCACAGAGCAGGTTTTCTCCAGCACCTTCTTCAGCAGCAAAAGGGTGTGGGGGCTGTGGGCAGCTGAGCAGGGAAGGGGCAGCACGGGGAAGGGGTGGCTAAAGGACAATGGGATGGTGGTGACTTTGCCTTCTGAGTGTTGCATCATCCCCAGGCCTTGCAAAGCACCCCAACAGCAGGGCCTCACCCTGTGCCCAGATGAGGGACATCTGAGAGCCCAGAGAATCCTCTCTCCGAGCCCCCCCCCCACTAAGTGCTGCAGACCCCATCTGCGGTGTTAAGAGCCAGCACAGGACCCTCCGTGCTCCGTTTTACAGCTCCCTCCTCACCAACCACCAGCAGCACCCTGGGGTGCTCAGGGCACATTCTGGGGGCCGCACTGGCATCAGCCAGCCGAGACGCCACGGGCACAGCCCTGCCTTCTCCCTGCCTTCATGCTGCCGCCTGCTGCGACGCCTCAAAAAACTCTTCCTGCCCACAACAAAACACAGTTTGAAGCCGCGGAAGGGAAGGGCGAGCGCAGGAAAACAGCGGAGCTGGCAGCAGCAGCAGCACCCTGGGGACTTGGGCACCTGCTGCTCAGCATCGCCGGCGCCAGGCATCCATCCCCTGTTGGCAGTGTCCTCTGTCCCCTCCCGGCCAGCCCCAGGCAGGCAGCCACGCTCCGGCTCCGGCACACAAAGGAGCAGGCTGCGAACAATGGAGCCGCCCGCCCTGCCGCGCCATGGCCGAGCCGCCGCTCCCACCGGCACACACCGCACCGCACCGCACCGCCCAGCGGGCACCGGGGGGCACGGCCGGGCCGGGAGAGCGGCTGGCGGCGCAGGGGACCCCCACCACCCCCCCACCCATGTGCCGGGGCAGAGTCCCTGTAGGGGACCCAAGTCACTCACAGCCCCCACCCCACCAGCATCTCCTCCTTCCCCTCTCCTCGCTGGGTTTTGGCAGCGCCCTGGCACATTCGCAGCCGCCTTCCGGCCAGGGGAGCGCAGTGATTTATTTCCTTCGCTTCCCGGCGGACAAAGCCGGGGCTGTGGTGACCTTCCCTGCCCTCCCCGTGGGGTGGCAGCTCCCCCATCCCTGCCCACTGCGGGTGGGCGAGTGCCTGGTACTGGGCAGAAGGGTCCTGGCGAGCAGGGGTTGTGTAAGGACATGGCTCCCTCCTTCCCTCCCTCTCTCCAGCTCACTCACCCTTCTTCTTGAAGAAAGCCAGAAAGGAGGAGAGGTTCCTGCCCATGAAAACCACCATGGTGTCCGGGGAGAGGGTCTGGTCCCCGCAGAGGCTCTGCCTACTGTGCCGGGGGGGCTGTCACCCAGTTGTGTGCCAGGAAGGCAGACGCCGGCGGTCCCCAGCTCCCTCTCTCCGTCCTCATCCGCACGGTGGGAGGATGCTCGGCTGGACCAAGAGGCTCCGGCGCAGCTGCCTGCGTGCGGGGAGCAGCCCGACCCCGCCGACGGCTGCGCGGCGGCGGGAAGGGACAACCCCAGCTGCGCCCACCGCGCTGCTCAGCCGGGGGAGAAGGAGAGCAGGGGCCCCTCCTCTGGCCTCCACGCTCGCCCCCAGCCCTCCTGCCTCCTCCCACGTACAGCAGGGCTGGCAGAGATCCCTTCTGCTGGGCTCAGGGCCAGCATTTCCCCAACTCCTCCTCCTTGCAATCCTAAGATCCCCCTCCCCGGGACCCTCCTTTGCCTGCTCCCCCACTGGGCACAGAATCGCTGCAAACCAGCTGGTAGCTTCCTCACCAGTGTGGCCAACTGGGAGAAGCTGGGAGGCTTTTCCTCTGACGAGCCC
The DNA here is from genome assembly GCA_013396835.1 of Psilopogon haemacephalus. NCBI lineage: Eukaryota > Metazoa > Chordata > Aves > Piciformes > Megalaimidae > Psilopogon > Psilopogon haemacephalus. The sequence continues at coordinate 180,218 of VWZI01001507.1, read as the reverse complement.
TCGGGATATGGCACAGCACAGCCAATGGTGTCAGCACTGCCTTCCCTCATCCGTCCTCAGTGCCCCCCTGGGGACCCCATCCCCACCTCTCCAGCCCTGCCAGAGCCCTTCTGCCTGCCCAGATCGAGGGGCCATGAGCCACCGTGGGGCAAAGGGCATTTATCCTCAGGGACAGGACGTCCAGCACCGCGACGTCACGGTCACAAGAGCTGGCAGCACTGGGGGAGAGCAAAGCCTCAGACCAGTCTAACCAGTACCTCCAGCTGCTGCCACTGGGGCACGTGAAGGAAGGGGCAGAAATGCCAGCAGTCAGGCACTGGCACAGACGGTGGCACTGACAGCCACCTGTCCCCACCTCTCACCAGGCACTGTGTGTTCCTGGGCTGGGAAGTGCTGGGGAGCTCTGTGCCACCTGGAGCAGGTGCCCTGTCCACAGGCCCCAGGGTGTCCAATGCCTCAGGGCACCACCAAACGGTTTCAGTTGGAAGAGACCTTCCAGATCAAGTCCAACCATCAACTCAGCACTGCCAGGTCACCACTAAACCGTGCCACTCAGCACCACATCTCCACAGCTTTGAAACCCCTCCAGGACTGGGGACTCCACCACCACCCCGGGCACCCAGGGAGCTCCATCCACCCCCTCCCTGGGTGTTTTGCCCCCAGAGATGACAAGCTCCCAGTATTTACTGAGCGGGCAGGGCCATCCTCACGCCAGCTGGGAGCCAACGTGTCAAACCCTCCTCCTCCTGCCATGCCAGCTCCCCACGGGCTGTGCCCAGCATTTATTGTGGCTGAGGACAGAGGATGGGCTGCAGACAGAGCCAGCAGAGAGTAAGGGTCCCACCAGACCTCATGGTGCAGCCCAAGGGAAGCTTTGACCTTGCAAAGGACATCTCCAGCTGGGCAGCTCTGGGTGCTGCAAGGATTTCTTCCCTTGCATCTCCTCAGTGCCCCTGACAGCAAAGAGAAGCAGCACCCTGCAGCCCTTGCCACACAGAACTCAGCACCCTGCCTCGTCCTGCTCAGCACCCAGCCCTGCTGCCCACACAGCTCACCCAGAAGGTGCCGACGGCTGCAGGCAGAGGCTCTCCCCAGCTCTTTTCACAGCACAAGTGGGGAAAAAAAAAAAAAAAAAGGGACATAATTAAAGGGCTGAGGATGCACAAAGCAGGCAGCCACGTGCAGTGCTGAACGCTGCCCTCTCCTCTCTGGGCAGCTCATCACGAGCCCCAGCGAGGGGCACGGGTGGGCAAACACAGCCCCAAGTGATGCCCCTGCCAGCTCAGCAGGGAAGGAACTCATCTAGTTAAAGATGTCCCTGCTCACTGCGGGGGGAGGGGGTTGGGATGACCTTCAAGGGTCCCTTCCAACCCAGTGCATTCTATGATTCCATGATCCAGCTCTCCAGGATGGCAGATGCAGCTCTGCCTACATGGATGAGGGGCATCTGGGACCCTTTTACATGGCACGTGGGAGCCACAACAGGGAGCAGGGTACAGTCCCCCCTGTGCTGGGACCCCTTTACATGGCAGCTGGGAGCCACCATAGGTAACAGGGTACAGTCCTCCCTATGCTGCCAGCCCAGGGCCCAGGCACAGCCCCTCAGGTCTGCTGGTGGGATCTGCTTCCTGGCACTATGAGGACATTCCCAGGTGCCAGTAGACAGCTGGTGCCAGCTCACCCTCCCTATAATGTGGTCCATCACCTGCGAGGACCCAAAGGACCTCAGGAGTGTCTTTTGCTGATGGAGATGTGTCCCTCTCCTGTGCCTGGCAGCTCTGCGTCTCTTGGCAGGAGCTCAGCATTGCTGGCTGCAATCACCCAAAGGATAATCCAGGCAGGGCATCACGGCCACCACCCAGCCAGGGGCAGGATGACTGCCTGGCTGTGGAAGAGCCTCGTGCCATGGGCTGGGGAGCCTGGCAGTGCATGAAGAGCCACCTCCACTTCTCCTCCCACTCCCTGCAACCTTCACTGCCTTGCCCTGCTTGCCTGGATGGCCTCGTCCCAGCTCTGAAACTGAGAAAAGGAAAAGGTGAGGGAGGCAGGAGGGAGAAGGGCCTGATCCTGCAGCAGAGGGTGAAGGTCTTGGTGGGCTGAGGAAGCTGCTGCAGCTGCAGCTGGTGCCGGTAGCAGCATGCCCGGTCAGAGCTGGCATCTTGTCCCTCGTGCATTCCTCACTAGGCACCCTGCATCACCCTGTCCCCTCCAGCACTGATCTGGCACACGTGGCTCATCTACACGTGGCAGCAGGATCCTTCCAGAGAAGAGGGCAGAGGCTTTCATGGGGCTGGGCACTCTCTCAAGGCTGGCCACCCTGTCTTGGAGCTGGTAGCTGCCACTGCTGGTGCCAGGGATGGTTTGGAGGGAGTGAAGCATCCCCACAGCAAGACAAATGGATAGGAAAGGGCAGGGAACCCCAGGAACCTTCAGCTCTGCCTGCTCCACTCTGTGCCAGCAGAGAGGGACTGGAGGGCACAGAGATGGGAATGGGAGAGACCAGAGCTGAGACCCAAAAAGAACATACAAAAGAACTTGCAGCGATGCTGCAAGTGGGACATGGTGCTGGCCCAGCTTCCTCCTGGGGCTGGCTTAGCCATGATGCTGCTCTTCACTCAGAGAGAGATGGAGGAGAAACTCCTGGCTCCTGTCCCCCTCCTCACCAGGCCTGTGCCTCCTGCAAGCAGCAGGTTTGGCCAGACTCAGCTGCAAACATCCATCTCTGCCTGCACGGCACTGCCTCGACTTGCCTCCTCCCTGCTCGGGTCCTGCGGCAGGAGGCAGGGAACAGGCAGCAGCTCCCTGCCCACCCCTTCCACCACCACTGACTCACCGGAGAAAAATGGGGAGGAGGGGGGGCTGCAAGGTCCCCAGGGGAGGAAGGGGAAGAGAACCTGTCTGTGTGTGCATCCTCCTGCTCAGCGGGAAGGAGACCTCTCCTCCCTTCTCCCGGCTGTCAGGGAGTTGCAGAGCAGTGAGAAGGCAGCGAGCAGACTCCCTGCCCCATGGGGCTGATGTTCTCACACCACTTTAGGGCTCCTTCCCACCACCCTGCTCCCGGGCATGGGTCAGCACCATCCAGGCACCAACTCAGGCTTAGGAACTGCTCTGTTCCTAGGAGGAGAGAAGCAAATCAGCAGCCATCTGCTGGGAAACACCAGTGGGGTGCACCATGAACCCCAGTCCCAAGAGCTAGAGCTCCACGGCCCTGAGCGGTCAGCTGTGGCCCCTGCCACGTGTACAAGTGCTTCCATGCTCTGCTCCAGCATCCTGCCCCTCTGCCCTAGTGTCCAGCCCAGTATCCAGCCCCTCTGCTCTCTCCAAAGCAGCCTCTCCCAAGGCTGGTGGGACTGGTGGGCTCGGGCTGGTGGGACAGCCTGAGCCTGTCCACCTTTCCCCTGGAGCCACCACTCCTGCTTGGGCACCTCTGTGGCCCCAGGTAGGACCTGGCATCCACCTATGCCACTCTTTCTGTCTCTCTTTGCACCGGTGAGGGAAGCTGCTGGCCACAGCCTCAGTGGAGGCAACCAGCCCAGCCTGGCTCACATCCCTGAGCCCTTGTCCCAGCATCCACACTCCAGGACATGCTGCAGGACCATGCTCTCTCCAGGCAGGAGAAGAGCACAACAATATTTACTGTGGCTTCAGCCACGCAGCCCTCCCACTGCCAGCCTGGGGTGCAGCCTGCCCTCGGCCTCTCCTCGGGGCTGCTGCTTCTGCCAGGAAAACATCTCCAGAAAGCAAACAACCCCGACCTGATGGGCGCTGCTGGCTCGGCTGCTCAAACACCATCCCACGCAGAGGCAGGAATCAAACTAATTCCAAATGGGAAAACAAACTTGGATGGGTTTGTTTTTACGGTGATTTTTTTTTTTTTCTCTCCCCTTTCAATCACAGCAGAGAAAATTGTCCTGCAATTGCCTCGGTGAGCCAACGGGCAAAGGAGCCAGAGCAGGAGGAAACCCTGCTTGGAGCAGAACCATCACCCAGCCAGCCTGGCCAGCTGCCTCCAGCCCACTGCCACTATCGTGGCAGGACCCCGGTGGGTTGTGCAAGGAGCTGTGCCTGCCTTTGCCGCTGCCCCACGGGCAGCCCCCCGGTGTGGTGACATCTTCTGCTCCTTGTTACCCTCGAGGGTCTGGCAGCAGCCCACGGTGAGGGTCCCAGCACCGTGGAGGGAGAGGCAGGACCAGAGTGGCGCCCATCCTGCACCTCGCTCCTATCCCCAGCCCCTGTTGCAGCCCAGAGAGACTCCATCCCACCACATCTCCACCCCACACTCCCCGGAGAAGCCACCAAACAGGTTTGAAGGTAAATAACAGCCTTGCCGGGCCAGGAGCTGGATCCGGGCGGGAACAGCCCAGATGGGGAGCACAGGGCGGGAGAGGGCGGCGAGCACAGCCGCACCGAGCCACGGGGGAGACGCCGGCGACACCCAGGGACCAGGACAGGCCACCGGCACCTCCTCCCTCTCCCCAGAGCTATGCCAAAATCCACGGCTTTATGACAGCCCCGCTTCACCTTCCCTCGGTGCCTCTACCTCCCAGGCAGGGCGACTGCAGCGGTCCGTGCCGCGCTGCCAGGAGCTGGCTGCTTGCCCACGGTGCCTGCCCTCATGCCCGGGCACCGAGGCTGCGCTGGAGGTGGCAGGCGGTGCCCGCCACGGCAGGTAGCTGGCTCCACGCAGGAGCGAAGCCAGCAGAGGGATTAGGGACAAGACCTTGCAGGTTTTTGCCGCGCAGGGCTCCACCGTCCTGCGAGCAGCACCCGGCCCCGCTCCTGCCCGCAGGCAGCGCTGGCAGGAGGTGGCAAGGGAGTGCCAAGGAGCTGCCGATCCTTCGGCAGGGACTGAGATGAACGCAGGCAGCAATGCAGGGCCAGGGGAGGGCTTGGGAGAGGAGAGGAGCGGGAGCTGCCCACCAGGAACGGTGCGAGGGGCACAACCAGCAGCACGAAAGGCAGGTCCCATCCCTGCCTCTCGGTGCTGGCATGTACTTGCCAAGCGGGCACGGCCCGGCATGTCGGGGCTGAGCGCTGGAGGCAGCTGCCTGCCCGGGACACCCGCAGATCACCTCCTCCCCAGCTCCGGGAGCTGGAGCAGGCAGCGGGAAGGGCTGAGCCCTGCCAGGCAGCAGCGGGATGCCGGCAGGCGAGGCCGCCGAGGCTGGGCTGGCGGTGCCTGGCGAGGGCTGTGTAAATCTCGGCACGGCAGGGTGGGCCCTGCCCTTATCTGCTCCCCCTCCGCCCCCCGCCCCACCTCCCCCGGCTGTTTGCGGAGCCAGCCCAGCGTGCGGCTGGCACCGACAGCAGCTGCGAAGGAGAAAGACGCCCAAAGCTGCTCAGCCCACCCTGGAGCTCCGCAGCTAGAGCCAGGGCTTGCCAAGGGGCTCCACCACAAGTCACTCGGCTAAGGTGGGCACTGGGGGTGCCCGCTGCCAGGGACCCTCACAGTTATGGACCAGCCTTCACCCCTAGATCTGCCTCCTTCTGGGGTATTTCCCCCTGAAGCCTGTGCCCACCAACACGGGCATGGGTGGCAGGGAAGGCGGGTGCCAGGGAACCCCCACAGCCAGGGAGCCCCAGGCCGGTGGCAGCCCCATCCCCGCTGCCTGTGCGGGGTGCAGCCTGGCTGGCCGCCACGTTCCTGCACCCTGACTCAGCAGGGCCCGGCGGGGCCCATCCCGATAAGAAGGTGATAAGAGAATGCAGTCTCCCTGCTGCTCAAGGACCTTCTCCGGCAGCTCCCACCGCAGACAAACCCGCGGAGGAGAGGCAGGGGACACGTCCCTGAGCAAGCCAGGCCCCGCTCCAGCCTGGGGATGGGTTTGGCACCGCCGAAGCAGAGCGGGGAGGTCCAGGCGGGGAGCAGGGCGCAGGCAGCTGCCTGCAGCAGGTAGAGCGATCCCAGCAGCGCTCAGCCAGGCTCCAGTCCCTTCGGGCTCACAAGGGCAGTCGCTGCCCAGCTCACCCCGCACATGGCAGAGGCACAAAGGTAGCTGCCGGTTCCTGCCCGCTCCTGCCCAGCCGGCAGTGGGCATAGCGGGGCCAAACTGGGGCCGCCAAGCAGCCGGGACGGGGAGATGAGACCCGGGAGCTGCTGGTGCAGCTGCCCGCAGGACGCGGATCCATCTCCGATGGGAGACCCAGAAAGCAGTCGGGGATTGGGGGGGGGACCCGGGTGAGACGGGAGGCACGGCGGGAGCGCACACCCAGCCCCCAGCCGGTGATCCCGGCTGCGCCCTCCGAAACGCTGAAGCCACACAATGCAAATTCTTTCGCTTTGTGGCCGCCGCACCGTTGCCATGGAGCCGCAGCAGAGAACAAACACAACTCGCCCCATGTTTTCTCAGCACCTTCCACCCCACGGCCTTCGGCCCTCAGCGCCGGCCTGCGCCTCCCGGGCTCTGCCCAGCTTCTCTCGCAAGGTCCCAACGCTCTGTGCCCACCTCAAGGCGTCTGAAAGGGAGCTTGAGCTTCTCCCAGCGAAGGGCAGAAGCGGCGGTGTGCATCCCCCCGGCAGCCCCACGGTCCTGGTTCGGACTGGCAAAGAGCAGCCGAGCCTGGCGGGGGGATGGAGAGGAGATGGAGTTCTGGATTGGGACGGCGCAAGGAAAAGGTGAGGACGGCAGCAGGGATGCTCAAGGAGCTCCCGAAACACCCCTGCAGGGTGAGGCTCACCCCAGACACCCACACCAGGGCAGAGGCGAAGGGACAGTGTCCAGCAGAGCCAGAGAAGAGCAGGAGCCTTCTGCTGCTGACATCAAGCTCCTCCCCGGACCACAAGGAGAGGATGAAGAGGAGACTGCAGCCAGCCAGTGAGGAAAGGTGGATGGTGGAGAGGCTGCAGTGGAGGAGATGCCATCCCTGCACAGCCACGGTGGAACTGCTCGTGCCTCAGTTTCCCCAGGTGCCAAGTGGATGCTGCTGGTCAGGGCATTTGGGCATCCCTCTCCCCCTGCACTTTGTGCACTTTGTCCCTGGCCCCCACCAATTTGTGCTGTTTCTCTTGGCATGGTCGCTCCCTAAAAACCTGTGAGGAGTTGACCCCAGACCCTGTTTACCCTGTGGAGTGCTCTGCTGACTGCAAAGACACAGGGAAGCAGAGCAGCCAAGGCTGGGAGGGATGCTGGGGCTGGGGATGGCAGAAGAAAACTACCCAGGCCTGCTAACATCACTGTACCACCCCCAGACCCCTGACCATGCACCCTTCAAGGCCCCTCCCTGACTCAGGAACAGGTGGGGACAGTTTAACAGCAGCAACAGGGCAGCTCTGGGATGGGGGCAACATTACAGGAAGGGACCTCCCTCACTCACATCATCCTACTCTGACTGAGGAACCGAAACTGTGGAGGCAGCTGGTCAGGACCAGGCACCCCACAGGGCTGGTGGTTCAATACGCAGGTCCAAGCTGACCTGAGAGCTTTTCCCCTCCTCCTCTTCCCCAAACAAAAGTTCCCTCCCACCCCCATGCCTCCTCCTGAGCTTTTCAGCTGCATCCATGGAGCTGGAGCATAAAGCAGCAGACCAATGGGAGCAGGGACAGACAGACAGAGAGC
>VWZI01001507.1:136123-155268 GCA_013396835.1 Psilopogon haemacephalus | reverse complement strand
CCCGCTGATGCAAAGCAGAGCCCAGAACTTTGGGAGAAAAAAAACCAAAAAAATTATGCTGGCACTAGAGAAGGGCGGAAAAAAACAAACAAAAAACAGCATCCCCCTTTGCCCACCTTTGCCGGCTCTGTCCCCTTCCTCCAGCCACCGGCCGCTGGAGATGTGTCATCGCCGCTGACCCAAAAAAAAAAAACCTCGAAACTGCCTTATTAGGAGAGAAAGTATCGGTGAAAATCTGCTCTTTCCTTCGAGCCGCTGCTGCGAGCCGCGGGCTGCCTGCGAGTGCCAGCCTGTGCTCATTCCTTGGGGGATGACCAGACGTGAGCTCAGCGGCGTGGCCGGCGGCTGACAGCATCCCTCTCGCCAAACCCTCACCAGCCCCCGCAAGCAGAAGGAAGAGCCCCCAGCTAGCCCCTCGAGGGTTGCCCTCTCCATCCTCTCCCCGCGTCCCGCCCCAGATAGAGGTCCCCGGGTGAAGGCGAGATGCAAGGATTTGGCGGTGGCAGCTGCAGGTACCGGGGCTGATGATGATGATGATGATGATGGGGTGGGATGACTCTGCAAAGCGGAGCACGCCGGGCTCCTGCTGCTCCTCCTGCTGCTGCTGCAGACGCTGCCGCTCGCCCGGGCGCTGTGTGCGCGGTGCTTTAAGGATCACAGAACCACGAAATGGGGCTGGGTTGTGGGGGGGGGAAATAAAAGCTTTTAAGATCATCAGGATCAGGCAGCTGGGAGCCTGCGTGAGCTTTGCAGCACATTCCCTTGCTGTGAGGTGTTGCCAGGCTGCTAAAATCCCGGCGGGTTGTACTGGGAGTGCCCAAGCTGCTCACACTGGTGCTGCTGGGGGGGATCAGCTGTGGCACAGCAGCGGTCACTGGGGTAGCTCTTGGGTCTGGGGTCCAGGTTTGCTCCTCTCTCCCTGGCAGCCAGGCACTTGTAAGGTTGTGGGTTTTTTTTCGTGTGTGTATGGGTTTTGGGGGTTTTTTCCCTTGTTTTGGTCCATGCCAAGGTTTGGATCCTCAGGGGGTGGAAGCACAGCCCTGCCCAGCTTGCCCAGCCCGTGGGTGACACGGGGACGGTCAAAACAGCAGGGCCGAGATGAGAGCACCTCCAGCTCAGCCTGCACACCCTGTGAGATGGAAAGGAGGGGCTGGGACCTGTTACACTCATTGCTCTGGTTCACATCTCCTCTCTTTTTCAGGGACCTGATGGCAGAGCCCGAGCCCCCTGCAGAGCTGCAGCTGGATGAAGCTGGAGCATCCTCAGCCTCACAGGGAGCAGCTGCAGGCACTGCTCCGCACCCAGACCGTTCACATAGCCCCGGGGTGGCTGTGGGAGTGACACTCCAGCATGGGGGCAGCCCAGACACCTGCCCGGAGCTGCAGGCTGAACGTGGGGACGCTTCCTTGGAACTAAGCATGCCAGGATCCCAGCTGGATGAGGACACAGCCAGAGCCAAGATCCCGCTGGATGTGGACGCAGGAATCCTGCTGGATGTAGATGCAAATGGATTAGGGATCCCACTGGATGTGCCTGGGGCAAGCATCCCGCTGGATGTGGATGCAGACGAGGCAGGGATCCCGCTGGACATGGACACAGATGGGGTAGGGATCCCAGCCAGTGTGGATGCAAGCAGGGCAGGGGTCCCGGTGGACATGGATGCAGAGAGAGCAGGGACCCCAGCTGATGAGGGTGGGGCAGGGATCCCGCTGGACATGGACACAGACGGGGCAGGGGTCCCAGCCAGTGTGGAGGCAAGCAGGGCAGGGATCCCTGTGGACAGGGATGCAGAGAGAGCAGGGACCCCAGGCAACGTGGATGCAGATGGGGCAGGGATCCCGGAGGACATGGATGCAGAGAGAGCAGGGACCACAGCTGATGCAGATGGGGCAGGGATCCTGCTGGACATGGACACAGACGGGGCGGGGATCCCAGCTGATGTGGATGCAGGCAGGGCAGGGATCCCACTGGCCATGGATGCAGAGAGAGCAGGGACCCCAGCCGATGCGGATGGGGCAGGAATCCCATCGGACATGGAGGCAGAGGGAGCAGGGAGCACCCTGGACACGGAGGGCGCGGAGCACCAGTGCCTGAGCCTCGAGGAGCTGGGGGACTTCTTCCAAGAGTGCATCGAAGCCGTGGAGCAGCTGGAGAAGGAGCGGGACAGCCTGATCGCCGAGCTCGGCCAGCTGCGGGAGCCTGCGCTGCAGGAGATCCGCCATGCCCACGAGGAGATCCAGGAAGCTTGCAGGCTGCTGGCCAAGGTGGAGCTGGAGAGGGACAACCTGAAGGACGAGATCAGGCAGATCAAGCAGAAGCTGTTCAAGGTGACGAAGGAGTGCGTGGCTTGCCAGTACCAGCTGGAGAGCAGGCGCCACGACCTCTCCCAGCACGCCGCTTACCGGGGCGAGCTGGAGACCCAGGCCGGGCAGCTCTCCGGAGAACTGTCCCGCCTGAAGGAGACCTGTGAGAAGGAGAAGGAGGTTCTGAGGCAGAGGCTGGAGGCTCCGCCGTGCCGGCAGGATAACCTGTACCTGCAGGAGAGCCGTCGGCTCTCCATGGAGTTCGAGAGCTTCGTGGCGGAGAGCCGCAAGGGTCTGGAGGAGCACTACGAGCCCCAGCTGCTGCGCCTGCTGGAGAGACGTGAGGCGGGAGCCAAGGCGCTGCAGGAGATGCAAGGGGAGATCCAGGGGATGAAGGAAGCCCTGAGGCCCTTGCAGGGGGAGGTCAGCAGGCTGCGGCTGCAGAACCGGAGCCTGGAGGAGCAGATCGTCCTCATCAAGCAGAAGCGGGACGAAGAGGTTGGGCAGTACCGGGTACGTGCCCCGGCCGGGCTCCCTCCCCCGGACACTCTCCTTTGGAGAGGTGGAGTTTCTTTGCAGCCCGGGAAATGCGGGTGGTGAAGGTCTTGCTTGCAGGGAGGATGAGGAGGGGGAGGAGGTGCAGTGTCTGCTGCTGGTCGGAGCCATGTGCCAGGGTTACAGGCACATGGCAAACCTGAGGTTACAGGTGGGAAAGTGTTGGGGATTTACCTGATAAACTGCTGGAGCCAAAAAAAAAAAAAAAGGCTTTTGCCTGTTGAAATTTTCCCTCGGTTTTGACCTCAGAAATGGCCTCAGCAAGCAGGGCCGAGGCAGAGGGGACAGGGGACACAGGCACTGCACATGCACTGCAGTTTGTGCTAGCACAGGAGCTGAGCCAAAGTGCATGGAGGAGTCAGTCTGGAATAAAAGAGGCTCTCCTCTAAAACCCCAGCCCGGCCTGGGCACATCCTCCCCTTCCCACTGCCAAGGAAGGGTCTCACCTCCTTGTCCCCACAGCCCAGGGGCTGGGCTGCCTCCTCAGAGGGTAATTTCTGTCTGTGCTGGACATCCTCCTCCCCCCAGCACCTCACCCCGGGGGACAAGGGAATTCAATATCTGCAAGAGCACATTTGGCAAGGAGGCTCCACAATTAATCTCCCCCATTTCAACACTCCCTGCTCTCAGCTTGCAGCCGTTGCCTCCTCCCAGCCTGGCTCTGAGCAGCTTCTGGAAGTTGGAGTCCTCCCTCCGTTGCTTCTCCCTGCAGAGCTTGGGGACCAGGTCACTGTGACCCTGCTCCTCTTGGATTTCAGGGTCTCCTCTCCCTTGAGGGGCTTTAGGGCATCCCTGGTGTGGCTCCACGTTTTCTTTTTCCCAGATTCCTTGCTTATCTCCTCCTGACTCCTGGGTTTAGACAGCTCTGACAGCAGCTCAAAACACAGACACCCAGAGCAGCAACCAGCCAGGAGAAGCCTGAGGACCCAGGGCTTCACATCCCAGCCCAAGCTCCCATCTTTGGTATAAACCAAAGCTTTTTTTTTTGTTGTCATTGTTTTTGCAGAGGCTTTGGAAGTTGGCAAACCATCAGCCTGGATGTGCTTTGCCCAGACCAACAGCATCAACAGGCAGATTCATCCCCTCCTGAGAGTCTGCAGCAGCTGGGGGGGGAGGGGGGGGGTGGTTCTGAGGAGCCTTCCTCCTCCAGCTAATCCACGCCTGTCTTCTGACTCCCCAGGAACAGGTTGAGGAGCTGGAAGACAGGTTGAAGGAGCTCAAGAATGGAGTCCAGCTCCAGCAGCGCAAGAACCAGGAGCTGGAGGAGCTGAGGACCAGCCTGCACCGGGAGCTCTCCATCTACAAGTCCGTTTGTGCCTCGTCCCGCTGGTGGGGAGGGGCTGGGATGAGGAGGGTGGTGGGGAAGAGGAGCTGGTGGTCAGAAAGCTGTTGGACATCACAGGCTCCTGGTCCCAGGGCGGGTCTGTGAGCAAGGGCTCTGCTGGGGCAGCACAGGAGGACCTGCAGAGCTTTAGGAGGAACTGGAGAGCTTTTCTGCACGGGCTTTGGGGGCATTCCAGCACAGGGGAGGGGAGGGGAAGGGAGAGGAGGGGGGGGGAGGGGAGGGGAGGGGAGGCTGCTTTCCAGGACACAGGCACGGCAGCCCAAACCGAGGAGCAGGGTTAGACTGGAGCTCAGGAAGGAGAGGGTTGAGACCCGGGAATAGGCTGCCCAGGGAGGTTGTGGAAGCCTGGAAGGTGCTCAGGGCCAGGTTGGGTGAGGTCTTGAGCAGCTGAGTCTATCTGAGGAGTGTCCCTGGGCATGGTGGGGAGGTCAGAGCAGATGAGCTCTGAGGTTCCTTTCAACCTGAGACTTTCTATGATGGTTCTGTGATTGAAGTTTCAGCTTCTTTTTAGGCTGGACTTCAGGAAGAAGTTCTACACAGAGTGATTGGCACTGGAATGGGCTGCCCGGGGAGGTGGTGGAGTCCCCATCCCTGGAGGTGTTTCAGAGGAGGCTGCATGAGGCACTCAGTGCCAGGGTTTAGTTAATTAGAAAAGTCAGGTTGGACTCAGTGCTCTCAGAGGTCTTTTCCAACCTGGTCGATTCTGTGATTCCCTCAGGAATATGTGGAAGGGAGCTGAGGTTTAGGTTTGGGAAGCACCACTGTGGCTACCACCCTCTGCTTGTGGCTCTCTGCTGCTGGTGTCACTCAGGTCTTCTTCATTCCAGGGGATTAATTAAAGCTCCAGAAAATGTCCCTAACTCTGGGGACTATTTTAGTCATCAACCTTTGTGCTGCTCTGGCTTACTCCAGTCTCAGCTCCACACACTCTTAACCATTTCCTGGAGTTTCATTATCAGTTTAATCTTAATTTTTAAATTTTTTTTTTCCTCCCCTTTCTCCACTCAAACCTCCCCCTCTGAGGACAACAGAGAACATTCCCTACCAAAAATTGGGTTTGTTCTCTTTTACTCAGCACAGTGAGGCACGAGGGGATGAGAATTTTCAGGCTGTCTTGCCAGCAGCCATTGTGAGATCTGTGAACAGGGTGAACTGCATTTAGGATTCAGAGCAGGTCCCAACACCACCACGGTACAGAATCACAGCATGGCTTAGGTTGGAAGGGACCTCAGAGATCCTCTCTGCTGTGGGCAGGGATGGCTCTCACAGAAACACCCAGGTGGGAAAAGCCCCTCAGGATCACCAAGCCCAACCTAAAACCCTACTCTACAAGATTCAACTTAAACCCCCTCAGGCTCACCAAGCCCAACCTAGAACCCTACTCTGCAAGATTCACTTTAAACCCCCTCAGGCTCACCAAGCCCAACCTAAAACCCTACTCTACAAGATTCAACTTAAACCCCCTCAGGATCACCAAGCAAAACCTAGAACCCTACTCTGCAAGATTCACCTTAAACCCCCTCAGGCTCACCAAGCCCAACCTAGAACCCTACTCTACACCTTAAACCATATCCCCCAAGCACCACAACCAAACGACCCTTCCACACCTCAACCAGACTCAGCTGCTCAAGCCCTCCCCAATTCCGTCAGTAGCCTAAAATGCAATTTCTACCCCCACAGGAGCTGCTTGGAGATCTATGGGCACCTTTGCAAATCAGAAGAAAAAACAGAGCAGGACTCTTAGGAACCTTGGGGCTTGTCCTCCTCGGAGCCAAAGGACAGAGGCACCCGCAGGGGACACCTCCTCTTGCTGCTTCCCCTACTCGATGCACTGCAGCTGCCTGGAGCCAGGAGGTTGGTTTGCTCCTGTGTGTTTCTCGAGGAGCTGCTGTTGCTGGTGTGGTGAAACTGCTTTTCCACAGAGCAAAGGGAACTTTTGCACTGAAAAAAAAAAACAAACCCAAAACCCAAAAAAACAAAGGACCTACAAGAAGAATGGCAGATGGCTGGAAGTTGTGCTGGGAAGATGGATCTGAGTTCTGAGGTTTCAAAGTTTACAAGCCAGAGAAGCTTCATCCTTTTTAACAGGATTTTTTTTGGTTTTCTTTTGTATTTTCAAGGGTCTCTGCTGTGTTGTGGCATTGCTTCAATAGGTCCTTGCCAGCCTCATTCTGTGCTCCAGCATGGGCCACAGAATCCAGTTTGTGGACAGTAGCTTTCCACTTTAGGTAGTCTCACACTGAAAATAATAATAATCATAATAAAAAAAGGAATCCTTCAACTCCAACCTTTAGGTCTCAAAGCTGTGTCTCCACAATAAAACAAGAAGCTGGTGTCCAAGCAAGGGGCTGGGAGGTGTGAAACTCTTCAGGCTGCAGACTAACAGCCCTGTGGCAGGGCTGAAAGCAGACCCAAAAGCCAACCAGCAGCACCTTGCAGTGCATTTGTGACTGCTGGGAGACTGCAAATGCTCACTGGCTCCACAAAGGAAGCAGCAGGGAGAAGCATCCACATCTTGCAAAGGAGCATCTACCCCAGCACCTGCTCTCACAGAGGGCTATCAGAGATGCACAGTAGGATGGAAGGGACCCTTAAAGGTCTTGTCCAACCCCTCCCTGCAATCAGCAGGGACACTTCCAACTAGAGCAGACTGCCCAGAACCACATCGAGTCTGATCAGGGGCCGGGTCTCAACCACAAACCTGGGCAACCTGTTCCAGTGTTTCTCCTCCCTCACTGTGCAGAACTTCCTCCTGCTGTCCAACCTAAATGTGCCCTGCTCCAGTTTCAAACCATTGCCTCTCATCCTATCACCCTAAACCCTTCTGAACAGTCCCTCCCCAGCCTTCCTGCAGGTCCCCTTCGAAGTGCAGCAGAAAGTCTCCCTGAAGCCTTCTCCAGCCTCTCCTCCTGGAAGAGCCACTCCAGCCCTTTGATCATCTTTGTGGCCTCTTCTGGACCTTCTCCAGCAGGTCCAGGCCCTTCATTCTATGCCCTTGCTTTCTGAAGGGGGTGGGGGGATAGAGTTCACCCTGACCCAAAGCAGCCAACACCCAAACAACAAATCACAAACCAACTACACAGCATCTACGTAGAAAAAAATTTATTCCATCTGAAGCACTTAACACGCAGTTAGTCATGAGGAGCATGGAGAGAAAACAGGTTGCTGGTGGCACAGGGCACCCTAAAGTGGAAGATGGGCAGGAACTAGGTAGTGGTCAAGGGCTAACTCCTAACAAGAAGTTTCTCCACATGAAATCTGCTTTAGGGATTGCACCTACCGAGGCTGTTGGTGTGGGTCACTGGGGCAGGGCAGGGGCATGCGGCCTGCGGGGCATGGGTTGGTAAAAACATGACAACAACCTTTACAACTTGGTGGTTTCCCTCCCTCCCCCTCCCCCAAGTTTTTAAAAAACCATTTCACAGAAAGGAAAGAAATAGAAGTGAAAACACAGCTCAAGAAACACACAATAGAGTGGATGAGGCAGGAGGTGAACGATGAAGCTCTCTGCGGGGACGGCGGATGAAAGCTGACTGCTGGCATCCAGCAGAGGGGAGGGAAGGGAAGCAAGAAGAGGACTGGGGAAAAAAAAAAACAAACTCAGAAGTACCAAATGAAAAAAAAATCAAAAGGATTTCACTGCAACTCGAGAGAGAATCTGCAGGTTTGTTCTCTTGTGGAGAGGCAGAAAAGGTAGAGGTCAAACTAAAAGGAATCCCAAGGCTGAGGGTACTGGAGAGGCCAAGAGCTTCCCCTCACTGCCATTTCTGAACTGCCAGTGGGTTAACACTCGCAGCATCTCCACTGGCTCCTCATCCTCTGGCAGCTCTGCTGATTGGTTTGGTTTAGGTGAGGCACAAGCCCACAGCTGTAGCAAGCTAAAGGCAGAAAGGGAAAGAAGCCAAACAAACCCAAGTTTGCTCTGCGCGATGAAAGCAGCTAAAAACCAGGAAAGAGGCAGAGGATGCTGTGGGCAATCTGACCAAGGGGCTGCAGCTCTGTGCCAGCTGAGCCTTTTTCTGAGGGAGCTGTAGGGGTTCTCAAAGCCTGCTGATGGTATCTACAGAGGGATGGCTGAACACAAAGTCTACGTGTGTCTCAAAACCAGTGTTAAGTCAATATGGGGGTTGAGAGGGAAGAGAAAGGGGGGGAGGAAAAAAATAATAATAGACTAAACCCAGGGAAAGGTCATCTATGAGCCTTGACCTTCTGGATCCACACTGCCTTCAGGGTCTTCATCATTGTAGATGTTCTCAGCCTGCAAGAGGAGAGATGGAGGAGCTGAAGGAGCATTTACCACCACAGGGGAGAAGATTCCACCTGCTAAGACATGAAGCTCTGGCAGGTTTTCACCTGCAGATACCCACAACTCATCCCTGACCCCTCAAAGCCACTTAAACATCAAAAAGAGGCAACACTAAAGGTCCTTTTCCATCACTGCCACAGCTCCACAGCTGTCAGTTACTGGGAGCTATGAGAATCTGCCTGCTTAAAGCAGAGACCACTGCAAGCCTTGCTTCAATCAGCAGCCAATTTTGTGGTCACTTTTAGGAGATCTCCCTAGCAGCTGCTTCCACAAAGAACCAGAAGGGAAAGCTGCTGAGAACCAATCCATGGCTAAACATTAGCATAGTCCTGGTGGGCAAAGGTTGTTCAAATGACTTCAGATTGTCTTCCAAATCCCTCAAGAGGCGGTGATTGAGGGCCTGTAAGCTTCTCCTAGTCACCACTCCCCTCCTCCAGCCTCAGGAGGACACTCGGCAAAGGTTTTGTTCTTCAAATCACTAAAAGAATCCTCAATTTCCACTTCCAGAGCACCAAGTCCTGTGAAGAGCAGCAGTGGATCAGAGATCTCTGCCCAGTGACTTGAGGAGATGATTTTATTCCCTGGGCTGTAGGAGTCAGGTCAGCCAGGGGCACGTCCAGCCTGGGACAGGGCTTCCTCCTGCTGCCCAGCACCTCCTGGACCTCCCTGGGATTTATGTTTGGGAACTGGGGGTGTTCAGCCTGGAGAAAAGGAGGATGAGGGGAGACCTTCTGGCTCTCTACAGCTGAGTGGAGGCTAGAGACAGGTTACAGTTGTCTCCCACAGAGAGGTTTCAAAGCTGTGGAGATGTGGTGCTGAGAGGGACACAGTTTAGGGGTAACCTGGCAGTGCTGGGTTAAGGGTTGGACTTGATGATCTGAAAGGTCTTTCCCAGCCTGAACTACACTGATCCACATCTTTGGTTCTCACCCAGGCCATTTTCATTCAAAGACAGAAGTGAAAATCTGCTTCTGCACCACTGCTCTATTTACTGAATGATGAAAACCCCAAACCACCTTCTGAGTATTTTCTAAGCCATGGCTTTGACCAAACCTAAAGTGGATTTCCTTGTCCCTCAGAGGTTTAAACTGTGCCACAAAGTGACCAGTTCCAAGAGCTGTAACTAAATAACAGCAGGAACCCTGCAAACCAGGCAGCTCAGCACCACCCCTCAGCTTGTTGCCACCTCCAACCCCTTCCCACACCACTCACCATTTGCCAGACTTGCATGATGTTGTCTTCTGATACAGAACAAATTACCCAGGGCTCGTTGGGGTTCCAGGAGAAATCAGAGATCTTTGCAGTGTGACCACCATGAATAAACTGAGATTGGGGGGGAAAGAAAAAAGCAGAATGCTTTCAACTCTGCACTGTGGAGAGGAATAATAAATGTCCAGATAGAGAACAGTGACAAGTGGGAACTGGGACCAGTGTTTAGCATCTTTATCAGTAGCATTGAGCAGGTTTGGGGATGGCACCAAGCTGGGTGGTGCTGTTCACACGCTGGGGGGAAAGGAGCCAGCCAGAGGGACCTGGACAGGCTGGAGGTGAGCTCAAGCCAACCTCATGAAGTCCAACACGATCAAGAGCAAGGTCCTGCACCTAGGTCAGAGCAATCCCAAGCACAGATCCAGGTTGGATGAGGAAAGGCTCAAGAGAAGCCTTGACGGGGAGGAAAAACTCAGCATGAGGCAGCAGTGGTCACTGGCAGCCCAGCAGGCAGAGCAGCAGGACAGGGAGGGGACTCTGCCCCTCTGTGCTGCTGAGACCACACCTGCAGCACTGCCTCCAGCTCTGGGACCCCCAGCATAAGAGGGACATGAAGCTGCTGGAAAGGTCCAGAGGAGGCTACAAAGATATCAGAGGGCTGGAGAACTTCTTCTGTGGGATAAGCTAAGAGATGAGAGAGTTGAGGCTGTTCAGCCTGGAAAAGAGGGTTCTAGGGAGAACTTTGAGCAGCCTTCCAGTACCTCCAGGAATGCTGGGGAGGGACTTATGACAAGGGCTGGGAGTGACAGGGTGAGAGGGAATGGACTGAAGCTTGAGGAAGGGAGACAGACTAGAAATAAGGGAGAAATTCTCCACAGTGAGTGAGGGTGTCAAGAACAGGTTGCCCAGGGAGGTTTGTAGACATCCCCTCCCTGGAGGTGTTCAAGGCCAGGTTGCATGAGGCCTTGAGCAACCTGGGCTGGAGGGAGGTGTCCCTGCCCATGCTAGGGGGGCTGGAATTGAGTGATAAAGGTAAAGATCCCTTCCAACCCAAACCATTCTGTGAATCCATGCAGAAAGAGCCAAAAGAACCCATGAGACTCAAAAACTCTTACCAGCAGCTCTGGGGGACCATCCTCAGCATCTTCAGGGGATTGCTCCTCTCCAATTTTACTGTAAGAAAAAAAAAAAAGGAGAAAAATGACAAGGTGAGAGTTGGTTTGTTTGGGAGTTTTCTTTGAAGTGTGATGCAATCAATCCATAGTATTTTGTAAAGGGCAAAAAGTGAGGAATTGGGGATTCACCTCAAGTCCCAAACATTTAGCCTGCGGTCGGTGCCACTGGAGGCCAGGATGGTTTCATTATGGGGAGACCACTGAACCTACAAGGATGGAAGCAAGAAGGAAATTAGGTGTCAGAAGCTCCCACGTGGCCTTCACAACGAGCCCCTGTTCAGATTTGTCTCACTAAAGCTCTGTGAGAATTCAAACTGGTAATAAACTGAGACCTGACCGTGCCCAACGGCGATATCACCATTGCAGCCAGCAGGCTGAGGGAGGTTCTGTTCCCCCTCTACTCTGCCCTGGTGAGGCCCCATCTGGAGTACTGGGTCCAGTTCTGGCCTCCCCAGTTCAAGGACAAGGACCTACCAGAGAGGGTACAACAAAGATGAGGAAGGGACTGGAAGCTCTGTCTGAAGAAGACCGAAAGAATTGAGGCTTTTTAGTCTGGAAAAGCCTAAGAAGAAATCTCATCAATGCCCATCAGGAGGATGGGAGAAGCTGTCAGTGGTGCCCAGGACAAGGGTTTACAGGCACAAACTTGAACATGAGAAGCTCCATCTAAGCATGAGGAGCAACTGCTTCACTTGAAGTGTGATGGAGAACTGGAGCAGGCTGTCCAGAGAGGTGGTGAAGTCTCCATCTCTGGAGACACTCAAAGCCTGCCTGGATGTGTTCCTGTGTGACCTTCTCAAGCTGTCCCTGCCTTGGATGACCTCCAGAGGTTCCTTCCAACTTCTACTACTCTGATTCTGTGACAGACTCTAACCCAGGAGGTTGGTTTGTGAGTGTTCACACACCAAAAGGGCATTTGGGCACCTGTAACCTTTCCTCTAACACAGACCACGTGTCCTGAAATGCAAACAGGTCTCAAGGATATCAGCTGCTCCTTCTCCTAAGGATTGATTGCACAACCCCAACCCAGGGATTGTTTTAAGTGGCAGGGACAGTTCACACATGGAAGGAGATGACTGGATTTAAGCTTCAACTAGCCCAAAACTCACCTTTGCTGCTGCTGGAGATCAATCACTCCAAACCATAGCACTGAGGAGATAAATCTCTCCACACCACAGCACTTAAGAGGATCACAGGATTAGAAGGAGAACACCTAATTCCACACACTAACCTGACATTTCAAGCTCCCAGCTGTAATTCTATTTAGAGGGAACTGAAGTCTTAACCAGCAAATCCTCCTATGAAAATAAAAACCAAAAACCAAACCCCCTAACATATTTTACTTCTGACTAAGGCACGAGCTGGAGATGGAAATGTTGCATCTGCTGAGCACGTGCCAGCCCTGCTGGTAAGGTTCTAAATTTACCCCAGCAAAGATGGGAATTGTTTGATCATTGAATCACAGAACGGCTCAGGTTGGATCTGAGAGATCTGCTCCAACCTCCTCACCATGGGCAGGGGGCACCTCTCAACCAGATTCAGCTGCTCAAAGCCTTGAATATTCCCAGGGAGGAGGTAGCCACAGCCTCTCTGGGCAACCTGTTCCAGAGTGTCACCACCCTTCTACTGAATAACTTCTTCCTCAGCTCCAGTCTAACTCTGCTCTGCCTCAGCTTCAAACCATTCCCCTTTGGCCTGGCTCTACACACCCTCAGGCAAAGTCTCTCTGCAGCCTTCCTGTAGGATTCCTTCAGCTATTGGCAGGCAGCTCTGAGGTCCCCCTGGAGTCTTCTCTTCTCCAGGCTGCATACCCCCAACTCCCTCAGCCTGTGCTCATAGCAGAGGTGCTCCAGCCCTTGGCTCATCCTTGTGTCCTCCTTATGATGTCCTTCCTTGTCTTGCACAGGCTATTTTGGTGTCCATTTTTACTGGGTACCAGCTAAAGCCTCTTCCTTCAGGAGCCAGCTGAGAAGATGAAACCACTGAAGCCATTTCATTGTGCTTCAGCCTGCTCCATGAATAATTGACACTGGTTCTGTACTGGTGGCATTTCACTCTCCTCTTGTGGTTAAAGCTCTTGGCTGTCTCCTTGCCTTGTCCTGCCCCTGGCTCTTAAAACCCTCTTATCTGTGCTGGAGTTCTACCCCCACAGAGCTGCACAAGAAGCAACCAAAAAAAAAATTATAAGCAGATGAGGGGGAAAATAATGTGAGGTTGAGTGCAAGTCCGTGGAATAAACCCAAAAAATGTAGAATGGAAAAGGTTTCTTTTTTTTTTTTTTTCTCCAGCTGAGCAGAAGCAATTTTAAGTATGTGAAAGGCAAAACCATTTTGTTATACCTGAAATATTTCATCTTTATGTGATTCAAAAGAGTGCAACTTCAGCTTTAGGTTCCTCAAGTCCCAGAGAGCAACAGTCTAGGGAAAAAGAAATCATATAAAAAACATGATTTTGTTGACATAATGAACCAAGGAACTGCTGAGGGGCTGGGAGAGACCTTTGAGATCATCAAGCCTGGAGCTCACAGTCCCAGCACTGCTGCTAAGCTACCACCACCAACCCACATCCCTCAGCATTGTTCAGTTTTGGGTCCCTCACCCCAAAGGCTATTGAGGGGCTGGAGTGTGTCCAGCAGCAAAGCTGGTGAAGGGCCTTGAACACAGGTCCTGTGAGGAATGGCTGGGGTAACTGGGGCTGTGTAGCCTCCAGGAGAGGAAGGTGAAGGGGGACTTCATCATCTTTCTCTACAACTCATAGAATCAGTCAGGGTTGGAAGGGACCACAAGGATCATCTAGTTCCAACTCCCTCCAAGGAGGATGGAGAGGGGTGGGGCTTGGTCTCTTCTTGCATGCAAAAGTGACAGGACAGGAGGAAACGGCCTGGAGTTGTGCCAGGGAAGGTTCAAGTTGGATATCAGGCACAATTTCTTCCCAGCAAGGGTTCTCAGGCACTGGTGGTAGAGTTCCCACCCCTGGAGGGGATTTAAAGGACGTGCAGATGTGGTGCACATCCAACACTCAGCCATCAGACAGTCAACAAGGCCACCCCAGGGTGAGGGCAGATGTACCTTATCAGCTGAGCCTGTTGCCAGGATGAACTCACTGTAGGGGTTGAAGGAGAGGCAGTTGACCTCAGCTGTGTGTGCATCCACCGAGTGGCTGGGCTTGGAGGTGTTGTTGGACCGAGTGTCCCAGCTGCAAGGGGCAAAACAGGCAACTGAAACCACAGCTCCTGGGCCCATTTCCCTGAGGAGCAGACTGGGCAAGCATGAGGGACAGAAGGGCTCAGCTCCTGAAGAGGTTATCCCACTTACATCATGAGCTTCTGATCGTCGGCAACAGAGCCAAAGAGAGATTCGTGGAGCAGGTGCCAGGAGACATCTTCCACTACTGCTGTATGTCCTGTGAAGATGGTCTTGGCATCCACCACTTTGCCTTCCTTGGGAACAGCACTGATGTCCCACAAGCAAATGGTCTTTAAAAGAAGAAAAGTCTTTTTAAAATGCCATCTCCTAAAATGCCATCTCCAGACATCCTCTTTACCTCCTCCCTTCAACCCCACCCCGAGTCATAGAATCATAAAATTACAGAATCAGTCAGGGTTGGAAGGGACCAAAAGGATCAGCCAGTTCCAGCCACCCTGCCATGGGCAGGGACACCTCACACTAGACCAGGCTGTGCAGAGCCTCATCCAGCCTGGCTTTAAACACATCTCTCATTCTGCCCATGGCAGGGGGGTTGGAACTAGATGATCCTTGTGGTCCCTTTCAACCCTGACTGATTCCATGATTCTACCTCCAGGAATGAGGCTTCCACCATCTACCTGGGCAACCCAGTCCAGGCTCTCACCACCCTCGTGGTGCAGAACTTCATCCTAACATCCAGGCACTTCTGACCTTTGCCAAGGGACACAAAGAGCAGGCTGCAGCCCAGCTGTGAGGTACTCACATGATCATCAGAAGCACTAAGCAAATGCCCACTCAGGTTTGGGTTCCAGGACAGCCCATAACCTTCCTTCTGGTGCCCACGGAGACGCAGATCAGGGTTGCACTCTCCAGAAGGATCTGTAAAGAGGGTGGTGTAAGAATTCCAGAGCCCAGGATTGTTTCCAGCACATCCTGGAACAACTGGCACTGAGTTTTACTGAGCTTTACCAAGCTTTGCTCTTGACATTTTCAACAGAATCTTTCTCTAACCTTCTGTTGGACTGAAAAATTACCTCACTGAACCAGGACACGCTGAGACAACACAGAGCTGTTTGCTTTCTTAGCTTCAGAAACCTACACTGCAAATTTTCCTAAGCCCCTATCTATCTTCTTTTTTTTTTTTCTTGTTTCATATATTTTTGGCCAAGCAGTGCTCCATCCTAAATCAGTGCTGCTGCAGAGCCAAAGAAGCTCAGCAGTCACCTCCCTGCTTTGACATGAGTCACCTGGGCCAGCTGGATGAGTAAGAGGAGCTCATCTCAGTTACTGCTCAAAAAACCCCTTCCTGAACATTTTGCTGGTGCTGTGTTTTTCTTTCTCTCACTATCTCATTCCAGGTCAGGTTGTTTGGGGTTCTGAGCAACCTCTTCTAGCTGAACATGTTCCTACTCACTGCAGTGAGAGGCTTGGACAACATCACCTTGAAAGTTGACTTCCAACCTAAAGCTCTGAGACCTAATAACAAACTTTCAGTACCTGAAGGGGGCTACAAGAAGGCTGCTGAGGGACTGTTTGCAAAGTCCTGCAGGGACAGCACAAGCAGAGCAGCTTTAGATCTGCTTGAAAGTTGCCTTCCAAGCTGAGCAGACCTTAGAGCAGCCTTCCAGTACCTGAAGGGAGCTACAAGCAAGCTGCAGAGAGACTGTTCCCAAAGGCCTGCAGGGACAGGCCCAAGGACAATGGCTTGAGATGAGAACAGAGCAGATTGAGATTGGATGTGAGCAACAAGTTCTGCATCAGGAGGCTGCTGGAACACTGCAGCAGGCTGCCCAGGGAGGTAGCTGAGGCCTCATCCCTGGAGCTACTCAAGGTAAGGCTCTAAGCAACCTGCTCTAGTGGAGGACATCCCTGCTGACTGCAGGGGGGGTTGGACTGGATGACTTTGAAGGTCATTTCCACCTCAAACCATTCTAGAATCTCCAACTGCCCTCTGAAAGCAAGAAGTGCTCCTCTGATCCTCCCCACACGCAGCAGAAGCAGACACTGCACAGGCTCTAGGGTGCCTTCATCAGTAAATGGCTGTTAACAGCCTCACAGAACATCAGAACAACAACAGCTCAGCTACCTTCCAAAAAATATCCACCTTCCACCACCCCAAATACCACCACAGAGAGTGACAGGACAAAGCAAGCAGTAAATCAGCAAAAAAAAAGAACCCCCCAGCTATGGAGACATGGCAGACACAGAGGGGTCAAACTGCATCTAAAATATTTTCCTGACACTAAACACCTACTTTCTCCTAAAGTCACAACTGATATGCAAGCCAGCACACTTTCTTTAAGCTCTTCTGAAGGAGAAGCTGGCTGATCTCTACAGCACAGACAGAACAAAGCAGCAGGCACCTGGCTTAGAAGGGTGCTTGGTGTAGTCAAAGACAAGGACATCACTGGAAGGAGTCTTTGTAGCGATGATGCAGGGGTTCTGTGGCATGTAACGAGCTCTGTTCACCTCCCCCTCGTGATTGATCTTGATTTCAATCTCAATTTTGCCACTTACTGACCCAAAGCCTCCAAACTCTGCAAAGGAGAAACGAGGAGATGTAAATAAACAAGGCCAATTCAGACCCAGAGCCAGCTAATAGCACCAGACACTTGTGCTTCACAGAATCCACTTCTCCAAAAGGCTTTTTTTTGTTTCAAGCATCTCTATTTGCAAGACCAAACATCAGGATTTTAGCTCATTTTTTTGGTGCCGTTTCAAATTTAACAACATGAGCCCCAGAGTCACAGAGAACTGGCACAGGCTGCCCAGAGAGGTTGTGGAGTCTCCTTCCCTGGGGCCTTTCAAGGCCTGTCTGGATGTGTTCTTGTGTGATCTGAGCTAGATTGGATGGTCCTGCTCTGGCAGGGGGGGTTGGACTCAATCTCCTTGGGTCCTTTCCAACCCCTAACATCCTGTGATCCAAAGCTCTGAAGATGCATTCAAAACAGAAATGCTGTGGCTGCACCTTCAAATCTAACAAAATTCAGCACAAAGGGCCACAAAGATGAGGCAAGGGCTGCAGCAGCTCTGCTGTGAGGACAGGCTGAAGGAGCTGGGGGTGTTCAGCCCAGAGAAGGCTCCAAAAGGACCTCAGAGCTGCTTTCCAATAGCTGAAGAGATCCTACAGGAAGATGAATTGATCATGGGCACAGAAGGCTGCAGAGGAACTTTTCATGAGGGTGTCTAGAGCCAGGGGGAGTCTGAGGCAGAGCAACATCTGAATCTTAGGAAGTTCTTCAATACAAGGGTGGCAAGAGCCTGGAATGGGGAGGAGTGAGCTTTGCCCCCACAAAAAACCAAGCCTGTCACCATCTTTTTACACCATTATATTATTAAGACAAATCAAACATTCAAAACCCACAAACATTCCTCTTTCCAAAGTACCACTCTGAAATAAACTGGCTGATTGAGAAGAAATATCTGAACTCTAAGGCAAGTTAAGCATCCTGTGGAGAAGGGAAGGGAGAAATGGTTAAAGGTCCTCCTTGCCCCACATCTCTGGTGCCTTACCTCCTTTCTCACTGTCATAGTGTGAAGCATCAAACTGTGCATCATCGTTAGGCAGCTGCACGCTGGCTATCACCAGGTGGTTCTGTTCATCTGAAGTATGAGTGCCCAGCACTAGTCGGTGAATGCTGAAGTCTTTGCCTTCAGGTCTTCAAGGAAAGAGAGGCAGATGGGACACAGAAGAAGAGGTTTACTCACCAAGCTGTTACCACACAGGTTTGTCACAGCTCCCAACACTGAAACATTCTCTCACGCAATCGCAGAACGTTAGGGGTTGGAAGGGACCTCTCCAAAGATCATCCAGTCCAAACCCCCTGCCAGAGCAGCAGCACCCAGGGCAGGGCACACAGGAACACATCCAGGTGGCTTTGGAAAGTCTCCAGAGAAGGAGACTCCACAGCCTCTCAGGGCAGCCTGCTCCAGGGATTTGGACCCTCACAGTGACAAAGTTTTCCCTTCTGTTCCCACGGAACCTCCTCTGCTCCAGCTTGCCCTCAGTGCCCCTTGTGCTGTTCTTGGATATACCTGAGCAGAGCCTGGCTCCTGCCCTGCACATCCTTAGCACATCAATGAAGCAAGCTCAAGAACCCAGGTGCAAGATTCTAAAGTTATCACTGCTCTCCTGCTCCGCCAAAGCTTCTTCCTCCAGAGGAAATCTCTCATCATAACTCAATATCTCAACCTCAAATTCTCAAATGGAAAGGGACACCTTCTACTAGCTCAGGTTGCTCAAGATGTCCAACCTCACTTAGAACATTTCCAGGGAGGGAGCATCCACAACCTCCCTGGGCAGCCTGTTCCAGTGTCTCACCACCCTCCATGGTAAATAATTTCTTCCTTATCTCCAGTCTCACCCTCCCCTCTTTTCATTTTAACACCTCCCCTCTTCCAGCTTCCCTTACTGCCTTGCTTTAAAGAAAAAGTGACCTCAGATGCTGATGGCTGTTGTGGCTTTGAACAAGGCAGAGGATCACTTTACCTGGTTATATCAGGAAGCCACTGAGCAGTCAAGCTGGGCCACTCCAGAGCGTGGGTCATTACCAAATCATATAAGAAGGGAGTGTTCTTCTTCCAGATTTTGTACTCTTCATTGATCACTCGTTCCTCCACTGCATCATCAAAGGCTGCTAAAGGATTCGATTAGAAAGACGCAGAGGATTAACCTTTACGAGCGCTACTCCCCGTGGGGCAACCGAAGGCAGGGCCGAGCGCACCACACCCCCGCGGGGTTCGCTGTTGGCTCTTTTTTATTGGAGGAGTTCACTGAAACGCCTTAAAAAAAAAAATTCCTCTGCTGCACCCACTAATCCTCATTTCTGGACGGGAGGCTGGGAATTACGGTCATTAACTCCGCTCAGTTTCATCATCGCCGTGGAAAGCAGAGCAGTAAAATCCCGAAGCTGGCTGCCGGGGGGTGGAGGCGAGAGGCGGAATTGGGTGAACCGCAGAGAGGAGGTCTCCGTGCCGGAGGTGCAAGCTCGAACTACCAGTTCCCCGAATCCAGTTTGCCGAGGCTCCTTTCATGCTGGCTTCCCTCACGCCATCTGCCACCCGCCT
>VWZI01001507.1:82911-94932 GCA_013396835.1 Psilopogon haemacephalus | reverse complement strand
AACAAAAAAAAACAAAAAAAAAAAATTAAAATAATAATTAAAACAGAAAATTCCCTTCCTCTCCTAACCTTAAAAGAATTCACCTGCCACTCAACAAGGTCCCAGAGGAGCTTTATTAGAGCAGTGTCACCAACACCGAGCTGCAGGACCCGTTTCAAAGAGGCTGCTGCTGCAAAAAAAAAAGAAGCCGTGAGGAATCCTTACCTGCCCGAGGCTGCACTGAACAAACGAGTACAGCTTGCTTTTGCAAAGTCCAGAAGAATCCTTTATTTGGCTAAGGCAACAACAAAAAAAAAAAACCAACCCTGAACAAGAAGGGGAGTGACAAAGGAAGGGTTTTACCTCCACGGTTACACAGACTACAGCCCCCTCCCCCTGCCCAGGGTCCTCTTCTCACCTGTGTCCTCACCATACCAGTCGCTGTGAATGTCCATCATGGAACTCACGGCTACCCCCGCATCCTCTGGCCTACCCTCAAAGCCCCGGACAAAGTGATGCACCACATCCTCCTTCCTGGGAGCCGAGCCGTTGCGCAGCAGTGCCTCTAGGAACTGCTTCATGTGATAGTTATTGCAGGCCAGGTCCACCGCCTGCCCGCCCTGCAGCCCCTCCTCCATCTGCTCCAGGGACAGCGGCGTGGGGTACTGGGGCAGCCTCTCGCCGCTTTCCACCTCCACCTCGTCGGAGTCGAACTCCACTTTGGGCTCCACCGCTTTGGGCAGCGAGGAGTTGACGTCTCCCCGTGAGTCGCTGCCGCCGCCGCCGGCAGGGTCCCTGACCACCAGCTCCAGGGGGTGGTGGTGATGGTGGTGGCAGCTGCTGCAGTCCCCGCAGGGAGGATCCCTCTGGCAATCCGGCAGCCCTTCCTTTCCCTGCAGGGAGGAGACGGAGGCAGAGCAGTGGCCCTTGGAGCCGTAGGAGGTGCCCTCTCTGGCAGAGCTGCTGCCGCTGTCGGCCTGGTAAAAAGCAGCAGCTTCTCTTTCGATCTTCCTGCAGATATCCAAAGAGGACCTTATGTACGTCTTGCAGAAGTTGACCACGTCGGTCATCTGCAGGTAGCTGGCCGCAGACATCACCTCGATCACGTTCTCCCCGCAGAGATCGAGCTTCCCCGAATAAAGGAAATCGAGGATGATGGAGAAGGCCTCCGAGGTGACAATGTCCAGGGAGGCGGTGCTGTGGCGTCCGCTGTCTTGGATGTAGTGAATCAGCAGGGCTCGGAAGTAGCCGCTGTTGGCGAACAGAATGTTTTTGTGCGCTTTGAAGATCCTCCCCTCCACGATGATGCTGCAGTCGCAGAAGAAGTCCCTCTTGCGCTGCTCGTTCAGCTCTCCCAGCAGCTTGGTGTAGTACGACTGCATCTCCATCGCTCCCGCCGCCGCCGCCGCCGCCTCTGCTCGCTGCCGGGGTCAATCAGAAGGCACCGTCAAGAAAGACAGCACCCGGCAACGGACCCACCCACCACTCGTCGCCTCCGCTCGCCGCCAGGGTCAACGAGAAAGCACCGTCAGCTCCCGGGGACCGACCGACCCGCCCAGCCTCTCTCCAGAGCCGAGGGTCGCTGCCGGACAGCGGGAACCGGAGGAAGCAGAGCGGCCACGGCTCCGCCACCTCCCCACGGACCCTCGCTCCTTCTCCGCTCCCAGGTTTTCCCTCTCTCCACAACCCGGCATCCCCGGAGCACGCCCTGCGCTCACCATCCGCAGCCCACCGCCTCACTCGCCGGCAGCCTGCCCGCTCCCTCCCGGCCACCGTACCGCCGCCCNGTCATCCCGCCAAGATGGCGGAGGGGTGAGTGCGGCGCCGCTCGGGGGGGGCCGGGCCCGGGGGGCAGTGGGGGCCGAGCTGGGGTCGGGATTGGGCTTCGGGGTGACGGGAGAGGGTCCGGGCTGGAGGGGCGGCGGGTGGGGACCCGGGCGGCGCTGCCTGACGCGAGTGTGCCCCGGCAGGGAGGACGCGGGCTGGTGGCGGAGCTGGCTGCAGCAGAGTTACCAGGCCGTCAAGGAGAAGGTAGGAGGAGGCGGGAGGGGGCTGGGGCTGTGCGGCGGCCCCGCGGGACCCGCGCGGGTCGAAGAGATTGAAGCTGCATCGCTCTCCCCGTGCGGGCTGCGGTGGCAGCCGGGGTGAGGCCTTAGCGGCCGCTGCCTGCGGTGGCTTTGCGGCTTCCGAAGCCTGCCCTTGGCGACTGCTCCGTGCCCAGCAGGGGCGTGCGGCTGGGGGCCCGGCAGAGGGACCGATCGGTGCACGTCGAGCGAGCTCGGCTGTGTTTGTTACGCCTCTGTGCTCCTCTGAGCTGACCCCTGTTGGTGAGCACATCGCCAGCTGAGCAGGGAGGGCATTGCATTCTCATGCGTAATTTCCTGCCCGTGACACCACTGCTCGTGTTAATTATACACAAAACTCAGAGCAGGGCTTTTCCCTGACCTATTTCTGTCCTCGTCTTGGAAAAATGACCACCCCAGTAATGTGCTTTGGGCATGGCTCTTTCTGTTGTTACTCGCCACGGGTGGGTTTGTGCTCCCATCCTCACCATGGGGGCTGGACCAGGTGATCTCCACTTTGTGATGCTGATTACCTGTTGCACCTCTCTGGGTGAAGGCTTGCCTGGGTTAAAGACTGCTGCACCTTGACCTTTTTGAGGTGTCAGGTGTTCCCAGGGTGCCCTTGGCTTGGTTGGAGGGTGAAAAGGTTGCACAATCTCTCTGTCGCCTTCTTGCAGTCCACAGAAGCTTTGGAATTCATGAAGCGGGACCTGGCGGAGTTCACTCAAGTCGTGCAGCATGACACAGCCTGCACCATTGCTGCTACAGCCAGCGTGGTCAAGGACAAGCTGGCAGTGAGTACAGGAGCAAGAGAGCTCCAGGTTCATTGTGACAGAAAGCAGAGGAAGGTGTGAGTAGGATGTGCCAGTCCCTGGGGACATGACCCTTTGAACACCCCCAGTCTGTGACCGTGAGCTGCAGGGCTCAGGCTTCCTCCCCAGTGCAGATTTACTGCTGAGCAGTGTGTGAGGTTTCCTTGCTGTGTGGGGGATTTCTCTGCTGTGGTGGGAAGGAAAGTTCCCAGTGCCTTCCCTCTCCCTGTGGTGTGTGTCACTGTAGTACCACAGTGGATCTCTCCCCAAGCTTTAGCCCTGCCCGTCTGCTGCTGTCACAGCCCGGATCCCAAACCAGCCGGTCCCCAAACCTGGCTCTGTCCTTCTCTACCAAGCCTAGGCTCAGCTCCCCACAAGGCTGTTAAAGCCTGCCTGCCCCACTGTCCCCTGGGGCTAGTGCCTGTCACCACACGCTTCTCCTGGCCCAGCCCTGGCCACGCAACCAGGTCCTTTGCACATTCTGTGTGCAGAGACCTCTGCTGCCTTAAAGCAACCTACCCAGAGGAGGCTGAGACTCGTCCTGCTGCTGCAGGCACTGCTCCTTAACACTTTGCTGCTTTTGCTCTTCCAGAGGACGGAAGGTTCCTCAGGTGCCACTGAAAAGGTGAGGAAGGGGATCTCTGACTTCCTGGGGGTCATCTCAGACACGTTTGCTCCCTCTCCGGACAAGACCATTGACTGCGATGTCATCACACTGATGGCAACCCCCACAGGGACCACCGAGCCCTATGACAGTGCCAAGGTCAGTGCCCTGTTCCCAAAGCCTCTCCTGTCCTCTCAGCCTTTGCTGCTGCCTCTCCACTGACATCTCTGCCCTTTGTGCCATCTCCTTCAGGCTCGCCTCTACAGCCTCCAGTCAGACCCAGCCACCTACTGCAACGAGCCTGATGGTATGGAAATGTGGAGGAGGTGTTCTTGGCAGAGCTCCTGGGGGTCTGTGGGCTGAGATACTCACAGCTTGGCTGGGGAGAGGGCTGCCTATGACACTGGGAACTAGCTTAGCCTAAGAGTTTACCTGCCCAGTTTAAACTGACACTGTCTGCAACATTGGGTGGGCTAAGCCTTGTCTCCCTGCTTTTTTGCCTCTTGCTTACTGCAGCTGATCTGGTCTGTGGCATCTTTCCAGTAAAGCTTCCTAAAATTAGGATAGAATAGAACTATAATAAGCCAGGTTGGAAGAGACCTCTAAGCTTGTCCAGTCCAACCTATCCAATGGCACTAAGTGCCCCATCCAGGCTTGTCTTGAACACCTCCAGGGACGGTGACTCCCTGGGCAGCCCATTCCAATGCCAGTCACTCTTTCTGTGAAGAACTTCCTCCTAACATCCAGCCTGAACCTGCCCTGGCACAACTTGAGACTGGGTCCCCTTTTTCTGTTGCTGGTTGTCTGGCAGAAGAGCCCAATCCCACCTGCCTCCCTTTAGGTAGTTGTAGACAGCAATGAGGTCACCCCTGAGCCTCCTCCTCTCCAGGCTAAACAACCCCAGCTTCCTCAGTCTCTCCTCATGGGTTTGTGCTCCAGGCCCCTGAATTGTTCCTGTCTCCCTTTGTGCCAAAGGCTGTTAGCTCTCTGCTTGTCCTCTGCAGGTCCTGCTGAGCTCTTTGAGGCCTGGCTCTCCCAGTTTGACCTAGAGGAGAAGAAAGGGGAGATTGCTGAGCTGCTGGCCACCAGCCCTTCCATCCGAGCTCTCTACACCAAAATGGTAAGGCCCTGCACAGCGCCTTTAGCAGGCAGCTTTTGAGTCAGGATGTGGTGCAAGGAAGTCCTGAGTTTGGACCATGGAGTTGTTGGTGGAAAGGACTCTGGTTGTGTGCTAAACTGACACAGCAGGTTGTGTTCTTCCCTGCCTTGTCATGAGTGGGACTGGAACAGGAGCTCCTCTGGAGCCGATGCGTGGCAGAGCCTCTGCCAGCTCAGTCCCAAGCCTGAGCACCTGAAATGCAGGTGCCTTGCACGGGCTGTGAGAGTCACAGTCAGGCTTGGGAGGAGAGGAGAGGAGAGGAGGGGACAGCAAGGCAGCAACCACAGCCCTGCCTCTGGACTGACTCTTGGTGTCTCCCATGGGCAGGTCCCAGTGGCTGTTTCCCATTCGGAATTCTGGCAGCGCTACTTCTACAAAGTGCATCGCCTGGAGCAGGTAGGCCAGGAGACTCATGCAGACTAAAGGAGGTCTGGAGAGCAGCAGATCATGTGAGGAGAGGCTGCAGGAACTGGGGTTGTTCACCCTGGAGAAAAGGAGACTGAGGGGAGACTTTTGGGCTCACCCAACTCACATAAAGGAGGCTGGAGCCAGGCGGAGCCCAAGGAGCAAGTGAGAGGATGAGAGGAAGTGGCCCTAAGCTGCACCAGGGAAGGTGTAGGATGGGCATTAGCAGAAACTTCTTCACTGAAAGGATTGTCAAAGGTTGGCACAGGCTGCTCATCAAAGTGGTTAAATCCCCATCCCTGGAGGTGTTTCAAAGAGGGAGAAATGTGGTGCCAAGGGCCATGGTTTAGCACCAGCCACAGTAGAGTTAGAGAGTGGTTGGACTAAACAATCTTAAAGGGCTTTGTCAACCAAAACAATTCTGTGATTCTGAGGTGCTATTACTTGAGAAGCAGGGATCTGGCTGCCTTGTTTGAGACCTTGTTGTCAGTGATGCTGAAGTGCCTGGGGTAGGAGAGGGCTGAGCAGGTGAGCAGCTGCTGACACTGAATTCCCTGCAGGATGAAGCCCGGAGGGAGGCTCTGAAGCAGCGAGCGGAGCAGAGCATTCACCAAGAAGAGCCAGGCTGGGAAGAGGATGAAGGTGAGTCAGGTGGTTGGGGGTCAGTGGGAGGGCTCATGTAGACCTTGGAAGGTCTCAGGGAGGGTGGTGGCTTCTCCTCATCCCCACAAATTCAGCTCCCAGCCCTGCTGCACCGTCAGCTGCTGCTGCACTGGCTGAAACATCTCTCCCTTCTCTTCTGCCTTCCTACAGAGGAGTTCTTGGGCATGTCCCCCCTGCCCTGTGCAAACGTCAAATTGCCAGAAGCAGCAGAGAACGAATCTGCCCCTGCAGCCCTGGAGGGAAGCCACCCCACTGCTCCCAAGAGGCCCTCAGAGGAAGGCTGGGCTGTCCTCCCTCCGGAGCCTGCCCCAGCAGAGAGGAGCCCCTCTGAGAGCAGTGAGAGCGTCTCCCTTGTGACTCAGATTGCAAACCCTGCCTCTGTGCCTGCTGCACAGCTACAGACTGGAGCACAACCAGCTGGGACCAGAGACCTCTGCCAGAAGCTGCTGGAGGCCACCTCAGAAGAGCAGAGCTCCCTGCCAAAGCCCTCAGAACTTGGTCACCCTTCTGCACCTGCCTGGCAGTCAGCAGGATCCTCAGAGCCAGCGGTTGTTACAGAGCCCAGAGAAGTGGAGAGCAGAGCCCAGGGCAGGACAGAGACTCTGAAAGAGGAAGGACCAACGGATCTTCGAGTCTTTGAGCTGAACTCAGACAGTGGGAAATCCACCCCCTCCAACAATGGCAAGAAAGGTGGGTGTGGGGCCAGCACAGGGCCTGGAAGCCTTCTGCTGGGCTTGGCAGGTCTGGGGAGAGGGCCTGGATTTGTGAGGATGGAGGAGGAGAAAAGGAGTTTGCCAAAATCACCCAGGAAGGCTGGATCCCAAGACTCTCTGATGGCCAAAACTAGAGTGGAAGCAAATCCTTATGCTGCTGGGCTGAGCTGGGGGTGTCACATCAGATGGGGACAGTCTGCTCTCAGCAGGCTGATGCCATGGCTGGCTGTGGCCTGAGCCCTCTCCTGAGCCATGTTGCTGTGCTCCCGTGGGGGAACAGAGGGTGAGACTCCTCCAGGACCCTGAGGAGGGTCATGTTGTAGCTCAGATACTGGTTACAAACCTTTCCTTGCAGAGAGTCTCCCAGAATAGTGGTTCTGATGGTTCTAGGATTATAAAGCCACTGGAAACAACCCAAGATCCAAGGAGGTGGCCAAGTATCATGAACAGGATGAAGTTAGACAAATCTTCTGGCTGAACAGAGCAGACCTTTGGTCCCTGAGCTGCTGGGTGCCAGGGTGAGGCTGTGGAATGTGTCCCTGCTGCTCCTCTGCCTCAGGAGGCTCTTCTCTTGAGGCCTATGGCAGTCCTCATGGCTGAGTCACTGCTGTCACCTGTTGTGTTTTCCCTGGGACTGACACATGACACATCCTGGCTCTCCCAGGCCACAGCAGGACATGTTTCAGCATCCACCTCTCCCACTTGACAGCCTGCTCTTGGGAACAGGAGAGGCTTCCTCTCCTCGGGCAGGCTGTGGGAGATCTGAACCTCCTCAATTGCAGGAGGGGCCAGGTTGGACAGCTTTGTGCTTTGGCCAGAGCTCTGGTAGACTCAGTTGTGGTGTTTGTGGTTGCAGGTTCCAGCACTGATATCAGTGAGGACTGGGAGAAGGACTTTGATTTGGACATGACTGAGGAGGAGGTGCAGTTGGCGCTCTCAAAGGTGGAAGTGTCTGGGGAGGTGAGTTGTGGGGAGCTGCTCACTCACACAGGTGTGAAGTTTGCTCCCAGAAGCCCATCAGTAGCTACTTGGGTTGCTACTGCATGAGCTCTGCCATTGCTGGGTGGTTCCTCTGGGTGGTGGAGGAAGACCACAGTACCCCAGAGTGAGAGGGTTGACTCCCTCAGCGTGAGCTCCACTTCCAGCCCTGCTGCTGGAGCCCACTGGGCTGCACATGGCAGTGAGATGTGAGTGCTGCTGGCTGGGAAGGGAATGGAGTCATGGAATGGTTTGGGTTGGATCCTTACAATTCATCCAGTCCAACTGCCCTGCAGTCAGCAGGGACATCAGCATCTAGAGCAGGTTGCTCAGAACCCCTAACAACCTGACCTGGAGTAGTTCCTGGGATGGGCATTGTCTGCAGATCAACTGAAGGAATTGCAGGGGAAATTTTCCTGTGACCCAAACGGATCCATGGATTCCTCCCAAGATACCTGAGCCATCCCAGAGCTCATTCCAAGACTTTGTGCATCGTTTGCCTGAGATCAACAGAAGTGACAATGAAAGGGGACCTGGAGCTGGGTCCTCTGTGCCTTCTTATCATGAGCTGCCTGAGCCATGATCCCGTGGGCAGGGCCTTAAGGGCATAGACCTTAAATTGGCATCTCCTAGAGGGACACAGGATGGTGAGCTGCTGCTAGCATGTGTTGGTTGTGCCCATGGCTCCAGGCACAGCACTGCTGAGCCTCACTGCCTGGCTTGAGAGATGCATCCCAGGATGCCTGAGCTCATTTCAAGACTCTGTCCATCACGTGCCCAAGATCAGCAGAAATGACAGCCAAAGGGGACCCAATGGATCACAGGATACAGCCACCCAGAGGCAGAGCAGCAGCAGCAGGATGGAGATGATGACTCCCTCTTGGGAGACACAGCAGTGGTGGGCAGCTGGAGAAGATGAGTCCCTCTTGAGAGACCCAGCAATGATGGGCAGCTGAAGAAGATGACTCCCTCTTGGGACCCAGGATTGATGGACAGCAGGAGGAGATGATTCCCCCCCGGGAGACCTAGCAATAGTAGGCAGCTGGAGAAGATGAGTCCCTCTTGGGACCCAGAAGTGATGGGCAGCTGGAGAAGATGACTCCTTCTTGGCAGACCCAGCAACAATGGAGAGCTGGAGAAGATGACTCCCTCTTCAGAGATCCTTGTAGCATTTAAGAGCTTAGTGCTCTGTTTTGATTCTAAATTATAAATGGGAAGGGAACTTCCTGGACTCTGTTTTGAATATAAACTGAAGGAGCAGGACATGGTTGTAAAAGGAGTAATAATGCTAAAGTCTCTTATCAGTCCTTGGTTTGCTGAGAGGGATAAAATGGCAATGCATAAACAGTTTTCCTCTCTTAGCTCTTGGGCTTTGGGCTCTGTTGCTGTTCCTTTGCCTCCCTGACTCCTCCAAGCCATGTGCTAACCTTTTCCTGGTAACCCATGAGCCTTGCTGGTTTTCTTTTTGAGGAGGGGGGAAAAGAAGAAAGTGATTTTTGGCCCCTTGTGGGCCAGTCCTCTGGGGAGGATTGGATTTTTGCATAATCTCTAAATTGGACATAATTGATAAAGACATGTGAAGATATTTTGTATGAATGCTTGTAAATGTAGCTTTGCTGTAAAACAGAGCTTGATTTTTTGCTTCCAAGCCGTCTGAGCTGCTCTGGTAAATTTTCTTAGGGGTGGGGTGGAATTCTCTAGCCCACCGCAGTTCTTCAGCTTGGTGCTTTTCTCTTCATCGGTATTTTTTGGCTGATTTTCTCGGCAGTTTAATTGGGATTTGGCTCTGCTCAGCCTTAGTGGGTGCGAGGGGTCCGTCTTGTGGCCAAGCTCGGTACTGAGCCTTTCTCCTCCCCGAGATCTTGTAAGGACAGGACGAGGGGGAATGGGTTTAAGCTGGCCGAGGGGAGGTTTAAACGGGATGTTAGGAGGAAGTTCTTCACAGTGAGGGTGGTGAGACACTGGCACAGGTTGCCCAGGGAGGTTGTGGAGCACAGAATATGATCTTTGATCACATTCTGTGCTCCACAACCTCACTTAGAGGTGTTCAAGGCCAGGTTGGATGAGGCCTTGAGCCACCTGTTCTAGTGGGAGGTGTCCTTGCCTGTGGCACAAGGGGGGCTGGAACTGGCTGAGCTTTGAGCTCCCTTCCAACCTGAACCATTCTGCGATTCTATGAATTTCCCTGGCTGAAAATGACCTCCAAGACCATCAAGCCATCTGTAATTAAGCTAACATTTTTTTATGCTAATAAATCATATTAATACTTCTATTAATATCTTTCAGCTCCTTAATTTTCATAAATCGTATCAGGCACCTCCCTGATGCATCTTGGGCCAGGGTCTCACCACCTGGCAACCTGGGCCAGGGTCTCACCACCTGGCAACCTGAGCCAGGGTCTCACCACCCTCAGCACAAGAAATTTTTTCCTTCTCTCTTGTCCAAATCTTCCTCTTTTTAGTTTCAAGCCATTACTCCTTGTCCTGTCCTCAGCTTTCTTACTTAACCCTTGTAAGTACTGAAAGGCCACAAGGAGGTCTTCTGGAGCCTTCTCTTCTCCAGGCTGAGCAGCCCCAAGGCCACACTTGCAGCAAGCAGCTGCTTTCCTGGAGCAGCTCACATTAGGCTTCTCAAAGGTGTGGCTTGCTCTTGGATGGATGGGGCTGAGCTTGGGATCTCAACCCTGGGAGCTGTGGGTGTTGGCTGGAGCAGAGAGAGGCTGTCTGGGCACGCTCAGAGAGGGATGAGTCTGCAAGCTCCCCAGGGAGCAGATGGCTGTGGCCAGGGCGTGAGGATGTGTGGAGGCTCAGTGCTGACTTGGGTGCCCAGGGCAGGGAGGAGGCTCTGCTGTAGGTAGCTGTTGAGTTGCACAAACTCATGCATGTTGTTACTCTTGTTTGCAGCTGGAAGATGAAGAGTGGGAAGACTGGGAATAGAGGAACTGCTTCCAGTGTGTGTCACAGGCTCATTTCCACCATCCAAGGCGAGGTACCACGGACCGGCTGTTCCTTTGTGTGTGACTGTGCTGGGGACTGCAAGCCAGGCTGGAGGAGTTTTCATTCCTGCTAAATCCTGTGGGCAACTCGAGGGACTCCTTCAGACCTGGAGGAGGAGGAGGAGAAAGCAAGAGTTCACTCATACACTTAGCTGCTTGGGAGCTCATCTTCTCAGCAGGTCCTAGAGACTGGCCAAGCCAAAAGCGACTGCCCCAACGCCTTGGGTGGAGGCAGATGCCATGCAAGGAGGGGTCCCTGGGGTGAGCTGGGCAGTCAGGCAGCTGGCAGGATTGCTTGGTGCCACCAGGCTACCTGCTTGGCTGGTTGTCTGCTTGTCTGTGTGTGTGTGTGTGCACGAGATAGAGCACAGCAGCTGCTGGCTGCTTGCTCCCTGCTCTGTGCTGCTCGCCAGGCCCTCCCTGCTCAGAGGAGGTGCTGCAGCCAAAGCCCCTTCTGCTGGGCTGCACTTTGCAGTTGGCTTCTGGCTTTAACTCACAGCTGGGCCATGCTGGAAGGAGCCAAACTCCCTGCCAAACCCTGAGCTTCTGCCTGGCTTTTCATCTTGGGAGCTTTTTCTAACGGCAGCTCCTGTCTCCTGCTGCAGGAGCAGCACCACAGCCTCCTGCTGCTGCTGCTGCTTTCCCCTGCACCGCTGCCTTCTGCTGGGTTTTGTGTCCTTCTGGTTAAATTCTCCTGACAGAACACTTGTGGCTTGCTCTGACTTGAACTCCCCGGGGCCAGCAGTGATTTGGGTCACGCTGGGAGCAGCACCCCTTCCTTTGTGGGGGGCCCAGTTCAGCCCTTGCAAAGCCCCAGTCTGACCCACTGGCCGCTTTAACCTCTGCCTTGCTGCTGTGGCTTGGCCCTTCTCTCTCCCAGCCCAGGAGGTGGCAAAGCACCACAGCGTGGGTGGTACCTGCTGGCTGAGACTGTCCCCTCACCTGACTCCCTCCTGTCCTGCCTGTCCCCACAGTCACCAGGGTCAGAAGCCTCACTTGGGTTACTTCGCTTAAGCCCCCATGGCTGCTTGCAATGCTTCCTTCAGACCTGTGGCCTCTCTTTTGGGGGGCAGTTCCCTTCTAACACCACGAGATGCTCCTCAGATGTTGCTAATACAGTGGCAGAGCCCTTGCTGCTGCCTCTGGCCTTTTGGGTGGTGGTTTTCTACGTGCTGCCTTTGTCCTTCTGCCCCTCCCAGGGCTGCTTTTGTTGGAGCTGGGGATTTCCTCCTGGGTTTGGATAGCATTCACTTAGGTGCACTTGGAAAAGTTGGGGCTTGGGGTTGGTTTCCCCCCCCCCCACACACACACTTCTTTGGGGAGATTCTCAGATGCAGCTGCCCACAGGGGTGGTTGATGGCAGTTGGTGACTTCAGGCACTTACATGAGAGCATTTCTGTCCTGCAAAACCCACGAGGACTGAGCTGCAACTCTTCTGCTTGGTTCATGGTGAGCCCAGCCAAGCCTCTGACACGTGCTCTGGGCTCAGATGTAGCTGTAGCTGAAAAAGCTGTTGTGGGGGTGACACTGGGAGGGGGCTGTGTGCCCTCTGGGGGTCGATGGTGTTGAGTCATGGCTGAGATCTGCAGCAGAGCTCCCAAGGGTGCAGTGCTCTCATCTATGTCACTTTTTTTGGGGGTGGGGGGGGTG
>VWZI01001507.1:55016-67387 GCA_013396835.1 Psilopogon haemacephalus | reverse complement strand
GGGGGTTAGATCTCAAATTCTGTGTGGTGTGAAACCACCACAGAATAGAATCATAAAACTGTTTTGATTGGAAAAGTCCAGTCTGAGTCCTAAGCTCCAGGCTAAACCTGCTCTCCCTCAGCTTCCAACCATTCCCTCTTGTCCTGTCTCCAGACAGAAAAGTCTCTCTGCAGCCTTCCTGTAGGATCCCTTCAGCTATTTGCAGGCAGCTTTGAGGTCCCCCTGCAGTCTTCTCTTTCCCAGGTTGAACACCCTCAGCTCTCTCAGCCTGTCCTCATAATAGAGGTGCTCCAGCCCTTGGCTTGTCTTTGTAGCCTCCTCTGGATTCACTCCAACAGCTCTGTGCCTGTCTTACGCTGGGGACTTCAGAACTGGAGGCAGTGTTGGAGGTGGTGAGACTCTGGAACAGGTTGCCCAGGGAGGTTGTGGATGCCCCTCACTGGGGGTGTTCAAGGCCAGATTGGATGAGGCCTCGAGCAGCTAAGTCAACTTGAGACATCCCTGCCCATGGCAGGCACGTTGGAGCAGATACCTGGAGCACTGAGTGCAGTTCTGGAGCCCCCAACACAAGAAGGACATGGAAGTGTTGGAGCCAGTCCAGAGGAGGCCACCAAGATGCTGAGAGGGCTGCAGCAGCTCTGCTATGAGGGCAGGCTGAGGGAGTTGAGGCTCTGCAGCCTGGAGAAGAGAAGGCTTTGAAGAGACCTTGGAGTGGCCTTCCGGTATCTGAAGGTGATACTGGGAAGGCTGGGGAGGTACTACTGACAAGGTCAATACAGGAAGGCTGGGGAGCTACTATTGACAAGGTCTTGTGATGAGAGGAGGAGGAGGAGTGGGTTTGAAGTGGCAGAGGGGAGATTCAAACTGGAGGTTAGGAGGAAGCTCTTTCCAGTGAGGGTGGTGAAATGATGATCTCTTCCAACCTAAGCCACTCTGTGATGATTCTTTGAAGATCACCAAGTCCAACCATCAGCCCAGCACCACCATGGTCCTTAAACCATGTCCCAAAGTGCCTCGTCCGTGCGTTTCTCAAACACCTCCACAGGGAGGGTGACTCCACCACCTGCCTAGGCTGAGAGTGAGGGAGCAGAGAGTGACAGGAGCCCTGAGGCAGCTCTTTTCTCCTGGCAGAAACCATGGCGAGCCCCGCGAAGGACAACTACCGAATGAAGAGCTACAAGAACAAAGCCCTGAACCCTGAGGAGATGCGGCGGAGGAGGGAGGAGGAAGGGATTCAGCTGCGCAAACAGAAACGAGAGCAACAGGTAACTGTCACCTTGCCTAGCTTGTGTACAGCCTTAGCACAGCCAGGATGGTGCTGCTGCCAAACTGCCATCTTCAAGGATCTGGGCACTAAGGTTTGTTGGCAGTCCTCTTCTTTTGGTTTTAAACCCCACCTCCGCCCCTTTCTTCTGACCAAGGTTTTGCTCTTCTCTCTCTTTTTCCTTTTGTCCCCAGCGCCCAGCTCACACCGAGAGCTCTCCCAGCACTTTTGGCCTTGGGGGTGCTGGAGGTTTCTGTTCACAGATCCTTGGTTTTAAAGGGTTTTGTCCCGTGTTGTTCTTTCTTGGTTATTTTCGTAGTGAAGGAGGTTGTTGCCTCAAAGCAGGCAAAACAAGGGCTGCACCTGTTCAATTCTGAGTTGGTTTGGGTTGGGTTTTTGTTGGCTTGGAGGTCCAGGACAGTGAGAGGTGACTCTCAGGTGATGTGTGTGGCTCAGCCTAGATGTAAATGAGACACTGACAGAGCAAACCAGCTGCTCCCTCCCCAGTGTTTCTGACTTGTTAGGTCAAATTCTGCACTTGCCTGTACCAGTGTCTCAGTGACTTGGGCATTTGCATATCTGAAGGCAAGACTTAGCCTGTTTTGTTGGTGGGGTTTCTATGCCAAGCTTGTCTTCAGAGTGCAGAGCTGCTTCCCTCTCTTGGCTGCCTTCAGCCTAGCTGAAAATCCCAGGAACAGGACTGTCTGGTTGGGAAGACTTCTTCATTGCTTTCTAACAATGTCTCCTGTCTTTCATTTCCTCACCAGCTCTTCAAAAGAAGAAATGTGGAGCTGATCAATGAGGATGCCTCCATGTTTGATAGTCTCCTTGTGGATTCTTACGTCAGTGCCACAACGTGTGGGGTAAGGTGAATCTGGTTGGAGCTGGGAAGGGGGGGAAGGAACTGCTTCTGGTTGGAGCTGGGAAGGGGGGAAGGAGCTGCTTCTGCTTGGAGCTGGGGAGGGGGGAAGGTTCTTCTCCTGCTCGAGGCTGTGCATTCAGATGGATTTTAGTGCTGTGGGCTGCCTGGAGCTGACAAACCTCAGTGGTTTTCATAGCTTCATAGGCTAGTTAGGGTTGGAAGGGACCTTAAAGATCATCCAGTTCCAACCCTTCTGTCATGAGCAGGGACGTTCCTGCTAGACCAAGTTGCTGTTTGTTTTCTAACTGTTGAGAGTGCTGAAAGTGTTACTACAGTGAGCTGGAAAAGTCTGTCAGGAAGTGAACAGTTGTGCTGGGATCCCAGATTGTGACTCTTTGGCTTGCTGGCTAAGCACAAAATCGTGGTGCCAAGGCTGTCACAATTGGGCTGCTTTGAATAATCTTTGTGTGAAACAGAATCGTTGTTCTGCCTCCTTTTTCAGGAGGGAGTGATCACAAGAGAGATGGTAGAAATGCTTTTCTCAGACGACCCTGACCTACAGCTAGCAACCACTCAGAAATTCAGGAAGCTACTCTCCAAAGGTAAAAATAGCTGCTCTCACCCCTGCTGGAGGATCTGTCAGAGGCTCTTTTTGCAAGTGTTTGTTGTGTACATGTTGGTGTCTGGAAGCTCAGCAGCTCTGAGCCTGGAGAGTTCTCCTGCTGAGTTGAGTACACCTTGAGATCATTCAGTGAGCAGCTCCTGTGTGTTTACTGCCCTGCCTTAGACTTCTGGCCTGTTTTGACACTGCCTTCCTGTTTCAGAGCCCAACCCTCCAATAGATGAAGTGATCAACACTCAAGGAGTGGTGGACAGATTTGTTGAATTCCTGAAAAGAAGTGAAAATTGCACATTACAGGTAAAGGAGGTTGGCCTGAGTTCTTGATTGTGTAGCTTCATGGCTTAGCAAGGTAACCCATGGGTGCTGAGAGGGGAAAAAGGATGTCCTGAACCCTGGGGATGCAGGTTAGGTGATGTACAGGAGATGACAGAGTTGGGAGGGAAAAAAGGAATTAAAAATTGCTGTGAATTGGATTCTTGGCAAAATGCTGGCAAGAATAACATGGCTCAGCTGCTGCTGAAGAGGATTTGACCTTCCTCTCTCTGATATGAGCTACTGGAGCTTCAGTAAATGTGTGGGAGGGAAAAAAAAAACTCCACTGCTGGAGGCTAAAATACAGGCTAAGAGCCAGTAAGAAAGGGCTTAGGTAGTGCTGGTTCTGCCATAGGGCAGAGGGATGGACTAGATGGCTTCTTGAGATTCCTTCCAGCTTGGTAATGGCTGTAGGCATTTTGCAGGGGTTAAAGATGCTTCCATACATGGAATTGGATCAGAGTTGATGACCACTTTCAACTATCTTCCTGCCCTCTGGCCTGAGGCTGTTTATCATAGGGGCTTACTTTCAAGAACTGAATGGAAATCTGGTTTTAACCCCAGGGATGAGAGGCAAAAGCAAGGAACTTGCTGCTCAATGTCACTTGAACTCATAGGGGCACAGAATTGTTAGGGTTGGAAGGGACCTCTGCCATGAGCAGGGACACCTAACACTAAATCAGGTTGCTCAGAGCCACATCCAGCCTGGCCTCTAAAAACCTCCAGGCTTGGGGCTTCCACTGCCTCCCTGGGCAACCTGTGCCAGTCTCTCACCACCCTCACAGTGAAGAACTTCTTCCTAACATCCAGTCTGAATCTCCCCACTTGTAGATTTGCTCCATTCCCTCCAGTCCTATCACTACCTGACACCCTAAAAAGTCCCTCCTCAACTTTCTTGTAGCCCACTTCAGACACTGGAAGGCCACAATAAGATTTCCTCAGAGCCTTCTCTTTTCCAACCCCAACTCTCTCAGACCTCTGCGGTGTAGATGACAGAGGGGGCTAGAGCTGACTGGTCTGAGACAGAGAACTTTCTACTCTGTCTACTGAATTTATTCTCTGTGTGCCTTCCCTTGGTGACAAATGGCTGTGCTGGTGAAAGGATGTGGAGTGACTGACAGTAATGTCTTCACTTGCTAATCCTTTGAGCAGCTCCATCCTCTGAGCTGGCATTTAGCAGACAGGACTTGGAGTGCTTAGGAGAAGGAAACTCTTTCCTCCCGAGTATTGAGGTCTTCTCTGATGCTGTGCTTTTATTTCTCTCTCAACCTCCTCAGTAAGAGGTTTAAAGAGAGAACAGCCAAAACTCAAATGTTTTGTTAAATAAAGGATTATTATTGTTATTATTATTATTCTTCACCTTTTGGGGTTGTTTTATTGTCCTCTGTTTGCTCGTTTCAGTTCGAAGCAGCCTGGGCGCTGACGAACATCGCCTCGGGAACTTCCCAACAAACAAAAGTAGTGATCGAGGCTGGGGCAGTTCCTATATTTATAGAGCTGTTAAACTCAGACTTTGAGGACG
Source organism: Psilopogon haemacephalus (assembly GCA_013396835.1). Lineage (NCBI taxonomy): Eukaryota > Metazoa > Chordata > Aves > Piciformes > Megalaimidae > Psilopogon > Psilopogon haemacephalus. The sequence continues at coordinate 62,805 of VWZI01001507.1, read as the reverse complement.
TTCAAGAGCAGGTAAGCTTCAGCTTTTACTTTGGGCTTAGGGAGATAACAGCAGTGGATTGCCCACGGTGAAAACAGCCTTTAAAATGAGCAGCTGCCTTCAGCCCACGAATCGAAGTGGTGTTTGCCTGGAGTCAGGGGGAAATGCTTCCTTAGCACACTTAGCCTTTTCTTCCTCTGTTCAGAAACTGTGTGAATGCTAAAACTGTTGCTGTTTCCTTTCAGGCTGTCTGGGCATTGGGGAACATTGCTGGAGACAGCTCTGTGTGTAGAGATTATGTCCTTAACTGCGCTATCCTTCCTCCCTTATTAATGTGAGTAGCCATGAATACTTGCCAGTAACACTTCTTGAAGTCTCATGGTGCTACAGCAGAGCCATATTTGAGCTGGGTGAAGAGATTTCCCCAGCCCTGTGTGGTGACGTTCTCTGGGAATCAAACTGCTGGTGCCACATCAGCTGGCAGTTCAGACCAAGCTCTGATCCTCATCAGCTGGCAGTTCAGACAAGCTCTCTGCTCCACAGAGTGGGACTTGGTAGCTAACATGCCTCCTCACAGCCCTCTCCCCTGCTCTGAAGCTGCAGTGGGTGCTGTTGCAGTGTACTTGCCTCTCTTGAAGCCCCAGGGCTTGCTGTTTTCCCCATGTCCCTCCAGATGCCTGCTCTTGTGTGCTTATGCTGTGGACTTCCAGTGCCTGTCTTGAGTGGGCTCCCCTAGGACTGAGGAAAGGGAGCAGGTTTCTGAACACCCATCTTGGCCTCTGAAGTGTGGTGCACACCCACCAGAGAGGCAGAAGACCTGTCAGACCTGTGCAGAGTTGTTCTCTATGGTGGCAAGCTGCTGCTTTGTCACAGGTGACTTGGCTGTCACACTGCACTTCTGTCAGTCACCTGTCAGCAGTGATTGGAGCCCTCAGCCTTGAGGACTTGCTGCCCCTAGGCTGGAGAGGCAACCAGTTTGTGCCAGTTGGCCTCCAGTGAGGACCATCTCTCCTCAGACAGTGATGTGAGCGTCTGCCTGAGCTGGGTTTGAACATGGAGCTGTGTTCAGCTAACTTGCCCTTCCTTCTGCAACTTGTCCAGTGTGGAACTTGCCTTCCTGAGCCACGTCACTTGGTGTTGTTAGGGGCAGTAGGTATTCAGCCTGAGAAGTCACTGCATGCCACTTCTTCTCTTGCTTATTGAGAGGCTCCAGTGACAAGCAGCATGGCTTGAGGTGGGAGAGGGGTTTGACTTCCTTTGAATCATACTAGTTTGTCTCTTGATTCCCTTGCTGGCTTCCACATCAGGGACTGTAATTCATGGTGATTGTCTCTTCAGGCTCCTTACAAAGTCCACCAGGTTGACAATGACACGAAATGCTGTCTGGGCCTTGTCAAACTTGTGCAGAGGGAAGAGTCCACCACCCGAATTCGACAAGGTGAGAAATGCCTTGCTGGCAGGCAGGTGATTGAGAGGGGAGACACCCAGCTGAGAGGTGTCTCTAAATCACTTTTGGCTGCTGGACTCCTCTAAGTGGTTGTGGGAGGGAACAGGGTGAGACTCTTCCTGCTGAGGTTGCTCTCACTGCTCAGCAGATGTTTAAGTGCCTGCTCAGATTTCTGCCTGGCTCAGTTGGCAGCTGAACCCTCTCTACTCCACCTTGGTGAGACCCCCACCTGGAGTACTGCGTCCAGTTCTGGAGCCCCTGGGACAAGAGGGATGTGGACATGCTGGAGCATGTCCAAAGAAGGGCCATAAAGGATGCTCAGAGGGCTGCAGCACCTCTGCTGTGAGCACAGACTGAAAGAGTTGGGGCTGTGCAGACAGCTCTTCAGGGCTATTAAGAGTAAAAAAACCAAACAGTGCTCTTACTTCAGAGCTGTAAGGAGCTTCCAGAGCAGAAGTGTGCACAGGTAGTGCTTGTCTGCAGAGTCCAGACTTAGTCCAAGAGCAAGAGATGTGATTTCAGTTTTGCAGTGAAGCTGCTGAGGTGACTTGAGCCACTGTCACTCTGAGCTGTGTGAACCATCAAGGTATCTGCTGCCTTTGGGGAAGGGAACTGTGGAGTCGGAGACTTCACCTCCCCATTCAGCACAGCCACCTGCTGTCTGCTTGCAAACCTGCTGGCAGGTCCTCGGCAGACCCTGACTGATCTTCTGGTGTTGTAGGTGTCCCCCTGCCTGCCAGTCTTGTCCCGATTGCTGTTCAACAGTGACTCTGACTTGCTGGCAGATGCCTGCTGGGCTCTTTCCTACTTGTCAGATGGTCCCAATGAGAAAATCCAAGCAGTGATTGACTCGGGAGTGTGCCGGCGACTGGTGGAGCTGCTCATGTAAGTGTCTTGTGGAGCTGCTTCAGCCCAGTGAGGCTGAGCAGGGCTTCAGATCCCATCTGTGCACAGGTTTTAGCTGCTGGATACCTCAGCTGGCTTTGGAAGAGGCTGAAGCAGGCTGTGAGCTGGAGCTGACTGGTTTTGAGCTGACAGATGAGTGTTTGGCTGTGCTGGGCTGCTTGTTCGTTCTGTAGGCTGAAGGAAGGGTTTCAGATGGGACTGACAAAAGCCACCTGTGAAAGGGGAGAGAGAGGGCTGCAGAGTGTCTTCTGCTCTCAAACTTCACATATACTGATGGAAGCCTTCAAAGGCCATCAAAGAATCTGACCTTTATGCCAGGGGACTTGACCATCTCAAAGGTCTTTTCCAACCTGGATAATTCTGTGGGATGGAGTTTGAAGTGAACAATACAGATGAGGCAGTGGGAAGAAAATCTTCTGAGCATCCCAGTGCTCATTGCTGTTTTTTTCATTACGCTTTTTCTTTCTTTTGAATTTATTTTTGGTCCTTTGCACTGTTTTTTCCTGCAGGCACAACGACTACAAAGTGGCTTCCCCAGCTCTGCGAGCCGTGGGCAACATTGTGACAGGAGATGATATCCAGACCCAGGTGAGAGGGGAACTGGGCTGTGTGCTAGGGAAATGATAGGGAAGTCATTCAGGGAGATAAACTGATCCTGCTGACCTCCCTTCTGCTTCCTTTTCTCTCTAAAGGTGATTCTGAACTGCTCAGCCCTGCCTTGTCTCCTTCACTTATTAAGTAGTCCCAAGGAGTCAATCAGGAAAGAAGCTTGTTGGACCATATCTAACATCACAGCAGGAAACAGAGCACAAATACAGGTACAGCCTTCTCCACCCCACCTGTAATGATCCCAAATTCCAAGCTCAGCACTAAGGATCTGCAGCTCTTTTGGCATAGCTGACACTCAGAGGCTGGATTTGTTCACATCTCTTGCTCTGCAGTAATTTGGAGCTCTGCTGCTCTCAGCCATCTGCTAAGCAAGGGTTGAAAAAAGAAAGCTTGTGAATTGTCCCAACAGGCTGGCCTGGAATGAGTCCCACAGGCTGGATGGTTGGAGAATTGGGGAGAGGAAGCCTTTTTAAGTTCGACAAGGGTGAGAATAGGGTCCTGCCCCTGGAGCAGGGCAGGTGAGAGGTGCCCTGCTGGAAAGCAGCTCTGAGGAGAAGGAGCTGGGAGTGCTGGGGGACAAGAAGCTGTCTGTGAGCCAGCAATGGGCCCTTGTGGCCAAAAAGGCCAACAGCATCTTGGGGGTGTTAAGAAGAGTGTGGCCAGCAGGTCAGGGAGGTTCTTCTCGCTTTCTACTCTGCTCTGGTGAGGCCACGTCTGGAGTATTGTGTCCAGTTCTGGGCTTCCTTATTCAGGGAACTACTGGAGAGAATCCAAAGGAGGCTCCAAAGATGCTGAGAGGCCCGGAGCAGCTCTGTGAGAGGGAAAGGCTGAGAGCCCTAGGGTTATAAACATTGATTAAATCCCCTCTCAGTCTTCTCTTCTCCAGACTAAGCAGCCTCAGGTCCCATAGCCTCTCCTCCCCAGGCAGTGCTGCAGTCCCTTCAGCATCCTCACAGCCTTCCCTTGGACCCTCTCCAGCAGATCCCTGTCCCTCTTTAACTGGGGAGCCCCAAACTGAAGGCAGCACTCAAGATGAGGTCTCAGCAGGGCAGAGCAGAGGGGCAGGAGAACCTCCCTGGATCTGCTGGACACACTCTTCTTAATACACCCTAGGATCCTTAGCTTTCTTTCAGGAGCTGAACAGACTTTCAGAAAGTGATTCAAGCTTTATTATTTTTTAATCCTTTCCCTGCTCTCTCTCTCTCTCCCCAGGCAGTCATAGATGCAAACATTTTCCCAGTGCTGATTGAAATCTTGCAGAAAGCAGAGTTCCGCACGAGGAAAGAGGCAGCCTGGGCCATCACCAATGCTACATCAGGAGGAACTCCTGAGCAGATCAGGTACTCCCTGGGCTCCCTCCTGTGAGGAGAATCTGAGAGTTGAGTAGTGGCTTTGCTACCTGTCTTGCAGCCCCACAACATGGAGAGTAGCTGAGACCCAGGCAGAGGTGTAGCTGGGTTGTAAATTGGTTGCTTCCCTCTGGAACGAGTTTTTTACCATGAGGGGAGTGGAACACTGGAACAGGTTGCCTGGGGAGGTGGTTGGGGTCCCATACCTGGAGATACTCAAAGTGTGTGGGTCAAAAAGGCTCTTGGAAAACCTGATCTAATTGAGGGTGCTCCTGCTGGCTGCAGAGGGGGTTTGGATTAGATGACTTTTCGAGGTCACTTCCAACCCAGGCCATTCTATGAACAGGATAAAATGGTCCAAAATCCTTCCTTCCTTTCCCTGAAGATAGCTGATGTCCAGCTCAAAACTCCAACATGGAGCTGACTTGATTTTCCCCTGGGTTTCAAAGTGTCTGTATGCACATAAGTGGATAAAATGAGTGGGTGCAGACAGTGAACATTGTAAAAGAAACTCCTGGGTTTTTAGATTGGCCTCTTTCGAGGGGTCAAAAAAGAAAAGTGATGCTTGCTAACTGCTCAGCATCTGTTGGTGGTCTTCTCTCTTCAGGTACTTGGTAAACTTAGGCTGTATCAAACCTCTTTGTGACCTGCTGACTGTGATGGACTCCAAGATCGTTCAGGTGGCGTTGAATGGGCTGGAGAACATCCTGAGGCTTGGGGAGCAGGAGGCCAACCAAAATGGGCCAGGAATCAACCCCTACTGCAGGCTGATTGAGGAGGCCTACGGTAGGTTGTGGCTGGTGGCCTTGGTGCTGTTGACCTGAACAGCACAGGATGGACTGGAAGGTGTCTTGATGATTTGAGTGGCCAGCAGGGCAAGAGAGGGGAGTCCTCCCCCTTTGCTCTGGTGAGACCCCACCTCAAAATACAGACTCCAGTTCTGGTGTCCCCAGCATAAGAAGGACACAGAGCTGCTGGAGTGAGTCCAGAGGAGGCCACAAAGGTGATCCAAGAGCTTCAGCACTTCTGATGGGCGGACAGGCTGAGGAAACTGGGAGTGTTCAGCTTAGAGGAGAGAGAAAACTCAAGGGAAACCTTAGAGCTGCCTTCCTGTGCCTGAAGGCTGCAGAGAAAATTTTCATGAGGGTGTCTAGAGCCAGGCCAAGGTGGGAATGGTTTGAAGCTGAGGCAGAGCAGGGTTAGACTGGAGCTGAAGTTGTTCTTCAGTATGCAGGTGATGAGACTCTGCAACAGGCTGCCCAGGGAGGCTGTGGAGGCCTCTTCTCTGGGAATGTTCAAGGTCAGGCTGGATGAGGCTTTGTGCAGCCAAGTTTGGTTGAGATGTCCTTGCCCATGGCAGGGAAGTTGGAGCAGATGCCTCCAGCCTGAGCCATTCTGTGTTTCTCTGCTGTTAAGGCCAATATCTGTTCCAGTAGTTTTGTCTTTTTTGACACTGGTGGACCACAGGACAAAATTCTTGGAAGTAAAATCTCTCACATTTCTGCTCCAGGCTTCTAGAGGCCAAGCTGGTAATTGTGGCTCACATCACCTGGGAGCCATCAGAAATAAGCTAAGTCAAAAGTGACACTTCTGAAGGGCTGGAACTAAGATGATCTTTAAGATCCCTTCCAGCCCAAACCGTTCTGGTTCTATTCTTACTCTAAGGTTGCTGTAACTGTACTCTGATGTACAGTGGAAATCCAGAAGGATTTAGCTTTTCCCAGAGAGACTTCATTTTTTTTTTTTCCTCTGTCCTGCTCTTAATGCTTTGAGGAGCAGTTCCTATTTTGGTCTAAAACTCCCTGTGTACTGCCAGTGTCTGATTTGCCCTCTCACTGACTGTTACACTTTGTGTCCTGATTCTCCCAGCAAGAATAATTCTTGAAATTCCTGTGCTTGGCTGTTTTCTGTTCAGCAGTGGATTTAATTAGGACAGCTAAAAGCCTTTGCTGCCCTTCTGGAGGCTGCTGGGATGGGCTCTGCTTCCTTCCCCTCCCTACTCTCTGAATCCCTCAAGCTGTTCACAGGCAGTTGTTGTCATTTCACTGCAGGGAGCAGCACATCTGCCCTGCTTGTTGTCAGCTAAAGCAGCTACTGAAAAGCCTTCACTGCTGCCTGGTGCAGCTGGAATCCCTAGTCCTGAAGAAGTTCTTCCTCAACTCCAGTCTCAACCTGCTCTCCCTCAGCTTCAAACTATTCTCTGGAATCATTGAATTCAGTCATCAATGCTGCTCACAGAGTGCAGATCTAGCAGACAGAGGCCTGGCAGGAAACGGGCAAGGCTGGAGCATGGATGTGGGACATTGCAAATAGCAGCACCTCCTTCTCCCTGGAGGTCTTTAAGGCCAGGCTGGATGGAGCTTAGAGCAACCTGATCTAATGTGAGGTGTCTTTGCCCATGGCAGGGGATTGGAACCAGATCACAGGTTCACAGGATGTTAGGGGTTGGAAGGGACCCAAGGCGATCATCAAGTCCAACCTCCCTGCCAGAGCAGGACCATCCAGTCTAGCTCAGGTCACAGAGGAACACATCCAGACAGGCCTGGAAAGGCTTCAGACGAGGACACTCCACAACCTCTTTGGGAAGCCTCTGTCAGTGCTCTGTGACCCTGATGATCCTTGAGATCCCTTCCAACCCTGACAGTAGAATCAATTTCATCCCATTTCATTCTTTTTTTTCTTTCTACCTTTCCTCCCAGGTTTGGATAAGATAGAGTTCCTACAGAGCCACGAGAACCAAGAGATCTACCAGAAGGCCTTTGACCTGATTGAGCACTACTTTGGCGTAGAAGATGACTCTGCTCTAGCCCCCGAGGTAGACGAGAACCAGCAGCAATTCATCTTCCAGCAACCTGAAGCTCCCATGGAAGGTTTCCAGCTATAATGTGCCTGGAGTGGCTTCAAAAAATAAAAACCAACAAAACAGCAACAACAACAAAAAAGAAACCAAACAACCACAAACAAACAACAAAACAACACAACAACAACAAAATAACCAAACCAAACCACCACAAACTTGCTGGAAAGGAACTTGGGAGCAGCTGATGGTTCCATCCCCTCCTTGCAAATGGGAAGGTTAAACACCCACTCCACCTGTTAGGAAACCAAACATCTTCCTTCGAGCAACTAGGAGCAGTGCTTTGTCCTCACAGAGGAGGAGATGTTCTTCCACTTGTCTTCGTTCTTCTGGTTTTTTTGTTGGTTTTGGGGTTTATTTGCTGCTGCATTACAGGGGCTTTAAAGCAGGCATCTGGGTGGGGGAAGGACACTTGAGGGAACAGATTTTTTTTTTTTTTTTTGGCACCTCTTAGATTGGTTTATTTTTATTTTTTGTTATTTTCATCGTGGTGATCTCTTCCCAAATGTCACTTCTTAACCTCGGGTACTTTTTGAGATGTCAGCGGTTTCTGGGGGGGTTGAGAGTGGGGAAGAACACAAAGAAAACTTCAAGCAGTTCTGGCAACGATAATTCTGGAAGCCTGGGTTTGATCTATTGAAT
>VWZI01001507.1:37417-47669 GCA_013396835.1 Psilopogon haemacephalus | reverse complement strand
TGCTCCCCCTCTGCTCTGCCCTGCTCCCCCTCTGCTCTGCCCTGCTCCCCCTCTGCTCTGCCCTGCTCCCCTTCTGCTCTGCTCTGCTCCCCTTCTGCTCTGCTCCCCCTCTGCTCCACTCTGCCCTTCTGAGACCTCATCCTGAGCACTGCCTTCAGCTTGGGGCTCCCCAGTTGAAGAGAGACAGGAACTGCTGGAGAGGGTCCAAGGGAGGGCCATGAGGATGCTGAGAGGACTGCAGCACTGCCTGGGGAGGAGAGGCTGAGGGACCTGGGGCTGCTTAGTCTGCAGAAGAGAAGACTGAGAAGGGATTGGATCAGTTTATCAATATCTGAGGGCTGGGGGTGAGGGGGGGGACAGGCTCTGCTCACTGCTCCCTGCCATCGGCCAAGGAGCAATGGATGGAAGCTGCAGCACAGGAGGTTGCAGCTCAACACAACAGGCAAATTCTTGGCTGGAAGGGTCCCAGAGCACTGGCACAGGCTGTCCGGAGAGGTTGTGGAGTCTCCTTGTGTGGAGCCTTTCCAGGCCTGTCTGGATGTGTTGCTGTGTGCCCTGAGCTAGCTTGGATGGTCCTGCTGTGGCAGGGGGCTTGGACTCGATGATCTCTTTGGGTCCCTTCCAACCCCTGGCATCCTGTGAGCCTTTGAACTGCTGTAAGGATGGGTTGGTTGTTGTTGCTTTGACCTTAAGGGTCCCCAAAATGTCAGGCAGCTCTTTCCCTGGGGGCAGGGCTGGTGTTGAGTGCTGCTTCACTTGCTCAGGTGGTGAAATCTGTGGGGCAGAGCCCTGAGAAGGTACTGGAGGTGGTTGCCCAGGGAGGTTGTGAGGCACAGAAGCACAGAATGTGATCCAAGATCACATTCTGTGCTTCTGTGCCTCACAACCTCCCTGGAAGTGTCCAGCACCAGGTTGGATGAGGCCCTGAGCGACCTGTTCTAGTGGGAGGTGTCCCTGCCTGTGGCAGGAGGGGTGGGTTGGAGCTGCCTGAGCTTTTGAGGTCCTTTCCAACCTCACCCATTCTACGATAGCTGCACCCAAGGCTGTCAGACCTGCTTTGTACCTTGCCTCTGTGAGCCACAGCTCTGAGTAAAAGGGGATTTGGGATTTCTCTCTTTTAATTGTGTTGCAGGCAAAGAGATCACTTTGCTGATGCAGACACTGAACACCCTGAGCACGCCAGAGGAGAAACTAGCAGCACTCTGCAAGAAATATGCTGAGCTGGTGAGTGCCTTCCTCCTGCCTTCCAGGCTTTTTGGGGAGGCTGGAGGGGAGAGGACACTGCAGCAGTGAGCAGCAGCTGCTCCAGGAGCCAGAGGATGGCCAGAGAGTGGTTTTTTTTTTCTTTTCTCTTGCTGTTGAGAAGCACAGGTCAGGAAGACACTTTGAGCTCTGCCTGTGCTGGGGTCTCTGCAGTGCTTGGATGGTCACAGATTGCAAATGGATCTTCCAAGGGCATTTTGCCCAATCTCCCCTGCAGCCAGCAGGGACACCTCCAGCTAGAGCAGGCTGCCCAGGGCCACACAGAGTCTGCCCCTGAATGTCTCCAGGGAGAGGGCCACACTTCTGGGCAGCCTGTGCCAGTGTTTCACCACCCTCACTGTGCAGAACTTCCTCCTGATGTCCAACCTGACTCTGCCCTGCTCCAGTTTCAAAGCATTGCCTCTCATCCTGTCCCCATCAAGGCTCCATCCAGGGGCTCTTGGGCTCTGTGCCAGTCCTGCTCTGCCCAGAAGTGGCCTCTCCCCTCCTGCCTCACCCAGCTGCTGTCCTGACAGCACGGAGAGCTCTGCCTTGTGGCTGCAAACCCTTCCCTGGGCCCTGCTCTGTCTTGCTGCTGCACCTCTGCCCCTTTTTGCTCTCCTGTCCTAGCTGGAGGAGCACCGCAACTCCCAGAAGCAGATGAAGATCTTGCAGAAGAAGCAGAGCCAGCTGGTGCAGGAGAAGGATCACCTGCAGAGTGAGCACAGCAAGGCCATCCTGGCCCGCAGCAAGCTGGAGAGCCTCTGCCGAGAGCTGCAGAGGCACAACCGCACCCTCAAGGCAAGCTGAGCACTGCCCCCAGGGCAGCCCCAGCACTTGGCACCTCCTGCTGCCACCTCTGCTGGAGGGCACAGCCTCACCACCCACTGCCCACAGGCCACCCTCCAGGGCCAGGGCTTCAATTCTGCTCTTAAGACCCCGTTGGTAGAATGGGTTGGGTCAGAAGGGACCTTAAAGCTCAGCCAGTTCCAACCCCCGGCCCCAGACACGGGCGGGGATGCTTCAGACCAGCCCCAGGGTGCTCAAGGCACTCATCCAGCCTGGCCCTGAACACCTCCAAGGAGGTTGTGGAGCACAGAAGCACAGAATGTGATCCTGGATCATATTCTGTGCTTCTGTGCTCCGCAGCCTCCCTGCACAACCTGCTCCAGTCTCTCCCCACCCTCACTGTCAAGAATTTCTTCCTCACCTCCACTCTCAATCTCCCCTCTTCCATCTTCAATTCGTTCCCTTTCATCCTGTCACTCCCAGCCCTTGTTCCAAAGTCCCTCCCCAGCTCTCCTGGAGCCTCCTTCAGCTACTGGCAGGCTGCTCTAAGGTCTCCCTGCAGCCTTCTTCTCTCCAGGCTGAACAACCCCAACTCAGCCTGTCCCCATAGGGGAGGTTCTCCAGTCCCTGATCATCTTGGTGGCCTCCTGCAGACCCTCCCCAGCAGTTCCATGTCCTTATCCATGGGGGCTGAGCCTTATTTCAGGGCATATTGACTGGAGAAAGGCAGGGGACAGGCTCCAAGTCCCTTCATGAGTGACCTAAGCACCGACCTGAGGCTGGGCAGGCTCAGGGCATGGCAGTTTGGGTGCTTCAGTGCCCTGCTTGACCCAGTCCTGCCCTCCCCACCCAGGAGGAAGGTGTCCAGCGAGCACGGGAGGAGGAGGAGAAGCGCAAGGAGGTGACCTCCCACTTCCAGGTGACCCTGAATGACATCCAGCTGCAGATGGAGCAGCACAACGAGAGGAACTCCAAGCTGCGGCAGGAGAACATGGAGCTGGCAGAGAGGCTGAAGAAGCTGATCGAGCAGTACGAGCTGCGGGAGGAGGTGGGGCCAGGGCTCCTCTGCCCAACCCACTCTTTGTGCTGCTGCTGCTGCTGGCAGAAGCAGCCTCAGGGGGTCAGGGAATTGGTGTCTTTGTGCTGCTGCTGCTGGCAGAAGCAGCCTCAGGGGGCCAGGGAATTGGTGTCGGTTGGAAAGAGACCTCTTAAGATCGTTGAGTCCCAACCCTTAGCCCAGCTCTGCCAGGTCACCACCGAGCCGTGGTGCTGGGCACCTCTTTCTGACCCCTGCAGGGTTGTGGGGACTGCTCTGGGCAGCCTGGGCCAGGCCTTAACAAGCCCTTTCCTCCTGTCCAACCTAAACCTGCCCTGGTGCAGCTTGAGGCCATTTCCTTTTGTTCCTTGGCAGAAGAGCCCAACCCCTACCTGGCTCCAGCCTCCTCTCAGGGAGCTGCAGAGAGCCAGAAGGTCTCCCCCCAGCCTTCATTCCTCCAGGCTGCAGCTGAGGCTCCTTCAGCTGCTCCTCCCCAGCCCTGTTCTCCAGACCCTTCCTCAGCTTTGTTGCCCTTCTCTGGACCTGCCCCAGCCCCTCAATGTCCTTCTTGGAGTGAAGGCCCAAACCTGAACCCAGGATTTGAGCAGTACCCAGTACAGGAGGACAATCCCTGCCCTGCTCCTGCTGGCCACACCATTGCTGATCCAGGCCAGGATGCTGGTTGCCTTCTTGCCCCCCTGGGCACTCCCTAGCTCACCTTCATCAACTCCCACCCAGGTCATTTTCCACTGAGCAGTTTCCAGCCACTCTCCCTCTAGCCTGGAGCATGCCTGGGGTTGTTGTGACCCAAGGGCAGGACCTGGCAGTTGGCCTGGCTGAAGCTCAGACTCTGCCTTCCCCTGGAGTCCCTGCCTGAGGTGTCTGTCTGGTGGTGTTCCCTTGCAGCACATTGAAAAGGTGTTCAAACACAAGGACCTGCAGCAGCAGCTGGTGGATGCCAAGCTCCAGCAGGCACAGGAGATGCTGAAGGAGGCAGAGGAGAGGCACCAGCGGGAGAAGGACTTTGTAAGTCTTAGGGCAGCTCCCTGGTGGCTCTGAGCACTTTGCTTTATGCCTTGGATCCCTGAGGGCAGAGCCCAGATCAGGCCAGGCCCTACCAGGCCTCCTGCACACTCAGCAGAAGCTGCTCCCCAGGTGGCTTCAGGGGCAAGGCTGCAGCCCTGCTCTGCTCCTCCTGTTTCTCTCAGCTGGCTCCAGCTGTGCAGGAGCATGCTGAGAGCCTTCCCTGGTGGCATCCCAGTGACTGCTTTTGCTCTTCCCTAGCTGCTGAAGGAAGCTGTGGAATCACAGAGGATGTGTGAACTGATGAAGCAGCAGGAGACCCATCTCAAGCAGCAGGTGAGGTCCATGGCTGGTGGTGCTCAGCCTGCTTGTGAGCTTTTTTTTCTTCCAGCCTAAGCAGAGAAAAAGCCAAAGTTGCTTTCAATCTGGCAGACAGAGGAGAGAATTGGTCCTGGGGGTTGGTGCTGGTGCCCCTGGGTCAGCAGTGTGAGCTGAGACCTCCTCCAGCAATTCTGCCTTCTGGGAGGAAGGAGCTGTGGTTTATCCAGCAGCACATCTCCAGTGCTGGGAGCAGTGATGAGCTCCTGCCCTGCCTAGTGGGGAGAGGCTGAGGGACCTGGGGCTGCTTAGTCTGCAGAAGAGAAGACTGAGAGGGGATTGAATCAATGTTTATAACTATCTGAGGGTCAGGAGGAGGGGGACAGGCTCTGCTCACTGCTCCCTGGGCTAGGCCAGGGAGCAATGGATGGAAGCTGCAGCACAGGAGGTTGCAGCTCAACACAAGAGGCAACTTCTTGCCTGTGTGGGTCCCAGAGCACTGGCACAGGCTGTCCGGAGAGGTTGTGGAGTCTCCTTGTGTGGAGCCTTTCCAGGCCTGTCTGGATGTGTTGCTGTGTGCCCTGAGCTAGCTTGGGTGGTCCTGCTGTGGCAGGGGGCTTGGACTGAATGATCTCCTTGGGTCCCTTCCAACCTCTGGCATCCTGTGAGCCTGTGAGCTGCTGTAAGGATGGGTTGGTTGTTGTTGCTTTGACCTTAAGGGTCCCCAAAATGTCAGGCAGCTCTTTCCCTGGGGCCAGGGTTGGTGTTGAGTGACCTGTGCTAAATCAGCCCCAGCCTCCTGCCCAAGCCAGGATTAGTGCACAGCACACATCAGCCTCAGAGGATGTTTCCATAGGAAGGAATTGTTTCCATGTTCTCCTCTGCCTGAAGCTGGCAGAGCAGCTCTGTGCTGCCAGTTTGTTTGTCCTCAACTGCAGTCACAAGATAATGAGCTCAGTGCCTGGCTGCCCTCTCCTCTGCCCTGGGGCAGGCTGGCAGGAGGTGCCCAGGGGAGCTGTGAGGGGCTCTAACTCTCACTCTCTCTGTCTCTCCTCACAGCTGGCTCTCTACACAGAGAAGTTTGAAGAGTTCCAGAACACTCTCTCCAAAAGCAGTGAAGTGTTCACCACCTTCAAACAGGAGATGGAGAAGGTAGGGTGACACTGGTGCTGCCCAGCAGAGCTTGGTGGGCTGCAGGAGCTGTCTCTGTGTCCTCCTTGCTCCTGTGAGCTGCAGGAGCTGCAGCTCTCTGTCACCTTTTGCTTTACTGATACCAAAATCAGCCCCAGGCTGCCTGCTCCTAGAGTCACAGAATACTTCAGACCTTTTAAACAGAGTCCAGGGCTTCACCCCAGCCCTGCCAGGTCACCACCAAACCTCAGCACCACTTCTGCACAGCCTTGGAAACCTCTCCATGGGTGGGGACTCCACCACTGCCCTGGGCAGCCTGGGCCAGGCCTTAACAGTGAAGAAATTATTCCTCATGTCCAACCTATGCCTGCCCTGGTGCAGCTTGAGGCCATTTCCTCTTGTTCCTTGGAAGAAGATCCCAACTCCCACCTGGCTCCAGCCTCTTCTCAGAGGTCTCCCCTCAGCCTCCTTTCCTCCAGGCTGCACACCCCCTGCTCCCTCAGCTGCTCCTCCCCAGCTCTGCTCTCCAGACCCTTCCCCAGCTTCATTTCTCTTCTCTGGACCTGCCCCAGCTCCTCAATGTCCTTGGAGTGAGAGACCCAAACCTGAACCCAGGATTTGAGCTGTGGGGGTAGAGTGCTGAGTAGAGGGGCACAATCCCTGCCCTGGCCACACCACTGCTGATCCAGGCCAGGATGCTGATGGCCTTCTTGGCCTCCTGGGCACCCCTTGGCTCACCTTCAGCCTGCTAGTGACCAACCTCCCCAGGTCCTTTTCCACCAGACAGTTTTCATTCACTCTGCCCCAAGCCTGGAGCATTGCAGGAGGTCACTTTGTGACCCTCTGTGACCCAGGAGACTGATCCTGTCCTTGTGGGGTGACTTCTGTGTCCCACCTGTGTCAGACCCAGCAGCACTCCCCCTGGCTCCTCTTTGGTTGGTGTCTCCCTCTGCAGCTGAGCGCAGGCAGCCAGGGACACATTGCCCAGGGCAGCAGAACTCTGCTGTGGGTCCTGTTCCTCTGGGACCTTTTGGGATATGACTGCAGCTCTCTTCCCGAGGTTTATTTGTTCCCCTTTTGGTTTTGTCACCTACAGATGACTAAGAAGATCAAGAAGCTGGAGAAGGAGACCACCATGTACCGCTCCCGCTGGGAGAGCAGCAACAAGGCCCTCTTGGAGATGGCTGAAGAGGTGAGGAGGCTCTGCCTGGCCTGAGCTGAGGCAGGCAGCTGGAGCAGAGTGCTGAGGGGTGAGGTGGAGTTGGGCTGGAGCTGAGGGGTAGTGGTGGGGTGGGAGGGGGTCGTGGTTTGCCTTTCAGCTTGGCTTTCTTCCCTGTAACAGTGGTTGGAGCTCCCCTGGCAAGTTAATTGAGGGTTAATTGGTGCAGAAGTGAGTGGAGGAAAGTCATCAGCCCCAGCAGCACTTGGCTATGAGAGTTGGGGGCTCTGCAGCCTGGAGAAGATAAAGCTTCCAGGAGACCTTGGAGTGGCCTTCCATGATCTGAAGGAGGCTACAGGAGGGCTGGGGAAGGTCTATTGACAAGGGCTGGTGATGACAGGAGGAGGAGGAATGGGTTTGAAGTGGCAGAGGGGAGATGGAAACTGGATGTGAGGAGGAAGATCTTTGCAGTGAGGGTGGTGAGACACTGGCACAGGTTGCCCAGGGAGGTTGTGGAGCACAGAAGCACAGAATGGGATCTTTGATCTTTCTGTGCTCCACAACCTCCCTGGAGGTGTTCAGGACCAGGCTGGATGAGGTCTTGAGACCTGTTCTAGTGGGAGGTGTCCCTGCTTGTGGCACAAGGGAGTTGGAACTGGCTGAGCTAAACCATTCTGTGATTCTCTGGAGCCTTTCCAGCCCTGTCTGGATGTGTTCCTGCGTGACCTGAGCTAGTTTGGATGTTCCTGCTCTGGCAGGGGGCGGGGGGTTGGACTCGATGATCTCCTTTCCAACCCCTGACATCCTGCTCTGCAGAAAACCCTTCGGGACAAGGAGCTGGAAGGGCTTCAGGTGAAGATTCAACGCTTGGAGAAGCTGTGCCGAGCCCTGCAGACGGAGCGCAACGACCTCAACAAGAAGGTGCAGGACCTGTGTGCCCACACACCTCGGGCAGACACAGACCTCCTGGAGCCTCTGAAGGACCCAGCCCGGGATGGGGCGGAGGTAGCAGCGGCAGGAGGAAGTGCCAGAGCAGAGCAGCAGCTGGCTGAGGATTGTCTCCACCCTGGCAAGGCAGCACACAGCACGGATCCCTTGGGAGAACTCAGCATAGGAACCTTGGGGCAGAGCGGGACTGAGGCTCAGGGAGCTGCCTGAGCCCCCTGGCAGGCAGAGGGAGGGCCGAGGGAGGGTGACCTGAATGTTTCCTGGAGACTCCATCTGGATGCCCCTCTCCTCATCCCTGGACAGCTCTGCTGCTGGGCAGGGGAGGGGGTTGAGGTTGCCTAGCTTAGGTTGCCAGAGGGTTTCTCCCCCGTTCAGTCTGTATGTATCTGTCTGATGTGTATATAGAGGACACCTGCGGCGCCTGCAGGGCAGCCTGGACACAGGTGGGAACCCAGAGTGCCCCAGCCCGTGCCTGGAGGACTGGCACCTGGAGACTCAACCAGACACCCTCAGCACTAAGGGACCTCGTCACGGGCAGGCTGTGGCTCCCCCAGACCCCCCAGCACAGCTCAGGACAAGCCAAAAGCAGCTGGGCAGGGTTGAAAACAGGAGCCTGGCCCGGCGCTGGCTCTGCAGCAGGCAGGAGCTTGCTTCCAGGTTTGCTTGTGTTGATCTCCTGCCCTGGCTGGCAGCTCTGTCCTGCAAGGGGGAGGGGGTGAGGAGCGAGGCTGTTTCCCCCCTCCTCTGCGGGTTCTGTGTGTTGAAGGGGGAGAAAGCAGCAGCAGAGCAGCTGGGGGGTGCCCAGCTCAGCCCCTTGCTCTCCCAGCCCCTGCCCATGTCTCTCTCTAGCCTTACGATTCACAGTTGCCTCTTTGCTATACGCACATGTGCACAACTCTATTAAACAGTTAACCCAAAGCTCTCCTGCCCCAGTGTTTTGCACAGGCCTGGCCTGAAGGGGCTGGGGAGGGTCCACCTGAGCTCCTCTGCCCTCCCCCTCCCCGTGCCTCAGGAGGAGAAAACAAAACCTGCATCTGCTCCACCGCCTGCTGGGGAGAGACCCTGCTCAGGGGTGGTGCTGTGGGCTGGTCCCTTCTGCAGCACCAGCCCCTTGCCAGCTCCCCACTCTGGCTCTCCTCTTGCTTCTCTCTCTGCTGTCTCAGAAGAGCATCTCCCAGGGGCCTCTGTGTCTGGGAAGGTCCCTTGGGGATGTAGCTGCAGGACCTCGTTGTGCTGGGAGGTGTTGATGGAGAGACCAGGGCCTGCTGGCACAGGGCTTGGGGCACTTCTCCTTAGTTCCTCAAGACTTTTTCTTCTCGCTGTTGTTTTTGGGAGAGCTCTACTTGGAATCCTCCTTGCTGCAGCCTCTCTTTACAGCAGCACTGCCTTCCTTTCACCTCCAGCTGAAGCAGGCTGCCCAGGGTGTTCCTCGCAATGGATTTGTTCAGCAGGACCCTTCTGGTTGCTCTTCCAGCAGCACAGCAGCTCTGGCATCTTCTCCCCACCACTGTGTCCCCTCACAAAGGACCTCCTGAATCACTGCCTCCACCTTCCCCTTCCCTCCACAGGCACTGCAGCACGTTCAGCTCTAAAGAAGGTGGCTGCAGGGCTGGGGGCCAATGAGTCTCTGCAGCCAACAGCATCTACTGGGACATATTCCCTGGAGCTGGGCTTGGCTTTACCTCCTGGCCCCTTGCTGTCAGCATTGCCTCCTCCAGCACAGGGACACATCTGCCTGCCTTGAGGGCTCCTGCTGCAATGTAGCCCTGGCATGCTGGCACCACCCTCAGCAATCAGGCTGAGTGAGGGCTGGGACTGAGCCCTGGACTCCTCTTTCTGCTCTTTCAAAGTCTTGGAAAGTCACCAACTCTCTTTTTTTCCCCTCTTCTGGTACAGACAACCCCTGCAGGGCCTGTTCTGTGTATCCTGGTACCAAATAGAAACTGACCCAACCTGGCTGCTGCTGCCTCTGCTTCTCCTTCACTCATTAGGGAGTGTGGGAGAGGAGATTTGGGGTGCTGAGCTCTGGGGTGGGAGCAGGGAGCCCACATCAGCCCCTGCTGGGCTTCACTCTCTCTTGAGGGTTCTCTGGGGTGAGAGGAGGCTGGGAGGGACCTTCTGCAACGTTGGACATCCCTGCCAAGAAGAAGGCTGGGGAGGACTCCTGAGGTGGGGCAGCTCATGGGCGGCTCCCCCTGTGCCGTGTGCTGACTCAGGGTCCTGGGGGTATCAAACCCCCCAGAATCGGCCAGCCCCTGGAGCCTGCATCGGGTCCAACCTGCCAAAGGTTGGCTCCAGCTCCTGTGTTGATTTAAAGGAGCAGCTGCACTCGGCTCTGTCTTTTGCGGGGTCGGGACTTGTCTTCTGCTGTGCCCACACGAGTCTGCTGACACCGCTAGGACTTGGGGTAAGCGCTGGTGGCCTGGGGAGGCTGCGGGGGGCGACCTCAGCTCTGCCAGGGCACTCCAGGGGTGGGCATGTGGGAGTGGACCCTGCCACCCACGCCAGACCCCCAGCTCCTGGCAGCTCCAGGGGTGAGCATTTGGGAGTGGACCCTGACACCCACGCCAGACCCCCCCCCCCATCCGCTCCGTGGCCCCATGAGC
>VWZI01001507.1:14333-24659 GCA_013396835.1 Psilopogon haemacephalus | reverse complement strand
GTGTGTGGGTGGGTGTGGGGGTGTTGATGTGGATGTGTGTAGGGGTGTGTGGGTGAGTGTGGGAGTGTGTGTGGATGTGTGTAGGGGTGTGTGGGTGGGTGTGGGAGTGTATGTGGATGTGTGTGGGGGTGGAGGTGTGTGTGTGGATGTGTATGGGTGGGTGTGGGAGTGTTGATGTGGATGTAGGTGTGTGGATGTGAGGGGGTGTGTGTGGGTGTAGGTGTGCGGATGTGGGGGGATGTGGATGTGTGGGTGTGTGTGCCTGGCTTTGAGTGAATCCTCAGTGAATTTATTCACTTCACCTCTGAGTGATCAAAAGGTGAGCTGAGAGCTCCCAGGCCACCAGACCTGCTCATCAGCTCCACCCTGTGCTTCTCAGCTGCTGGCCTTCACTGGCCTGGTACTAAAATCCCTGGGGGAGTGACAGTTTGTGGTTTGTGCCCAGGGAAGCAGCTCGCCCTGGTGAAGACCAGCTCAGCTGTCAGGACCTGTGGCTTTGACTTTGGAGGGAACATCATCATGTTCTCCACGGACAAGCAGATGGGGTACCAGTGCTTTGTCAGCTTCTTTGACCTCCGGGACCCCAGCCAGATCGGTGAGGAATCCAGGCAGTGCCTGCTCCAGGGAGCAAAGGGAAGTGCTGATGGCCAGAGCTGGTGCCACTCTGTCTGTCTGTCTGTCTGTCCCCTTCCTTCCTCCCTGCAGAGAACAACGAGCCTTACATGAAAATCCCCTGCAGTGACTCCAAAATCACCAGCGCTGTCTGGGGCCCTCTGGGAGAGTTCATCATCGCAGGACACGAGAGTGGAGAGCTCAACCAGTTTAGTGCCAAGGTCAGGCTGATAGGGACACCAGCATCTGCCTTGGGCAGCAGTGCCTGGGGGAGGGCTTCAGCGTCTC
Organism: Psilopogon haemacephalus; assembly: GCA_013396835.1. Classification (NCBI taxonomy): domain Eukaryota; kingdom Metazoa; phylum Chordata; class Aves; order Piciformes; family Megalaimidae; genus Psilopogon; species Psilopogon haemacephalus. The sequence continues at coordinate 23,759 of VWZI01001507.1, read as the reverse complement.
CCTGTAGTCCTGGGACAGAAAGTTTTGGCTCAAGCCAGCAGCCTCCTTGAAGCACAGTTAAAGGATGTGGCTCACTTGTACCAACATCTGCCCTGGTGCTGACAGCTACACCTAAATGTGTTTTTTGTTGGGATTTGGGATTGGAAGTAAGCTCTGGAGGTGTCCCTGCTGACTGCAGGTGAGTTGGACAAGATGCCCTTAGAGTGTCCCTTCCAGCCCAATGCAGTCTCTGAATCCCCTGCTCCAGCAGGGCACCCACAGCAGCTTGCCCAGGATCACAATGGCCTGGGGATTGGGTTGGAATCTCTCCAAAGAAGGAGACTCCATAACCTCTCTAGGCAGCCTGCTCCAAGCCTTCAGCACCCTCACACCAAAGAATTTTCTCCTCCTTTTCAGATGGAACCTCCTGGGTTCCAGTCTGTGCCCATTGCTCCTTGTCCTGTTGCTGGACACCACTGAAAAAAATCCCAGCCCCATCCTCTTGCCCCCAGCCTTTAGCTCTTGCTGAGCATTGCTCAGATCCCCTCTGGGGCTGCTCTTCTCCAGGCTCAACACCCCCTGAGGGCTCTCAGCCTTTGCTCCTCACAGAGCTGCTCCAGACCCCTCAGCATCTTCACAGACTTCATTGGGCTCTCCAGCAGGTCCCTGCATCTTTTGAAGTGGGGAGCCCAGAACTGGACACAGCACTCCAGATGTGGCCTCACCGAGGCAGAGCAGAGGTGGAAGAGAACCTCCCTTGCCCTGCTGGCCACACTCTTCTTCATCCCCCTCAAATGGGAGCAGTTTCTGTTGTGAAGTTGCCTGTAGGCTCCCCTCACTTGCCAGCACTGAAGCTGCCTTCTCTACCCTGCAGTCAGGGGAGCAACTTTCCAACATCAAGGAGCACACCAAGCAGATCAACGACATTCAGACCTCCAGGGACATGACCATGTTCATCACAGCTTCCAAAGACAACACAGCCAAGGTGAGGCTCAGAAATGCAGGGAGCTGCTGCTGTTTGCTTGCAGGGCCTCTGCTCAGAGCTGTGCAGCTGTCACAGAGCTCTGCCTCTGAGAAACTGGAATAGCTGGAAAGTCAAAACTTGGGGGAAAGGGGAGGTGCCACCACCAGGCATCAAAAACAACACTGCCAAAGAAACACCTCTGCAGTTGGCTACCTCCAGAAGGTGCCAGGGGTGAGATTTAGCAAAATCTTGACCTTCTGGGGAAATGGTTTTGGGAGGGGTTTGATGCCTATGAGTGACTGCAGTGTGAACATCTGCCCAGATGAGGCCCAGCAGCCAGGTTGGGGGGAGCTAAGTGGGGCTGCCAGCCCTCTGCCAGAGTCACTCTCTGCCTTTTCTTCCCTCCCAGCTGTTTGATTGCACAACACTGGAGCATCTGAAGACGTTCAGGACAGAGAGACCTGTGAACTCTGCTGCCCTCTCTCCTATTTTTGACCATGTAAGAATCACAGAATGTCAGGGGCTGGAAGGGACCTCCAAAGCTCAGCCAGTCCAAGCCCCCTGCCAGAGCAGGGGCTTCTATATCACATCACAGAGGAACACATCCAGGCAGGTTTGGAATATCTCCAGAGAGGGAGACTCCACAGCCCCCCTGGGCAGCCTGGTCCAGGGCTCTGTCACCTTCACAGGGAAAGAAATTCCTCCTTGTGTTTAAATGAACCTTCCTATGCCTCAGCTTCCACCCAGTGCCCCTTGGCCTGGGCATCACCCAGCAGAGCCTGGCTGCAGCCTCCTGGCTCTCATCCTGCACATACTGAGAACCACTGCTGAGGTCACCTCTCAGTCTTCTCCCAGCAGCACAGCCCCAGCTCCCTCAGGCTCTCCTCATAACAGAGCTGTTCCACTCCCTTCAGCATCTTTGTGGCTCTGTGCTGGACTCTCTCAAGCAGTTCTCTGTCCCTCTTGAACTGAGTGGGGGTCCCAGAACTGGACGCAGTACTCCAGATGTGGCCTCAGCAGGGCAGAGTAGAGAGGCAGGAGAACCTCTCTTGACCTACTAACCACAGCCCTTCTAATCCACCCCAGAATAGCATTGCCCCTCCTGGCTCCCAGAGCACATTGCTGGCTCAAGGGCAACTTCACATCCACTAGGACCCCCAACAGGTTCTTCCAACAGGTCAGGATGAGTTTGCTCATGGGGAGGGTCTCTCTGTGACTCCTGGAAGGCAGAGTGTCACCAGCCCAGCTGAAAATCATGACTGTGGGGTGGGGCTGCAGAGCTTCATGGTGGTGTGGTACAGGGAGCAGGACTTTGTGTCCTCTGCTCATCAGAGGAGGGTGCCTGGGAGGTTGGAGGGTGTCTGGGGCTGGAGTCTGTGGGTTCGTGGGAAGCTTCCCCAAAGCTCCTTCCCCTCCTGTGGTGTAAGCAGCACTGAAGAGTTGTGGCTTCTCTCCATGGCAGGTCGTGCTTGGTGGTGGGCAAGAGGCCATGGATGTGACCACAACCTCCACCAGGATTGGCAAGTTCGAGGCCAGGTTGGTGCCTTTCCTCGCCAGGACTCCCCACAACAGCCCAGGGGTGCTGCTCCCAGAGCATCCTGCTCCTGACAGCGTCAGAAGAGTCTCTGAACTTGCAGAACAGTTTTGAGGCAAGCCTGGTTGTGTCCTTAACCTGGCCCTCTTGTGCTCATTTATCTCCTCCTTCTCCCAGGTTCTTCCACTTGGCTTTTGAAGAAGAGTTTGGCAGAGTGAAAGGTCACTTCGGGCCCATCAACAGCGTCGCCTTCCACCCTGATGGGAAGAGGTGAGCATCTTCAGTGGGCCTTGCAGCATGCCCCCAGCCCACCCAAACCCACCTTTTGGGCAGGGTGTGGCTGAGCTCCTGGCATCTGAGCAAGGGGAACACATCCAGCACCTCCCCTCACTCCCGCACCTCAGCCCTCAGCCGGCCAGGGCTGGTCAGTTCCACTCTGCTGCAGGTTTTGGCTGCATCATTTACACTTTTCTTGGTCTTGTGACTCCTTTATTAATTCCTGGAGCTGGGGTGGGGGGGGGCATAGTGAGAGCAGCAACTCTGGGAAAAACCCAGTGGCAGTGAGCTCCTGCCAGCACCCCTGACTCAATCCTCTCTCTCTCTCCTCCCATGCAGTTACAGCAGCGGGGGTGAGGATGGCTACGTCCGCATCCATTACTTCGATCCTCAGTACTTCGAGTTTGAGTTTGAAGCTTGAGGGAGGACTCTTCCTCCTCTTCTTCTCCCTCCCCTAACCCACTGCCCAGCCCAGCAGCTCCTGCCCAGGACTGCTGCAAAGCCTGAAGTTGATCTGCTCAGCAGGAGGCAATGGGAAGCTGTTAGCGATGATCTTGGTGGGGCTTTGAGGGGGGCTGGAGGTGAGGAGCTAAAACCCAACTAGCTCCAAAGGGCAGGGCTGGCTGGCAGAGGGGTGGAGGGAAGGGAGCTGGGTTGGCTGCCTGCCCTTGGCCCTGCTGGCTTCCTGCTGGGCATATTTATACATCAGGGGAGAAAAAAATCATCAGGAAATAAATAAAAACCTTTTATAAACACAAGGAAGAAGAACCTCTGTGGGGCTTGGGCTTGGGTTTGGGTCTGGAACAAAATCACCCTGAGCACTTTTTTTTTCCTGGCTCTGCTGGCAGTGCCTGGCTCCCCCCCACCCCTGGGCAGACAGCAGAGAGGTTCCTGCTGGGTCTCTGCCCACCTTAGGTTGAGGATCTGAGGTTGCAGCTGGGGTCCAACTCTGAGGTGTGAAGAGGTTGGAGGTGCAGCAGGCAGCCCACGCCTGCTGCTTTGTTTGTTTGCTGCCCTGACCCTCGGCCAACTTTCCTCATGGAACAGTTATTTCCTGCACTAGGCTGCTTGTGTTGCAAATCCTCCTCCTGCCAGCCCCGTGTCTGTCTGGGGGGGGTGGTTTGTATCCCTTTCCTTCCCTGAAACTGGGTTCAAGGGCAGATTTCCTAAGCTGGCTCCCAGCTTAAGCAACAGCTTTGCTGTGAGGGTGGAAGGGCACTGGAGCAGGCTGCCCAGAGGGGTTGTGGAGTCTTCTTCTTTCAGAGACTTTCAGGACCTGTTAATGTGTTCCTGTGTGACCTGCTCTAGGTGGTCCTGCTTTGGCAGGGGGGTTGGACTTGATGATCTCCACAAGTCCCTTCCAACCCTCACCATTCTGTGATCCTGTGCCTTTGTTGCAGGTTTACTGTGTCCTTCTACTTCAGTTTTGCTGTGCTGACAGCATCCAGCAGCCAGGCAGGGGCAGCAGAAGCTGCTGGGGACTGATGCTTCTGGGCACATCCACCTCCTGCCCTTCTCCTCCACCAGTGCTGCTGAAACCCCACTGGGGAAGGGGTAGAGCCACTGTGAGAGGGAGCAGCAGAGCAGGTGAGGACTGTTGAGAGGAAGCCTTTTACTGAAACAAGCTGAGTTTCTGCAGCCCAGAGGCTAGGAAAGGATCTGTCCCCACTTCCCAGAGCCATCCCCTGGGCTCTGTGGTGCCTGTGTCCTGCACAGTGCCTCCCACAGTGTGCCCTGGGCCTGGGGCCTGCAGTGCTGCTCTTCATCTTTCATTCTCCACCCGGGCAGTGGGGTCAGAGAGGGACTGGCTCAGCCTGCTCCTTCTGCTCTCCTTGCCAGGGGCTTTGCTGCTCTCCACTAAGTGCTGGATCTCTGCCCAGGCCTCATCCAGGTACTGGGATGAACGGATCCAGCGGAAGAACAAACCTAGGAGGGAAGGGATTTGTGTTACTGCTCTAAGGAAGGTGGAGAGAGGCTGGTGTTGGCCTCTTAAGTAACACATGGCAGGACAAGAGGACCTGGCCTCAAGTTCTACCAGGAGAGGTTTAAGTTGGATGTTAAGACAAATTTCTTTCTTAACAGAGTGGTCAGGCACTGGAAGAGGCTGCCCAGGGGGGTGGTGGAGTCACCATCCCTGGAGGGGTCCAAAAAGCAAGCAGGACATGGTCTTAGTGGGCATGGAGGTGTAAGAGTCATGGGGACAAGGTACTGCTGGGGAGGTTCTGACTGGCATCCAGAAGATAGTTTGTTTTTTTTTTCCCCCTCCATGAGAACAGGTAGAGGTTGGAGACATCTCCCAAGGGAAGCAGTGGAGTGGCCTCCATTGGGCAGGTTGAAGACTCAGCTTGCCAGGCTGCTGGGCCAGCTCCTTGCAGCTCCACTATCACCTAGAGAGCTTGGAGCAGATGAGCCTTGGGGTCCCTTCCAACCTGCCATTCTGTGACTCTGTTAGAAGGTTGAACCTGATGCTCTTAGAGGTCTTTTCCAACCTCAGTGACTGATTTCAGCTGTGCTGTAACCCTCTCAGGGAGGAGCAGAGCAGCTTTGCCTCACACAGCCCAGCCTGGAGCTGAAGGTGGCTTTGAGAGCACTGGACCCAGCTTACCCTGCCAGAGCTGGATGCTCTGGGGCTCGACTGAGGGCCAGATCACCAGGGGGTTGTGCGTGTAGAGGGGGTTCAGGTACTTCTTCTTCTCCCCAGGCTGGTTCAGCCAGGCCCAGAGGGAGTGTGTGCTCTCCTTCACTTTACACAGGCACCTAGGGGGAGAGCCAAGAGCTGTTTTGGTCCCTGCCAGAGCCTGACGGGACCCACGCCGTCACCACAGGAGGTCTCTGGCAGCCCGACGGCAGGCTCAGCCCCTGGCCCCGGCTCCGGGGCGCGGTGGCTTTGCTGCGAAGGGGCAGGGCTGTCGCCACCTCCCCACCCCGCTCACCTCTCCTTCTCGCTGTTGCAGAGGAAGGTGCCGTAGGCGGAGGCGTAGGCGCTGTCGAAGAGGGTGAGGAGCAGCTGCTCGCTGAACTCCAGGGAGAAGGGGAACTGGCGGCTCAGCTGCCACACGCAGTCGAGGAAGAGGAGGAAGAGTGGAGCCTCCTGCTTCAGCCGGGCGTGGGAGTAGGCGGAGCGGGCGCAGCGCAGGTGGAAGGGGTGGCCAGCCTGGGGGACCCCCCGAGGGGCGACAGCCGGGCTGAAGCGGGGCGGGGGGCGCGGCCAGCTCTGGCTGGGACCCCCAACCCAAGGCGGGGCGGGGGAGGGGGGGGGCTGCAGGTCTCACCTCAATCCACTCCCTCTGCAGCAGCCCCTGGAAGCCCAGCAGCGTGCGGCAGGACGGGTCCAGGATCAGCTGCGCCAGCGCCGTCACCAGCAGAGTGGTGTCGGTGCCCTCGGCCCCGTGCACCAGCACCGAGGCCTTCTCCCTGCGGGCAAGGGCAGGGCTGAGCTCTGTGCCACCCGGAGAGCTGTGAAAAGGGAGAATCCCTCCTCCCCCCGACGTTACCTGTCCAGGCACTGTGCAGCCAGGCAGGCTGTGCTGAGAGCTGCTTTGACGTGGCTCAGCCAGCGGCTGCCGTCCAGGCGGCTCAGCCAGCGGTCCATGCTGATGGAGCTGTCGTTGCAGGCTTCCACCAGCTTGATAAAGCTCTCCTGCAGCGGGCGGCCCCTGAGAGGGGAGGAAAGTGGTGTCGGGGGCTCAGTGAGGCTTTCTAGGGTGGGGAGGGAAGGGTTTGGAGTCCTCACGACTCATGGCAGGGCAGCATCGGGTCTCAGCTCCTCACCTCTCCAGGGGTCTGTGCAGCCTCCTCCACTGTGGGTAGAAGGATTTGGACTCTGTGCCTCCCCCGCTCATTCGAGCCTGCTTGGCAGCCTGAGCTGACCTCGTGTCGATGATGAAGCCTCGTTCGTCCTCGTCCAGCACCGTAGCCAGCAGCAGCTCATCCTCACGGCACCGCCTCCGGTTGGGGCCGGTCAGCGGCTGGCTGCTGCGGAGCATCGCCTGGGGCAGGAAATGATTGCAGCCAGAGGATCGGGAGGGAGGCTTCGAGCAGCGGTGGGAAAGGGAGGCAGGATGAGGCGGGGGGGGGAGGGGGTACACTCACGGTGCCGTTTTTGGGGTGGTAATAGCTGAGGGCAGGGAATCGCCCACCCTGCCGGAACCGCGCAGCCTTCCGCAGGGCAGCGTCGCCCACCGCCGCCGGCACGATGACGGTGCCAGGGTAGGAGGGGCAGGTGCTGAAGTCCTGATTCACCTCGCTCAGCCGCCACTGGCTCGTCTAGAGGAGGTGTGGAGTGGGGAAGGGGCTGCCTCAGGTGGCTTCCTGGCAGCATCATCACCACCACACCCCCCCCACACACACACACCCTGCAGCTTGGCATGGGCGTGGGAGTCATTCCCCGCCCCCCCTCCAGCCCCTCACCTGCGAGGCGATCTGCTGGAAGTACTGCTGGAGGGGGTACAGGTGCCAGCCTTCCTCGAGCTTCAGGTTCTGGGGTCTGTAGAAGAATGGGTACATCATCATCACCGAGTCCACCGAGGAGAGGGCCTGCAGGGGAGCAAAGGTGGGAGCCGGTCACGGGTTGGGGGTAGGGAGGGGGATGCAGAGCAGAGCACAAGAGGTGGCTGAGGAAAGTCCCCACCGCATCCCTCAGGGCTCTGCAAAGCCTGCCCCAGCCTGGGCAGGCTCTGGCTCTACCCAGCCCCGTGGGCACCTTGTGCCAGCACCCGCTGGGAGCTGAGTGTTTACCCACGTTAATGACAGACGCAGAGCAAACACCGCGGGGCAGGCACTTTCTCCCTCCTGCCAACCCCTCACACCCCGGCAGGGCTCGGGGCAGCCTCACCTCGATGGAGCTGGCGATGTTGAGGCATTCCTCCATGCCCGGGATCTCCAGCTGCAGCACCTTCAGGTCCTTGCACCGCAGCGTGATGGTGCCAGAGGAGCCAAGCAGCCTGGGGAAGGGCAGGAGAAAGGGGATCGAGGGCTGGCTGCAGGTCAGACAGACACACAGCAGTGCTGAACTGCCCTCTCCCCTCCCCCCGGGGAGAGCTGAGTGGGGTGAAACAAGAGGGCTGTGCCCAATCGCTGGCGGCACAGCTGCCTGAGGCTGCGATTTCCACCACCTCCCTGCCCTGGTGGGTGCCACAACGCCGGGTGGGTTGTCAGAGCCGAGAGAGGGCGAAGAGCCGAACCTGGTGTCTCCCGGGGAGCCGTTAGTCCGGGGGGGCTGGTACCAGCCTACATTCTGCACTCTGAGGCACGGAGGAGAAGAGGAGGTCAGTGCCCGGTGCCGAGAGCATCCCCCGGGGTGGGACACAGGGAGGAGGAGGAGGAAGGATGAGGGATGAGGCTCAGCAGGCGGCACCCTGGGGCCCCCCGTGCCCTGCCGCGGGCACCAGGGAGTCTCCCCCAGCTAAGTCGGGGGTGAGGGCTGCTAGAAGGCACCGTGGGGCTGCCCGTGGGGCCGGACCCACCTCTTCTCCACGGCGTCCACGTTGCGGATGAGCAGCCAGAGCTCCATGGTGCCAGGCTGGCTGTCCCCCCCGGGCCGGGAGGAGAGCAGCAGGTGGTGGCTGGTGACACACAGAGTGCCCTTCACCGCTGGCAGCCCCGCGCACGACAGCACCACGTTCTCCACCGTGGCTGTCTTGATCAGCTCGGAGAACTCCATGGTGGTGCCCCGAGGGCACCGAGCTCCGGCCTGGCCTGGTCCCCTCGGGCACCGGGACCCGCTGCCCGCGGCTGTGGCAGGGCTGGAGGGAGAAAAGGGGAAATCCTGCGAGCCAGCGCAGCACAGCCCAGCCTGGAAACCTTCTCTCTACCCTCTGCGTCACGCCGGGCCCCATCGCCTCCCCCCCTCACTGTTCCCCGCCTGTTTACATTGTCACCTACAGCAGATGGGACTTCCTCACCACGCAGCCAGGGTGGCGCTCCCCACCCTGGCAAAGCTGCCCCGGCAGAAGGGGAAACTGAGGCAAGGGGAGGGGGCTCCGTTGGCTTCGGACTCCCCTAGCAGTGCCCAGACCCCAAGCTTGGGGGAGGGAGGGGGGGGCGGGGTATGGATTTTTGGCAGCTGCTCCCAATGCAACTGCTGCCTTGCAGGGCACAGCTCTGGGTCTTGTCCTGCCCAGTGCTGTGCCAACCACTGCCAGACCCCTGGCATCAGCCTGGCCCCCACCAGCTCTGCCTGGACCCAAAGCTACCGCCCCCGAGGCTTGAGGATGGGGCAAAAACTGCTGCCGAGTGCCCTGGGTGAGGAGGAGGAGGAGGAGAAGGGTGAGCGGTGACAGCGCTGCCTGCCTCGGCCACCTCTGTGCTTACCTGCTCCGGCTCGGGGCTGCTGGGGACCTCGGGGTGCAAGGGGAGGACCTTGGAGTGGAAGTGGAGACTTCGGGGTGCAAGCAGGGGACCGTGGGGTGCAAGCAGAAACCTTGGGCTGCAAGCAGGGGAGCTTGAGCCACAAGCAAGAACCTCAGGGTGCAAGCAGAAGCCCGGGGTGGGGGCGGGGGTGTCTACGCCAGGGGTCCTGGGGTGCGAGCAGAGTGCAGGCAGGGAACTGCCGGGCGTAAGCAGAGGACCCTGCGGGTGCGAGCGCGGAAGCTCAGCTTGCCAGCAGGGATGCAGGGGGTGCAGGCAGGGATCTGGGGGTGCAGGCAGGGCAGCTCTAGGTGCCCTGCCATGC
>VWZI01001506.1:1235-17876 GCA_013396835.1 Psilopogon haemacephalus | reverse complement strand
CTTCAGCTTATCTGCAGCATCAACTGATGGTGAGATAAGACTGGGAACGGGGGAAAAGGTGATAGGGGGTGGTTTGGTTACGCTCTCTTGGGGATTTTGGTCTCCGGGATGGGTGTGGTGTCTGTATTACCTTTTCACTCTATATATCTGTAAACATCTGTTATATCTTGTAAATATTTGCTTGTATATTGTGCATTGCTGTAAATATAAAGCTTCATTTATCAATTTCCAGTGTTTTTGAGTCCCAGCCGGGGTTTATAAAAGGGGGGGGTGTGGGGGGGCAGGTCACTGCCTAAACCACTACAGGTGCCTTAAGAACAGTGTGGCCAGCAGGCTGAGGGATGTTCTCCTGTCCCTCTAACCTGTCCTTGATCTGGAATATTGTGCCCAGTTTTGGGTTCCTCAGTTCAAGAGAGATGGGAAATAACTAGAAAGAGTTCAGTGGAGGCTACCAGAATGATTAAATGACTGGAACATCTGCCTTACAAGGAAAGACTCAGAGACTTCTTTCTGATAGTTTGGAGAAGAAAAGGCTGAGATTTAGAAATATCTTAAGGGTAGGTTTCAAGAAGGAGGAGCTGGTTTCTTCAGTGGGGCCTGGTGATAAGGTGAGGGACAACAGACACAAACTAAAACACAGGAAGTTCCACCTCAACATGAGGAAAAGCATCTTTCCTGTGAAGGTCCCGGAGCCCTGGCTAGAAAGTTTGTAGAGTCTCCTTCTCTGGAAATTTTTCAAACCTGTCTGGATACATTCTTGTGTGGTCTGGCCTAGGTGATCCTAATTTGGCAGGGGAGTTTGGCCTAGATAATCTTGAGATGATGATCCCAGCTCTACCATTTTGACGCTATGATTTGACTCTATGAGAGAGAGGTGAGGATGACTAATTAATAGTTCAAAGGGTTGTCCTTTAAATTACTTTCTTTTAAAATGTGTATGATTGTAGTGGGTTTGCAGTGACCTGCCCCCCTACCTTTTAAAACCCCGCCTAAAACTCAGAAAAACACACTGGAAGTTAATAAATGAATCTTTGTATTTACAGCAATGCAAATATACAAGCAAATATTTACAAGATATAACAGATATTTACAGAAATATACAGTATATACACCCCTCCTGGAGACCAAAATCCCCAAGAGAGGGAAACCAAACCCCCTACCACCTTTCCCCCCTTCCCCCAGCTTTATCTCACCACTTGATGCTGCAGATAAGCTGAAGATCAGAGAGATTAGTAATAGGAGCAGGAGTTAGTCGTTTTAGTGATTTAACTCTGAATTCAGACAGCAAGACCGAGAGACAAAAGGAAAAGCTGCCAGAGCCAGCAAGACCCAAGCCAGACTGGCCCTCTGCAAGCACACTGGCTATCTCATGTTTTGAGAACATTCTCAAAACAAATTTTTTTCTCTGTCTCAGTGAAACTCAGTGAAGTGACACTGTAGGTTTAACTCTCTCTCAGCCAATAGTCTAATTTCTCACTCAAATTCTCCAATTAGCTCAAACCAACACAGCCCTCCTGGCCACAAGACCATATTGTTCACTCATAGTCAACCTCCCATCCACTAGGACCCCCAGATCCTTTTCCCTTTTGCTGTCTTCCAACAGGTCAGTCCCCAGCCTATACTGATACCTGGGGTTGTTCCCATGTGTGAGACTCTACGCTTCCCCTTGTTGAATTCCATGAAATATCTTCCTGCCCAGCCCTGCAGTCTGTCCAAGTCTCACTGAATGGCAGCACAGCCTTCTGGTGTGGCAGCCACTCCACCCAGTTTCGTGTCATCAGCAAGCTTGCTGACACTTTGTGCCCTCATACAGGTCATTGATGAAATATATTGAACAGAACTCGTCCTAATACTGACCCCTGTGCGACTCCACTAGCTATATGCTTCCAACTAGATTCTATGCCACTCTTTCCTTCAACTAGTTCCAAATCCACTTCACTACCTGATCATGAAGGCCAGAAAGGATCTGAAAGTTTCTGGTTCGATTGCCTTAGAAATTTACATTATGAGTGTGTTGGTTTGAGCTAATTGGAGGATTTGAGTGAGAAATTAGACTATTGGGTGAGAGAGTTAAACACAGTGTGTCACTTCACTGAGTTCTACTGAGAAGGTAAAAAAAGTTGTTTTGAGAACTGTTCTCTAAACAACCAGATTAGCAGTCTGCTTCTGTCTGTGCTGGCGGCAGCTGCTCTCTTCTTTGTCTCTCAGTCTTGGTGGCTAATTCAGAGTAAAATTACTAAAACTACTAACTCCTTCCTATTATTAATCTCTCTGGCCAATCTTCAGCTTATCTGCAGCATCAACTGGTGGTGAGATAAGGCTGGGGAAGGGGGGAAAGGTGGTAGGGGGGGTTTGGTTACCCTCTCTTGGGAATTTTGGTCTCCAGGAGGGGTGTGGTGTCTGTATTGCCTTTTCACTGTATATATCTGTAAATATCTGTAATATCCTGTAAATATTTGNAGAGACTGGAGAAGGAAGTTAGTCTGCATTATGATGAACAGAGGCTGACATATAGTAAACGATTGTAGATTGGAGTAGGATAGAGTATGGACACATCCATTACTTACCTATGATTAGCAAATGGCTCCAGTGAAGTATCAAATAATTATATTGCTGTTGTATTTGATATGTACAGAATTAGTGGTAGAGATAAGACCTCAGTAGTTGTTTGTTTGGTTTTTATTCTTAAAATTTGAAAAAAATATTAGAATTTTTTAAAATAACTCTTCTTTACAAATAGTTGTGTACCACAGAAAGCTAAAATCTGTTATGTTCAGTATCTGGATTTGCTATTTGCCAAAATCTAATTTAGTTTCCAAACCTAAAACTTCTCACTGAAATATTCCTTCAGGCTAAATTAGATTTATTAACTCTTTTCAATACAATGAGAATACAAATGATGTTTCAGAAATGGGTGCATAGTCCAGCAGATGCTATATCATTTAGAAGTAAAATGTTGCCAAATTCATTAATATTTTTTTGCACATAAATTGTTAAATTAAAGGTAAACTCAAATACTTAAAGTTACAACATTACTACTCTTCTATACATATACGGAAAGATTCATATCTGAGAAGAAAAAAAAAGTTAATTTAAAAAATATTTCTATTCTATTTTCTGGCTTCCAGACAGCATTATTTCTCTTTAAATGCTCATCTTGTCATTTCAACATCTACATGCTAACTGGTTTTACAGACACAGGGCTTGCTTCCAAAGTGCCCCAAATTCATTACTTTTAGAATCTAGGAGTGTACTTTTGAAGGAAATCTCACTTAAACAGTCAACAGGGAATTGAAGAAGCCAGCAGAGTATGAACAGCCAATAGGGCTCATCTGAACTGTTGCTGGTTAACTTGGCTGATTGCATGCTAAATTGCTTTGTGAATAAACAATGCTTTGTTTCACACTGTCTGACATTTTGACCTCTGTTAATAAACTGACTTTGGAGCAGGTTTGCTGGAATGTTAGAATGAGATTCTTCAAAATGAATTGATGCAGGCTGAACTGTCGGAATGAAATAACAGTATTGTATCTCATAGTCTATTCTCTGCTGTCTCTACTATTGACTGTCTCTACTAATAAATCTATGAGTTTGCTTGTATACCTCAACTGCAATGCTGTTGTCTTCACACTTGTTCTATTCCCATTTATCATAATCAAGTGTCATGCTCTGCAATTGCCTAAGGCAAGTTCACATAGCTGAGCTTAAAACATGATTATTCAGCAGATGTGCCTCATGTTCTGTGTAGATCAGACAGAGATCTTAGATTTTAATGAGCTACAGAGAGTTCATGCGCATCTGGAGAGCACTCACTCTAATGCACTTGCATCTGTGAGGACAAATGAAGGGAAAGAGGACACTTAAAACTGATCCAGCATCACAGCACAGAACAGAGGCTGAGCTGAGTCATACCAGTGATAGGATAGGTAAAGTTAAGAATAGATACAACTTTACCTAACCTGAGGGACTGAATACTATTTGAAGTCTATGTAGACTACAACCACAGCCTGCCCCACATTCACCAGGCAGGTAACCTGATCGTAAAAGGAGATCAGGTTTGTCAGGCAGGACCTGCCCTTCCTAAACCCGTGCTGGCTGGGCCTGGTCCCTTGGCCATCCTGTAAGTGCTGTGTAATTGCACTCAAGATGACCTGTTCCATAACCTTGCCTGGCACTGAGGTCAGGCTGACTGGTTTGTAATTTCCTGGTTCCTCCTTCCAGCCCTTCTTGTAGATTGGCACCACAGTGGCCAGCTTCCAGTCTTCAGAGACTTCTCCAGAGAGCCAGGATGGTTGATAGATGATAGAGAGCGGCTCAGTGAGCTCATCTCTTAGCTCTCTCAGCACCATTTGGTCCCACGGACTTGTGAGGGTCTAAGTGGCTCAGCAGGTCCCTTACTGATTCCTCTTGGATTACAGGGGGACTATACTGGTCCCTGGCTCCATCTGCCTGTTCAGGATGCCAGTTGTGCTGAAGACAATCTGTCCCACTATTGAAGATTGAGGCAAAGAAAGTGTTGAGTACCTCTGTCTTTTCCTCATCTTTTGCTACTATATTCCTCTCTGCATCCGGTAAAGAGTGGAGGTTGTCCTTGCCCCTTCTTTTGCCATTAATATATTTATAGAAACGTTTTTTGTTCCCCTTTATGGCAGTGACCAGTCTAAATTCTAAGTGGCTTTTGCCTCTCTACTTTTCTTCCTGGTTTAAACCAACCTTTAAACTCTTCCTGGGATACCTCCCCAGGTGGTATGCCCTCTTTTTGCTTCCTTTAGAAGCTCCTTGCTCATCCAGTCTGGTTGTCTCCCTCATCGGTTCACCTTCCGGCACATTGAGACAGCCCATTGCTGTGCCTTCGAGAGTTCTTTCTTGAAGTAGGTCCAACCTTCCTGGGCCCCTTTGTTTTTAAGGGCTGTTTCCCAAGGAACTTTCCCAGTTAGTTCCTTAAATAAGCCAAAGTCTGCCCTTTAGAAGTCCAGTATGGAGGTCTTGTTGATGCCCCTTCTGGTTTCAACATATATTGAAAACTCTCTTACTTCATGGCCACTGGACCCCAGGCAGCCTCTGTCCACCATATCTCCCACCAGACCTTCTCTAGTTGTGAACATCATGTCAAGCAGGGCTGTACCCCGGTAGGCTCACGTAACAGCTGGGTGCACAAGCTATAGGAACTCTAGGAACTTTCTAGACTGCTTCTTCTCTGCAGTGTTAAATTCGCAGCAGATGTCTGGCAAGTTTAAGTCACTCACAAGAACAAGGACAAGTGATCTTGAGGCAGCCTCCAGCTGCTTAAAGAATAATAAATCAACCTCTTGTTCCTAGTCGGGTGTTCTATAACAGACTCCAACCAGGATGTCTGCCTTGTTGGCCTTCCCCCTAATTCTTACCCACAGGGACTCCATCTGATCATCCTTAATCTCTACTTCCATGAAGTCCAGTGCCTCCCTGATATACAGGGCCACTCCTTCACCCCTTCTCCCTCACCTATCTCTCCTGAAGGGTCTGTAGCCATTGATAAGAGCGCTGTAGTTGTGTGAGTCATCCCACCACGTTTCTGTGATGGCGACAACATCATAGTTTGCCTCTTGTACCAGAGCTTCCAGCTTCTCTTGCTTATTACCTATGCTGCACACACTTCATCTGGGCTGCTGATTTCACTCCTATCTCTGGCTTGACACACTCAGCCTCCTTTGGTTCATCTATAGTACTGCTGTGCTTAACCCCCTCCCCCTTCCAGCCTAGTTTAAAGCCCTTTCAACAAGCCCTGCCAGCTCGCATGCCAGGATCTTTCTCCCCCTCTGAGACAGATGTACCCCTTCTGTCGCTAGCAGACCCAGAGCTGTGTAAAGTTCCCCAAGATCAAAGAACCCAAAATTTTGTTGGTGACACCAGCCTCTGAGCCACTTGTTAATCAGACATGATTTATCATTTCTTTCAGCATTCCAACCTGCAACTAAAGTTATTGATGAAAAAATTACCTGTGCTCCCAATTTCTCAACTACTTTTGACAGTGCCTTGAAGTCCCTTTTGACTGCTTTTAGACCTCTGGTATCTAACTTCCCTGCATAACCACATCCTGCATAACCAATAAGGGATAGTAGTCAGAGGACTGCACTATATTAGGCAGTATTTTGATAACATCTCTGACCCCTCCCACTCCCACTGTGTTGCCTCCACTCGGCATTTCCTTTTCTGTGCTCCCACATGGTGGGGGGGCAGACATATTTTAAAAGTTAATCTGAATTATTCTTATCAGAGTGATGTCTCTCAAAGTTGAGCAAATGGGAAAATGTTATGCCTGAGGGGAACTTGAAATTAAATATTTGAAATTGTATTTTTTTATAGAAAAAGGGATTATTATTTGCTAATATTTAATTACTAAAAAAGGAGTGCTTGTCAACTGTTTATCAGTTAAGTCTCATTGCAAAATTTTCTTTGACAATTAATTAAATGAGAATATTCAGTGAAGACATATTTATTTTGAAAAACAAAAAAACAAACAAAATTCTGTGGCAATCATTTTTTTTTCCCAAAGTTTATCTCACTTATTAGTCCAGTTCTTAGGTACTCTCATGCTTTCGGACTGCTGCAGAATTCCTGATTTTTCTTGAAGTGCTACAGGCAAGAAGAATGACTGAGGATCTTGGGCACCAGGATTTCCCTGATCTACCAAGCCATACTCTGCCCTGGTAAGGCCATATATGGAATATTGTGCCCAGTTCTGAGCTTATCAGGCCAAGAAGGACCTCAACAGGAGGATCAGACTGCCTAGCTGGGTCTTTAGTTAGTGATGCATTTTGCATCATTCACAGTATGTATTATTTCATTAGCATTATTTTTCTCCCCAGTTGTTATCTGCCTGTGTTGTTATATTAAAGTCTCCTTATCTCAATCCATGAGGCTTTTCTTTTTTCTTCATATTCTCCCAAACCATCACATCAAGTTAATCACTAAAACCTATTTGTTATTTTCTTTCATTTTTTTCATTCAAAACTGAGCCCAAATCCAACATACTGCTTTAGTTTCTCACATATTTATAGTAGACACTCATAAGCAGTTGCCAGTGAACAGTATTTGACTCCTTCTGTATAAAGACTGAAGCAAAGAAGGCATTCAGCAACTCTGCCTTCTCTGCATTATCAGTTATCAAGGCTGCCTCCTCATTCAGCACTGGCCCCACACCTTCCCTATTCTTCCTTTTCTTACTAATATATTTGAAGAAGCCCTTCTTATTTTCTTTTACTTCCTCTACCAGCTTCAGTTCCAAGAGGGCTTTGGCCTTCCTTTTTGCCTTCCTACATAGTTCTCCCAAGTGCCAAATCCCTTCTCCCATGAATTGTAAGCTTCTTTCTTCCCTGACATTTCCTTCAGGAGCTTCTTGCTCAGCCATGCAGGTCTCCTAGCATGTCTACACGATTTTCTACTCAAGGGAACACACCTAACTTGAGCTTGGAGGAAGCGGTCTTTAAAAATTAACCATCTTTCTCATGGTCTTAGCCCATGAGATTTCTGCAAGTATGTCTCTGAAAAGTGCAAAGTTAGCCCTGCAGAAGTCCAGGGTTGTAATTCTACTTGTTGGTCTGGTTCTACCCTGTAGAATACTAAACTCCAATGTGTCATAATCACTGTCCTTTTCGCAAGCTCTATGTCCTCAACCAGTCTCTCTTTATTAGTAAGTACAAGGTCCAGCAGTGCACCTCTCCTTGTTGGTTCCTCCACTACCTCCATTAAGAAGTTATCACTGATACACTGCAAGAGCCTTTTGGACTGACTGTGCCTGGATGTTTGAGCTTTCCAGCAAATATGAGGGTGATTGAAGTCACCCATGAGTACCAAGGAGATGTGTGGTTGGACCTTGCTCTTTCTATTTAAATGTTCCCAGTGTACTCTGGTTAACACCAGGACTGAATATCTCTTTCATGTATTGTGAAAGTTAGTTCCAGGCAAGGAAACTTTTGACCTTACAGAATATGACCTGTATAATTTCCATTTCCATTTGCATCAATTATATAGATAGTTCTGATCAGTCACAGAGACCTCAGTGAATCCACAGGAATGAGTACAATAAGTTACTTTTTTTTTTCTTTTTTTACTGCTTCTAACACTATGAATACATTATGGAATAGCCTCATCTCATGGGGTCCCAATTCTACAGGGTCCTTCCTCTCACTCTCTTTTTCTCCATATAAAGCAGTAGCTTTGTATGCTTGTCAAATTTAATGAAAATTGAATCATGAAGCAGAGAGATTTAGGGGCAAGGTGCTTATAGGAACCATAGTACAGCCTTCTTATACTTCTAAAAATGTGATTTATAGGCAGATAGAGTGACGTAAGAAAGCATGCTGCAATGCAGATTTCTCTTGATTCTTTTCATAGCTACAAAAATATCACAGCTAATTATATTTGAAATTCTATGTCTACACTCATTTTTGCTTTGAAAAATGTATTATACATCTCATTATTATAAATGTTAAAATATTGTTTCAAAATTTTTTGTAAAGTCTGATTATCTGCATGATAATTTATATGTTAGCACTACATTCTTCAAATGAGTGAGTTCATTTGCTGTATATGCAGCAAACCTCTGACAGAGAAAGTACAGAATGTACTAAGAAACCACATCCCTTAATGAAGAGTGATAAAGGCTGAGTAGTATAATGACATAAAATCTAAAACATTCTCTTTTGGTGAAGCTTAGATGTGTAATTCCTTCAAGCTGCCTTTCTTCTAGATGGGAGAACTCAGATACTTGGAAGAATATCTTTTGCTTCAGTAGGGTTTCCTGGGTAATTGCTTTCAGTGTCTCACCACCCTTAAAAATAGATTGAAGCACTGAGCAATTAAATTTAGCAAGTCAAAATTATGTATTTATCACTTAGAATAGAGTAATGCTGGGCACAAGTATAAATAAGCAGAAGAGTGACTGGAGAGTAACCCTATAGATAGGGATTTGGGGTGTTGGTTGACAGCAGGCTCAGTAGGAGTCATCGGTATGCCCTTGCAGCCAAGAGGGAAAACTGCATCCTGTGGTGCATCAAGCAGTGTAAAGAGCTGGTCAAAAGAGAAGTTTGTCCTGCTGTATTCAACATTGGTGCAGTCTCTCCCCAAGTACTGTGGAGTTCTTGCCCCCACAATTTAAGAAGGATGCTCAGGTAGTCAAATGCATCCAGAGAAGTGCAACAAATGTAGTGAAGGGTCTGGAAGACATGGCCTAGGAGGAGCACCTAAGGATTTTGGGCTTCTCTAGTTTGGAGAAAAGGATTCTGAGGAGTGGCCTTATTGCCTTTACAAATGCCTGAGAAAGGGGAGAGGGAGGTGCTTGATCTCTTCTTCCTGATATCAAATTACAGGATTTATGGGACTAATTTAAAGCTTCACCAGAGGAGGTTTAGACTGAAGAGTAGGAAGCATTTCTTTACCAAAAGCCCCCTTAGCCTGTTCCTATTTAAATGGCATTTGGAAAAGGCCCTTCATAGCATGCCCCGACTTGGTCAGGCAGCTAGACAAGATGATTGTTGTAGGCCTCTTTCAACTTGTAATATTCTATTCTGTTCAGTTCAATTTCACTCTGATCCATGACAGATGATATGCCTAGTTCATCTTTTGCCAGAGGAACTCTAAATCCTAGATCTACTTTTTTATATCTTCTATGTGTAGACCATGAATGTTTCTTACCTGACTACATAAAAGGCTTTTTAAAAATCTTGTTTGCTTAGGATCTTGTTATATACATTCCATTCTTAGTATATTTTAGAAGTCAAACTATATTTTGTGAGTGATTTCCCTCACTAAACTTTTAGGCAAAAGTTAGAATTACCACTTCCTACAGAAGATCTGGAAGCATCTGTCTTCCTAAAGTTTGCAAGACAAATTAGGATCAGTTCTGGTTATCTGCCTATATAAAATAAGATCATGGTATCCTGGAGATTAGCTCCTGTCCAGAAACCTGTGTTTATTATATGAAATCAAGGAAACTCCAGGACAAAAAAAAGAGGCATGTAATTAGTTTACATAACCAACATGGTTAGGCAGTTATGGCATGTAGAACATCTGGCTTATGCCAAATCACATATGAGTCTTTGTTATCACATTTTAAATGTGAATAAAGTTCAGCTGCCATGGGCAACTGCTCCTACTTTATACTGTGTTCCAGCATATTTTTCCTTCCCAGGAGAAATGATGACGTGGTAACACTTCTGACAAGTCACAATGTTTTCTGTATTTCCATTATTGCAACTTGTCAGCATTTAAAAAATTCTCACTTCTGTAGTATTGTTTTATGGCCATCAGCAGTAGTGTTTGTTTCTTGTTTTGATGCTGTTGTTGTTGTAATATATAAAAAAAAAGGTTTTTCTTAAATCTTCAGTGGGGAAGAGAAGGCAGTCAGGAAGAAGTTGTCAGAGCTGGTTAAGAAGGAATAAACTTGAATTTTATTTGATGATATCTTTGAGAAATATTCAGATAATATTATTCTGTCAAAAATGTTCCTGGTGCAAATTGATCTCACCTAATTTAAATTGTTAGTCTAATTTGTCTGAAATGTATGTCCTCTTTTCTGACAATAGGGAAGCAAACACAATCTCTGGAATAAGGCATTAAGGAAATAACTGTTTGTTTTTTTCCCTTAAATTACAAAGATAGCAAATCAATAAGAACATGAACTGTTTTTTTTTTTTTACTCCAGATGTGAATATATGCAAACATTTTATATTCTGGAGGGCAGGACTGTTTAAGGGGACAAAACAGGATGGAGAAATGAGCTGAGAGGAACCTCGCAAAGTGAGTATAAACTCTTGAACTTGAGTTGTAATAACTCCATGCACTATTGTAAACTGTAGGCCAAGAGAGAAGCTGCTCTGCAGAAAAGGATTCAGGAGTCTCAGAGGACGCAAACTGCACATAACTGAGCAGAGTGCCGATAGCATCCTGGTCTGCATTAGCAAGAATCTAGCCAAAAGTCTGGGACAGTGATCCTTCCCCACAGTATTGAAGTTGCATCTGAAGTATGATGTTTTGGGTTAGATTTCCCAGAGTAACAAGATACTGTGATTCTATTATTTTCTATGATAGCTAATTTCTAGAAGGAGATAAAGATAAAATATACAGCAAATTCAGATTAAACCAATCTAACTCCATTTTCTCTCTCTCTTCATACTTCTCTGTGTCATTTATCCTTCTAGTTCCACAACCATGTTATGTTTCTGCTCATCAAGGACCGTTTGCTCAATAAGATGATCTGACTGAAAGCTGAGCAATTTTCTTTTAGATTTGCTTCTTACCTGGATCAACTCTGTGGACTGACTTGTGAATAGAAAAATGTATCCTATGTTGCTTGTAGACTTTGACCAAAGTAAAGCATATACTCAAGAAGCCATCCTTTTTAGAACTTCTTTTATTAAGTTTAATCAGAAAAGAAAGATAATTTGTTCCACCTAAACCACATGCAAGCTCTTTGAAATATTGATGTACGATATTGCAGGGAATACCCTGTAAGACAGTGACCAGTCCACATTCAGATGCTTGCATGATATGTGAAGTCTTCCTACTGGTAGTGAACATGGTACCTATGCAAACTCTTTATAATGTAGTACTTTTCTGAGAGAAAATTCTCTTTAACTTTCAGTCCAAATCATCCACACTTTTTTTTAGGTTTGAAAAAATAGTAAGTTATATGAGACAATAGTATTTATCAAAAAATCTTGATTGCTTTGAGAGATAGACTCAACGTTGCAAGTTTTGAAAGAAATTCACACAGCATGTACTTTTTTTTTTCCAACTTATGTACAAAGTTATTACACAAAACCAAGAGATTGATTCTGTAGGTAGGTGTTTTTATTTAGAAATCATGGGAGACTGGGTTATTTCAAGCCAACAGATCAACACATAGTGCCAGAAAATAAACACTGCAATGTTAAGGGTTAAGCATTTCACCACTGTCTTTGCATCCATCTGCAGATATCAGCAATTCCAACATCACCACTTGGATTCAACTTCCATCCACTCCCATCTACCAGTTGTATACCTATATTTTGTATTTTGTTTTCCTTCCCCATATCCTCCAAAATTCCCCTTACCTTATACCTATATTTTGTACTTATGTTTATTTCCCCCATATCCTCTGTAATTCCCCTTACCTAAAATATGGTCTATTTATTGTTAAAGTTTATTTTTTACTTCCAAACTGAATTAAGTCTAATTATTGAGCTTTTGAGCTCAGAGGGGGCTAGCTTAAACTAGTACAAGCATCAAGATAAAGAAAAAGTGAGGATAAAATTTGGAAGCCTGGGCTTGAATTTATTTGTACCATCACTGAGTATTGCTTAAAATGTGTGGAATGTCTTATGCAAAGTCTCATTATGGTTATAAATCTAACTGAAAAAGAGAAAATATTTGAATCTTGGAAAATGCCAGGATTATGTAAAACATACAGTATTCAAAGTCTTATGAGAAAAAACAAAGTTTAGAAAACTCCTAAAACTCAAACCAAGTTATTGTATAGTTCATATATTATTTTTTTTTAATGTGGAAGATCTATCTAACACCTAGCTGTATAATGTTAAACCTTCTTTGGTAAAGTTTAATTTGAAATTTGAAATGTCTATTGAAATGTGTAGGAGTTTTTTTGGTTCAGTGTGACAGACTTAGATTAATTTACTTTGCATTCTTTCTAAGGAAAAGGGGCAGTAAAATAATAATTATCTTATTTAATTGGAAAAGAAATGTAAAGGAGAAACTTATCCTCAGCACTGTCCTTAGGCATATCAAGGAACAGTGGGGCCATTAGGAGCAGTCAACATGGCTTTCCCAAGGGGAAGTAATTATTTGACCTGCCTTATAGCCTTTTATGAGGGCATAACCAGATGGACTGATGATGGTAGTGTAGTGAATGTGGTTTATCTTGATTTCAATAAAGCTTCTGACACCATCTCCCATAGCATCATTCTGGCTAAACTGAGGCAATGTGGGCTAGATGATCAGATTGTGAGGTGGATTGGAAACTGGTTAGAGGAAAATATAATGGTCTCCACCCAGCAGAAGAAGGGCAAACTCCTGGTGCCAACTAAGAGGAAGATGGGAACACAGACAGAGGATGAAATGAAGCAGGCTACACTGTAGATCACTGGCTGCAGTGAATGCCTTAGTCTCTCCTCGATACCAGGAAGGCAGATTCTCTTCTCAAACAAGGAGCAAAACTAGAACGTGAGGTTGAAAAATTAAAAGACGAATTTCACAGGCTTAGAAGAGTCAGAGAAGCAGAAGATGAGATAGACAGGTGGTGTCAAGCTCTGACCACCCCAATGGAGAGACCCCTGTAATCACCCCCTGCCAGATTGAGGCCAGTAACCTAAAGGAAAAGAGGCAGTGGAAGCATGTCCATGGTCAAGGCAGTAAACAAACTTCTGCCTTGTTCAACTCCTACCCCTCAAGCTCCCCCCAACCACTCAAGATGGGACTGTGGCAACAAATTAGTGGTGGGACTGTTGCTTCAGTTATTAACAGTGCCCCACCCAGGTGCCCTTGCAGAACAGATTTGATGTCCTGCAGGTACAACCGGCAAGTGAGGAAGGTAAATCATCTGGCTTAGAGGAACTGCTAAAATTAAGGAAGCCTAAGCCCACCGTAAAAACATCTTACATCAAAAAGAAGAGAAGAGTCATTGTTATAGGGGACTCCCTTTGGAAGGGAACAGAAGGGCCAATATGCAGACCTGACCCACTACAAAGGGAGGTCTGCTGTCTACCAGGGCCCAGGTCGCGATAAGAAGGCTTCCTTCCCTGCCATGGCCCACAGATTACTACCCATTGTTAACCTTCCAGATACACAATGATGACCTTGGAAGAAGAAAATTAAAGGCTATAAAGAGAGACTTCAGGGGCTTGGGTCAACTGGTCAAGGGTGTGGGAGCACAGGTAGTATTCTCTTCTATCCTCCCTGTTGAAGGGTCTAACCCAGAAAGAATGAGGAGGACTCACCTGCTCAGCTCTTGGCTTCAATACTGGTGCCTCCAGCAGGATTTTGGCTTTTTTGACCATGGGTCCCTCACATGATGCCAAGTCTGCTGGCAGCTGATGGGGTGCATCTCTGTCAAAGTGGACGAAGGTTTATATCTCAGGGGTTGGCTGGGCTCATTAATCATGCTTTAAACCAGGTTGGAAGGTGGGGAAGGAGAAAGTCAGGCTTACTGTAAGCAAGCCTGAGACAATTGTGGGGTGATGTGTCAGCTCTACTTCTATCGCAGGAGAGGTAGACAACAATGACTTGTGTGTTGTAGAGGATGCAAGGGATGACACAGCAGGGAGAGAAGCTACTAAGAGCCTTCGTCCTGTTACCTTGCAGCATGCTGGAGACACAAAAGAACATACAAATACAATCGAGAGGCAGGCAGCAGCACAGCCATTTGAAGCAGCGGCAGCATCGTGAACAGCTTCAGCACCAACAGCAGCTCCAGCAAAGCGACCAGCTGCAGCTAGCAAAGAGGTAAAAGGGGAGGAGGTGCGTCAGGGTCAGCTCCTTCACGTGTCTCCGCAGAAGGCAGTGACGCAGCTGTAGGGAGTTCCCGTGGTTCCACTCGAAATACAACTGCGAGGCAGGCAGCAGCACAGCCATTTGAAGCAGCAGCCACAGCCTTCTCAATTGAGCCCTGTGGGCAATGCGCACCGAGCGAATATTAAAAAAAACAAACAAACCACAAAACCACAAAAACAACACCCAAACAAACTAACAGAAAACAAACACCAAAACTTAAGCCATGGTTGTAACCCAGGCAAATACAAGGTCTAGGAGAACTGTAGGCACCCAGACTGGTGCCTCATGCAAATCTGTGGGGATCCAGACCTCTGGCTGCAGTGAGTGCCTGAGCCTAATTGAAATGGAGGGTGGTGTGCATGAAAGTTGTGTGAGGTGTGAGCAGGTGAGTGATCTGCTCAGTATGGTGGCTGCGCTTAAGGAGGAATTTGGCAGAATATGATCTCTATGTGATTTTAAAAGGGATGTTGACCGGCGGAGACAAATTTCACAATCCCTGAAGGAGGGGCAGCAGGTGAAGACTGCAGAGGTAGGAGAGGATTCACTTTCCTCTCATTCCCCTGCTAAAACAGGTAAAGGGGGAGATGAGGGGGAAGTTGAGACAGATCCATCCTCGCAGGGGCAGGAGAGCCCCCTCCCAATCTTCTCAGCCTTACCAGCTCCCTTTGCATAATAGATACAGGGCACTAATAACTGAGGATCTGGCAGAGGAGAATGGGGGGGAAAACACACATACTGAGTTGCCCAAGGTGTGTCAGCCTCCCCCAAGAATCAAGATTAATACCAGTGAAACAAACTAAAAAAGGAGAGTCACAGTTGTAGGGGATTCGCTTCTGAGAGGAACAGGACCGATATGTCGGGCTGATCCCTCTCATAGGGAGTTGTGCTGCCTACCTGGCGCTTGGGTTAGGGATGTTGTTAAGAAAATTCCTAACCTAGTCCACTCTACGGACTACTATCCATCATTGATCTTTCAAGCAGGAGGAGAGGAAATAATGACTAGTGGTCCCAGAAAAATTAAAAAATACTTCGGAGTCTTGGGACAGGTGATACAGAACTCAGGGGCACAAATAGTCTTCTCCTCTGTTATTCCAGCTGATGGAGGAGACACCGGAATAAGTAGCCGAGTACAGTCTTTTAATACGTGGTTGGGTGGATGGTGTAACCGCCATCAATTTGGATTCTTTGATGATAATATGACCTTTACAACACCAGGGTTGCTGAGACCAAATAGGAGACACCTGTCTCAAAGAGGGAAGAGGGTCCTTGCAGAGGAGACAGCAGGGCTAGTTGACAGGGCTTTAAATGGGTTATGAAGGGGGAGGGGGACAAAGTAATCACACCCTCGTGTCGTAAGATGTGGGGAGACAGATCAGTGTGGGAGCAATGGGGTCTTAGTGATGGTTCTCAACCTGTTGCCCTGAAGCATCCTGGGGACAGAATAGTGCATCCAGGGTTCTGCAGAGATGGGCCATATCAAATTCAAATTCTATCTGCCAAGAGGGAAAAATCCAGAGGTAATTCACATGGTAGTAATGGCATGAGGGGTAGAGATAAGGTAGTAGATAAAGACGTGTCTGAGTGTGGACAAGTCGAAATACTGAGGAAAAGCATGCTCAAAGAACAGGATAAAAGAGAATCAGCACCAATAGAGGCACAACTGAAATGCCTCTATGCTTATGCAAGGAGCATGGGCAACAAACAGGAGGAATTAGAAATATTTGCAAGCCTTCAGGCTTATGATATTATTGGCATCACTGAGACATGGTGGGATGGTTCTCATGACTGGAGCGTAGGGATAGATGGGTATAGATTTTCAGGAGGGACAGGCAGGGGAGAAGAGGAGGGAGCATAGCCCTCTACATCAGTAATAAACTGGAATCCATGGAGCTCAACCTAGGGATATCTAACACCAAAACAGAGAGCATATGGGTGAAGGTTAAAAGGAAGGCATGGGAAGGGGACATCATAGTAGGAGTCTGCTACAGACCCCCTGATCAGGAAGGTGAAGCAGATGAGGCCCTTTACAAACAAATAGGAGCAGCTTCACGTTCACAGGCCCTGGTACTCATGGGGGACTTTAACCACTCTGACATCTGTTAGAAGGACAACACAGCA
>VWZI01001504.1:0-10774 GCA_013396835.1 Psilopogon haemacephalus | reverse complement strand
TCAAAACAACCAGATTAGCAGTTTGCTTCTGTCTATGTCTGGCAGCGGCTGCTTCTCTGGCATGATCCCTTTTTCTCTCTCCTTGGTATCTAATTCAGAGTAAAATTACTAAAATTACTAACTCCTTCTTGCCATTAATCTCTCTGATCTTCAGCTTATCTGCAACATGAACTGGTGGTGAGAAAAGGGTAGCGGGGGTTTGGTTACCCTCTCTTGGGGATTTTGGTCTCCAGGAGGGGTGTGGTGTCTGTATTGCCTTTTCACTGTATATATCTGTAAATATCTGTTATATCTTGTAAATATTTGCTTGTATATTGTGCATTGCTATAAATATAAATCTTCATTTATTAACTTCCATAGCCCTGAGTTCTAGCCGGGGNGCAGGTAACTGCAAATCCACTACAATCTCCCAATGTTTTTGTTATCTCTCCTTTTCCCCACAAAGTAATCTCTCGATTTGTACCAGTTCTGGCTGCCAGCACTCAGGCTTCTGCCTGCAGATTTCTCTACATCTAGGACAGGAATTAAACTGCTTATAACAAATACAGGACTATAATAAATTACAGTTCCAACAGTGACAGGTTATCCAACTCCAATGGTTTCCAGGGTGTTCTATAGAATCTATAAATTCTGAATGTGTAGGTAGTGATTTTTCTGAGGTCAAAGTCTCAATTTCACAATCAATAGCATATATAAAACTGGGAGGGTTAGTTCCATGCAGTCCTGATCCTCTCGTTTGATGACGGTCTCCATGACTTTGGAATGTTCTGATTAATTCATACCCAGGTGGAATTTCAAACCATCGGTACAATCCTTTAGGTGCTTCTACCTATGCCAGCTTGTAGTAGTCTGTCTTACAGTTTTATGATTTCTTCATCCTTCGTAGCTTCAGGTTAAAGTCTCCCAGAGTGGAGGTCACTGTCCACTGGGTTGAATCCAGAGGTACAGGTCCTTTAACTTAGGAAACATGCGTCTGTCTCCTTTCTTCTGTTTGGACTGCAATTTCTGTTGTCAAAAGAACAAGAAAAGGTCCCTTCCAACAAGGTGAAAGGCTCTCCACTTTCCAAGTTTTTATTAGTACATTGTCTCCTGGTTGCATCATATGGATAGCAAATCCTAGGGGTGCTGTTTGACTTAGAATTCCCTTCTCCTGAAGCTCCTGCACATTCTTTCTTATGGTTATAACATAATATTGAATAGTAATATCATCAACTAATGGGTTCCCAATAGGCATCTCCTGAGAATATGGCATACCACAGAGCATTTTGAAGGGAGAAATTGCAGTCTCAGAATTTGACATGGTTCATATATTCAGTAGGGTTAAGGGTAAACACTTAACCCAAGACAATTTAGTTTCAATCATTAACTTAGATAATTGCTGTTTCAGTCTCTGGTTCATTCTTTCTACTTGGCCCAAACTCTGAAGATACCAGAGGGTGTGGTATTCCCAGGCAATGCCCACAGCATCAGTTATTAATGATCTTTGAAGTAAAATGAGTGCCTTGGTCTGAATCAAACACCTTCACTATCCCAAGACATGGAATAATCTGTTCCAGTAGTACCTTGGCTACTGATAGAGCCATAGCTCATGGAGTGGGACAGGCTTCAACCCAATGGGTTAATTGGTCTATGATAGGTGATTTTTTTGGCTTCTTTGACCAAGAGGGCAGTAGCCACTAATGCTTGGAGACAAGTGGGCCACTCTTGACTGACAGGATCAAATAATTTAGAAAAATACTCCATAGATTTCTTACTTCCTGCCCAGTCCTGTGTTAAAACTGCATAAACAGTTTGATTTGATGTTGTCACAAATAGTTGAAAAGATCTGTTTATGTCCAGTAGACTAAGAACAGAAGCCCTAAGTAATGCTTCTTTTATCCCATGAAATTTTTCCTCATCTTCCTGAATCCACTTTAAACTCTTATTTGCTAATTTTTCGTGAAGAAATTTTACCTTTTCACTGTATCATTCAATCCATTGTCTACAATATACCAATAATCCTAATATCTGTTGCACTTTTTATCTTTTTGTTTTTGGTGGAGGTAATGACATTATTCTTGATACCTTGTCAGGATCAAGCTTCTTTGTATCTCCTTACTTATCCAATGGCCTAAATACTGTACTTCAGGTTCTGTGAACAGCAATTTAGATTTTGAAACTTTTAGTCCTTTTTTCCCTAAAAAATTTAGTAAAGTGATAATTTCCTTCTGCACCTGTTCCCTAGTTTCCCCAGCAATTAACAAGTCATATGCATATTGTAATAGTTTGAACCCTTTTAGTATCTCAAAAGATTGTAATAGTTTTTCCAAAGCTTGCCCAAGTAAGTTTGGTGATTCTGTGAACTCCTGAGGTAATACTGTCCACCAGAATTGTTGTTTCCTGTTTGTTACTATATCCTCCCATTCAAAGGCAAGATTATCCCTACTCTCTCTTCCTAAAGGACAGGCCCAAAATGCATCTTTCAAATCTACTACACTATACCATGTGTTATTGGGAGTTAATTGATTTAATAGTGTGTAGGGGTTGGCCACAACCGGGAATCTAGTAACTGTTCTTTGATTTTGTGCTCTTTAGTCCTGCACCAACCTGTAGGTTCCATCTGGTTTTAGTACTCTTAATATTGGAGTATTATGTGGTGACATACAAGGTTAGAGGGTACTTTGTTTCAAAAGTTAATCAATAACGGGTTTTAATCCTTTTCTACCTTCAAGGGATACTGGGTACTGGCTGTTCAGTCTGGAGAAGAAGAGGCTCTGAGGTGACCTTATTGTGGCCTTCCAGTATCTGAAAGGGGCCTACAAGAAAGCTGGGGAGGAACTTTTTAGGCTATCAGATAGTGACAGGACTAGACGGAATGGAGCAAAGCTGGAGGTGGGGAGATTCAGTTGGAAGTGAGGAGAAAGTTCTTCACTATGAGAGTGGTGAAGCCATGCAACGGGTTGCCCAGGGGGTGGTTGGGGCCACATCCCCGGAGATGTTTAAGGGCAGGCTGGATGAGGCTCTGGGCAACTTGACCTTGTGTGAGGTGTCCCTGCCTGTGGCAGGGGAAACTGGAACTAGATGATCCTTGTGGTCCCTTCCAACCCTGACTGATTCTATGATTCTATGACTGAATGCAAAGGGGTAATGTCACCTTACACTCTAAATTATCTGCCTGGTATATTTTAATCTATAAAGTTAATTGTTGCCGAAGAATAGAATATTGATGGTACATAAAAGCAGTACTCATTTACAGAGCACCATTAAGATGAACTTTATATAATCACTGAGCCATATTGTCCTGGTAGGGCATAAATTCTGCCCAGAGTTGGTTCAATTCCTGGGATTCCCTCCCCCACTGTTGTAAGGTCCGGGGTGGATAGCAGGGGAACAGACCGCGTGGCTTTGAAACCAGGAAGTCCCGGGCCACATGGACAGGTCATACACACAACTCAGGTGACCTGTGCTGTCTCTCAAGGTGTTAAGATCCACCCCTGGGTGCAGGACTTCTGAATCAATTGGCCAGACAATGGACACTAAGTGCTTATTGGTCAGTTCCACCCTTTGAAATGGGGTATTTAAGCAGAGGCCATTGCTATCTCTCTCTCCTACCACCTCTGCGAGGAACAGACATTTCTGCACCCCATTCAGCAGCGGCCACATGTTTTGCAGCGTGCAGTATTTTTGCAACAGCAGCAAAATGCAAAACCCCTTTCTTTTCTCCTTCCTCGGGACAAGCGTTTTCGTGAGTACTTTCAGGTGCGGTTAGGATTGCTCTTTGTTATTAGGCTCCCTGTTTCCTAAGTTCTGACTGTTTAAACTGTTTTATTCAGTGTTTTAAGCGATTTTGTGTAGTTTTCTTGCCGACCGAACATCCAAACGAACCCCAGGGAAATATTTCCGGAAAACCTGCAATTATTAACAATAATAAAAATTAATAATTGCAACACACATATGGCATCATAGCCAGCATGTCAATGTGATATAGCTACAAACATTCATGTTTCTAACATTAATGGTCACTCAAAGTGATTAAATTTTGGAAATGGATCATTTCCTTTTTTATTCCCCAAAGTTAGTGTGTTTCTGATATGCCACTTCAAACATCACAATTCAACAGCTCCTGTCAAGAAACAGAAATGAATTTAATATTTTAAGAAAATAAATGCTTGCAATGCTTTTCTCCCTCCCCCGTCCCCGCCTTTAACTTTGGTACCTGCTATAAAAACAGTTTTTGTATTCTCAGCATCAAAAGGCAAATCTTTTACTTTGTGAGTTTCTCATCCTTTATTTGAAATTAATCATAATCATTACTGCTGTGAATTCCTTCATTCCTTTTTGATGCTTACTTCACATCCCTGGAGCTGTTTAAGGCCAGGCTGGACGAGGCTCTGGTCAGCCTAATCTAGGGTAGGGTGTCTCTGCCCACAAGGGGGTTGGAACTAGATGATCCTTGTGGTCCCTTTCAACCCTGACTGATTCTATGATTCTATGATTCCAAGTGTGGCCAGCAGGGCAAGGCAGGTGATTCTGCCCTTTACTCTGCTCTTGTGAGACCCCACTTGGAGTCCCCAACACAAGAAGGACATGGAACTGTTGGAAGAGTCCAGAGGAGGCCACGAAGATGCTCATAGGGCTGGAGCAAGTCTGCTATGAGGACAGGCTATGAGAGTTGGGGCTGTTCAGCCTGGAGAAGAGAAGGCTTTGAGGAGAACTTATGGTATCTGAAAGGGGCCTTCCAGTATCCGAAGGGGGCTTACAGAAGGGCTGGAGAGGGACTTGTCATTACAAGGACTTATAATGATAGGATGAGGAGTAATGAATTTAAACTGGCAGAGGGGAGATTTAAATGGGATGTTAGTAGGAAATTCTTTACAGTGAGGGTGGCGAGATACTGGAACAGGTTACCCATGGATGTTGTGGATACTCCCTCCCTGGAGGTGTTGAAGGCCATGTTGGATGAGGCCTTCAGTGACCTGTTCTAGTGGGAGGTGTCTCTGCCTATGGTGGGCATTTGGACCTGGATGATCTTTGATGTCCCTTCCAACCTAAACCATTCTATGATTCTATGATATTTGTAGGTTCTTCAATATGTATCATTAAATACAGTGAAGTGGTGGAATTGCTGACAATAAATATTGTAATATATCTTTCCCACTTTGGAATCTTGGTATCACACTATTTTGGCTCTTGCTCAGTCTCCTCAGTTTGAAGTGTGAATTATGGCTTGAGCTGGGTGAAGTAGTATCTGCTTAGCTAACTCTACATGCTAGGGCTCTTCATGGCCAGGTTATTTCTGTGCCTGCATCACTTTGCTTTCATGTTGCTGCATCGGAAAGCGTGGAGATAAAATAGGAGTTAGACTTTCTCCTAGAAAAGAATTAGGATTTGCTGAACATTATGGACTATGACATCAAGCTTTCATGTGTTGTGGTACTAAGTGAGATTAGATGTTTCTCTGACAGAGATTTCCATATTTAATTTGTACAGACTGCTTCCTCTCTGCTTTGGGAGCAAACCCATGTGAATTTCAGAAAGGCTGGGGACTTTTGTTTGCTGGCTGATGGCTTTGCCACATCTTAGTGATTCTGTGAAGGCCTTTCACTGCTTCTCTACCTATGTAAATCCAGTTAAAGATCAGCAACATCTTGGAATTCTAGATAGACACAACCCTAATTATATTGCATTTTCCCCCAAAATTATTGTCAGTTTGTAAAAAAACCCCAAACTTCAAATGCTGAGTTGTAAAGCTCAGATTACTGTCCTAAGGCTGAAATACACAGAGATTTTAAAGCACAATTTGCATCCCAAGCTGCATAGCAGTAATATTGCTAAGTGATAAAAAAGTCCTTGAAGAGATCTGAATACAGATGCCTTGATTTCTTTATTGAAATGATAATCCATTCAATGGCTTTTACAGTTAAATACATCTCAATTACTTGTATTATATTAGGTTATTCCCTGAATATCAGGACATGTGCTAGCAGATGAAAGTAAGAGATAGACACTTAAATTGTTTTATGGTACTCTGCCTAGTACAGCTGAGTAATAAAATAATATTTCTTGCCCTGCTTGACACAATGTCTTGCTATATGCTTCTCAGAATATATTTTTTCTCTTTGTAACTCTTTGGGTAATGGATTTTATCCTAGTCGAAGTTCCACCTGTGTATCTTCTCTAGTTCCTTGGTGGAAGACCTATGATCCTCATTCTCATTTCTATTAAAATATTCCGATGGAAAGTGAGAGTAGAACAATTAAAGAGTAAGAGGAAAAAAAGACTTGATGTCTTCCAGCTTCTATATGTGCAGTGCTAAAAGACTTTGCTGCTCAAATACATGTCTTCTGTATTTAGTACAAACAGAAATAAGCAATTGCCTTTCTTGTAGATTTGCTTTGTTCATTTTGCTGGAATGAATGGTTTGAATTTTTTATAGAACTGGGAATTCTAACAGTATAATTTTTCATTTCATGCTTTCTATATTCTCAAATTGCATACATTATTTTTTCTTCAGACTCCTGGTTTTGCACAATTCATTAGCTCTGCCACATAACTTGAATGTGTTCCTGGAAACAATACCAATATTAGCAGCTGAGTCTTCTTTAGGAAAAGAAACTTTTGTCTGATGGCACTTTGAACTCTTCTGGTTACAGTTCAGCATTGTTTTTTTTTCTCTCTGCTGGAATAAATGTAAAGCTTTGTGGTTTTACTACACAGTGTTGTGGAAGTGATGGAATGTGCTGTGAAACTGCAAATTAGCACTGGATGAAGCCCAGACTTGATACAGTAGCAGGAGATCAGAAATTATTTGGTCTCTGGAGGGAAGTATGCCAGATGTCCCTCTGTTTAAGCAACCCTGGATGATTAACCTCTGAAAGAGCACTCTCTGAAGCTTAAGGGAAGCTCTCAGCACCAGGTTACACAGAATACAAGAAATTCTGGGATATAAAATGTAGCTCTCCACAAAAGTCAATGCCCATCAATAGGTTCTGATTTCTTACTTCCAGGCTATGTAATGACGCAGTCCAAAACAGTCAAGCAATGCAGTTTTTTACTCTGTTCTCTGTTGACTAGTGGGCCAACTGCATAGAGACGAATGCTGTCTGCAGAAGTTACGGAAGGTGTTTTGAACACATTGCAACTTCACTTAGGACAAGGGGCAGCGGATATAAGCTTCAGCACAGGAGGTTCCACCTCAACCCTAGGGGAAACTTCTTTACTGTAAGGGTCACAGAGCACTGGAACAGGCTCCCCAAAGAGATTGTGGAGTCTTCTTCTCCGGGGACATTCAAGGCTGTCTGGATGCATTCCTCTGTGACCTGAGACAGATTCTATAGTCCTGCTCTAGCAGAGGGGGTTGGATTCAGTGATCTCTTTGGGTTCCCTCCAACCTCTAAGATTCTGTGAGCCTGCGTGATCCTGTGGTGTATATCATGATTAATAGGGCTACATGCATAGTCATACACACCAAGTCTACCTAAACTCTTTTCTACAGAGTAGAAAAAATAGCTGAAGTAATGCTCAAATTGTGCTTAGAGGTGTCAAAGAATTATCATAATGAAGAGCCAGGAGTGCTGCTGGTGTGAAATGGTGTAAGCCTAGTAAAGCTTAAGATTTGGCTCTTGAGCTGTATAACTGGGGGATGAAAGCAACTTCACGAGCAGGGTGTTTCCCAGTAATTAATACCACACCAATGTGGCTATTTTAGCATTTTGCAGAGTCAAGATGTAGTGTGTTTGCAGTGATCTGCCCCCCCACCTTTTAAAACCCCAGCTAAAATTCAGAAAAACACACTGGAAGTTAATAAATGAAGCTTTATATTTACAGCAATGCAAATATACAAGCACATATTTACAAGATATAACAGATATTTACAGAAATATACAGTAAAAAGGGTAATACACACCACACCCCTTCCGGAGACCAAAATCCCCAAGAGAGGATAACCAAACCCCGCTACTACCTTTCCCCCCTTCCCCCAGGTTTATCTCACCACCTCTTGATGATGCTGCAGATAAGCTGAAGATCAGAGAGATTAATGGTAGGAGAAAGGGTTAGTAGATTTAGTGATTTTACTCTGAATTAGTTCAAAGGCAGAGAGACAAAGGAAAAAACTGCCGGAGCCAGCATAGACCCAAGCCAGACTGGCCCTCTTCAAGCACATTGGCTATCTCAATGTTTTGAGAACATTTCTCAAAACAACTTTTTTTTCTGTCTCAGTGAAACTCGGTGAAGTGACACTGTATGTTTAACTTTCTCTCAGCCAATAGTCTAATTTCTCACTCAAATTCTCCAATTAGCTCAAACCAACACACAAGACCTTTCTTTCTTGAGTAAGATTCTATCTTCATGCTTTTTAAAAAGAGAACTGCAAAATGAACAGCTCATACTGTCTGTCCTATCAGTAGCTGCTGACTAGAGGCAGCAAGTAGCTCAGTACACATCAGTGGTAGACCCACCTGTTACCCCTGACTAACTGTTACCACTGGTTTCCTCCTCTGCACAGCTGAGCAGTTCCTGTTCAGTGCTGCATCTGCCCCTTCCTTGAAAGTGGGCTCTCACCTGGAAATGTTATGTATATTATGTATTTTAGTCACGGTAGCTTAGCTGACCAGGTGAAAATAAGTGCCTTTACTTTCACAGAAAGTTACAGAAAGACCTTGAAAGATCATCAAACCCAAACCTCCTCCCAGTGCAGGATCACCTAGAGCAGATCATGAAAGAATGCATCCAGGCAGGTTTTGAATATCTCCAGAGAGGGAGATGCCACAATCACCCTGGGAAGCCTGTTCCAGTATTCTGTTAGCCTCACCGTGAATTTGTGTCTTTACATGTGCTGACCTCTAGGTATGGAAAAATATGAAAATATCATATAATCATGGAATAGTTTAGGTTGGAAGGGACATCAAAGATCATCTAGTTCCAATGCCCTGCCATAGGCAGAGACACATCCCACTAGAACAGGTTGCTCAAGGCCTCCTTCAGCGTCGCCTTGAACACCTACAGGGAGGGAGCATCTACAACCTCCACGAGTAACCAGTTCCAATGTTTCTCCGCCTTGCTATAAAGACATTCTTAGAATCATAGGATTCGTCAGGGTTCAAAGGGACCACAAGGATTATCCAGTTCCAAACCTCCTGCAACGGTGTAGTGGGTTTGCAGTTACCTGCCCCCCCCACCTTTATAAACCCCGGCTAAAACTCAGAAAAACACTGGAAGTTAATAAATGAAGCTTTGTATTTACAGCAATGCACAATATACAAGCAGATATTTACAAGATATAACAGATANTTATCTCACCACCAGTTGATGCTGCAGATAAGCTGAAGATCGGTCAGAGATTAGTAATAGGAAGGAGTTAGTAGTTTTTAGTGATTTTACTCTGAATTAGCCAAAAGACAGAGAGACAAAGAGGGATCATGCCAGAGAAGCAGCCGCTAATCTGACAGAAGCAGACTGCTAATCTGATTGTTTTGAGAACAGCTCTTAAAACAACTTTATTTTTTTTTTCTCAATAAAACTCGGTGAAGTGACACACTGTGTTTTTACCTCTCTCAGCCAATAGTCTAATTTCTCACTCAAATCCTCCAATTAGTTCAAACCAACACAAATGGGCAGGGGCACCTTACCCTAAATCAGTTTGGCCAGAGCCTCATCCAGCCTAGCCTTAAACACCTTCAGGGATGTGGCCCCAACCACACCTCTGGACAACCCGTTCCAGGGTCTCACCACTCTCATGGGGAAGAATTTCCTCCTCATATCCAGTCTGAATCTCCCCACCTCCAGCTTTGCTCCATTTCCCCTAGTCCTGTCACTAACTGGTAGCCTAAAAAGTCACTCCCAGCTTTCTTGTAGGCCCCCTTCAGATACTGGAAGGCCACAAGAAGGTCACCACAGAGCTTCCTCTTCTCCATACTGAATAGCCACAACTCTTTCAGTCTGTCCTCATAGGAGAGGTTCTCCAGCCCTCTGATCATCCTCGTGGCTCTTCTCTGGACAGCTTGCAGCATGTCCACATCCTGCTTGTAATAGGGGTTCCAGAACTGGAGGCAGTGCTCCAGGTGGGGTCTCACCAGGGCAGAGTAGAGGGGGAGAATCTCCTCCCTCGACCTGCTGGACACACTTCTCCTGATGCAGCCCAGCATCTCATTGGCTTTCTGGGCTGGCTTCTCATCAACCAGCACTGCCAAGTCCCTCTTGTCAGGGCTGCTCTCCAGCTAGTCACTGCCCAAACTGTATCTGTGCTTGGAATTTCCTTGACCCAGCTGCAGGACATTTGTCGTGGGATATTGCCTTAATTAGTGTGCTGATACCCGCAGAGGGGGTCCTGGAGCCTGTATTGGGTTGAGGCTAGCTGCCCCCACCCAAGCCGAAAAAAGCCCAATAAAGACTCAAAACGATTTGGAAGTAAAAAGGGTAAACTTTAACAACAAGTAGGAGGGAAAGGGATTTTTTACAGCAGGTGGGAGAAAGGGAGACAAGCTTTGGGATATGGGGAATAAGGAAAAAGGGTACAGAGACCAGGGAGAAGGGGAAAAAGGAAAAAAAAAAATACAACCGCTGCAGGCAGCTGAAGTTCGATTGGCTTTGGAAAGCAGGATGCAGGAATCCTATTGCGAAAAGTCTCAGTCCCAGTCTCAGCAGAGAAATAACAGTGCTCTTCCATGCGGCGGCAGGGAGACACGTGCTCTAGCAGCACAAAGCGCGAGCAGCCGGCATGAGGAGAAGAGGAGAAGGGAGGAGAATACAAGGTGGGGGGAACTGGGTTCCCCCTCTTATAGTCCCAAAATTCTAG
>VWZI01001503.1:253935-283721 GCA_013396835.1 Psilopogon haemacephalus | reverse complement strand
TTGATTTTTTTTTTTTTTGGGGGGGGGAGGGAACATATTTTGGATTAAAGAAAACAAAGAAAAAGGTGGAAACCCAAGTGTTTGTGAGGCAGATCAATAAGAGGAGCAATTATTTATTAAAATCATCAACGCATTGATGCTGAAATGTTCTAATCCCATTCTAACAAACAGTGCACAAAGAAAAAAAAGAAATATCCCTTTTCAAAGGGCTGGCCACGCTCCTGCTGCAGGTGCAAACAAAAGACAAAAATTAAAATGGAAACCAGAATTGTCTCCCTTTGTGAGTTCACTCACAACACCCTGCTTTGAAACCCAAGCGATACCATCGCTGGAGATGAATGTTGGGATTCAGCCTTGTGCTTTGCAAATCAATGTGCATTTTAAACAAGGATTATTCAACGCTGCTGACAAGCACTGGGCTGAAAAACTACCCAGACTGGAGTGTCTTCTCCTCAGCCACAGAACAAGCTAATTAAGATACATTAAAACCGGTAAGCAGGAACACAGGGTGAAATTTGAAAGCACAAGAGCACTGGCCAAGGCTGCTCAGAGAGGTTGCAGAGTCTCCTTGTGTGGAGAGATTCCAAACCCACCTGGGCATTGTGATCCTGGGCAGCCTGCCATGGGTGACCCTGCTTTAGCAGGAGGTGATCTCCAGAGAGCCCTTTCAACCTCCATCATAATGGGATTCCATGAGCTGCCAGACTTGCACTCCTGTTACTGTCTGGTACTTCAATAGGGCCCTAGAGAAGGTCTCCAAGCCCTTTTAGATGTGTTTTAAGAACCAGAACATTAGGACTTTCTAACTTATTTGATTGTTTGATGTGACATAGAATGCATCAGGTTGGAAGTGACCCTTGAAAGGGCATCTAGTCCAACACCCCTGCAGTAAACAGAGATATCCCCAACTAGATCAGGTTGCCAGAGTGCTGTCAAGCCTGACTTTGAATGCTTCTAGGGTTGGAGGCCACACAACATCCCTGGGCAACTTAAAATCATAGAATCAGTCAGGGTTGGAAGGGACCACAAGGATCATCTAGTTCCAACCCCTCTGCCATGGGCAAGGACACCCTACCCTAGATTAGGCTGGACAGAGTCTCATCCAGCCTTGCCTTAAACACCTCCAGGGATGTGGCCTCAACCACTCTCCTGGGGAACCTGTTCCAGGGCCTCACCACTCTCCTGGTGAAGAACTTCCTCCTCACATCCAATCTGAATCTTCCCACCTCCAGCTTTGCTCCATTCCCCCCAGTGTTCCACCACCCTCATAGCTGATGCACTGCTTTGGGTACCAGCCCTTTGCAGGAGGGGAACATAGTGGGGATTGACGATCTGGACCAGAGCTTCACCATGTGGTGTGAAATAAGGAATTAAGCAGTCACATCTCTGATGCACTCCCAAAGCCACTCTCAGTGTCAAGGGCTGGATGGGAGCTGTCTGCTGTAGGACATTCTCACACTGAGAAGAGACAATGCATTGCTGCAAAAGTCTTGGGAAGAAAACATCTGCCTGAACACAGAAGAGAGGGAAAAAAACACCAGGTGGGTTTGGCTTGAGAGAGTTAAACAGCAAAACAAACCAAAGTAAAAAAAAAACCACAAAAACCCAGAAAAAAATCCCTTCTAAACCCCACCAAGGTGCTAAACCTTCAGTCAAGTAAGGTGTTGACAAGGGATCCAAGCTGATAAATAAACAGAAAGGAGCTCTCCCTTGCAAAGCCTGAATGACAAAGAGAAAAAAAACAGGCGCTGGAGAGTGTCCCTCACCATTTTCATCACAAAAGATGATGGTGGTGGAGGAGGGGGGGGGGAAGTTTGAACAAGGCAACAAGTTTGACTTTCTCTCCCTTTCTCCTTCCTTTTAATTTTTTTTTTTTTCCCCCCACCCTTTCCTTTCCTTCTTATAAACAGAGAGGACAAGAGGTCATATCCCCAGGGTTTAAAGAGACACTTCTCCCCCTTCTAGGGAGGGTGGATGTTCTTGCAGTCTGTTTACAAATTAGTCCAAGTTATGATGTCTTAATGTAGTTGCCGGGTGGCCACCTGTCTGGGACTCTCTTCTGGTACTTCCACTTCATGTGCAGGAGTGACACCTGCAGATGGTTTTTGGCCCAGCATCCAAGCCTGCGTGTCAAAAACGAGGCAGAAAGCCACCAGCCAGGCTCTTTGCTGCTGTTTTGCCCTGGTCTAAGCAGCAGTGAGTATCGTTGCATGGGTCTGCAAAGTCCATGGGGTGCTTTGAGGAAGGGCTGTGCTCCCAGGCAGGGTGAGCGATGTGTGCTGGGTGCTGTACGGACACAGAAAACATCTTAGAGAGGGATTCCTACCAGAGGATTCAGAGTATAGTGATGTACAGCTTCATATCTCTGAAACTTCAATCTGCCTGCCAAATTGGGCAGGGTGAGGGATATATGCTGGGTGCTGTATGGACGCGGAAGACACCTTAGGGAGGGATTCCTAACAGAGGATTCGGAGTATAGTGATATAAGGGCTGCATCACTCTGGTTTTCTCTCAACCCCATTTTTGAAGAATCAAAATTAAGCCCAGATCCTTCCGTCCTTCACACTGTTTTAAAAGGTTGTTTCCAAGCTGTGATCATGAAACAAAGTGGCTCAAACAGCAAGAAGTTCATTAGGTGCTGGTGATGCTTGGTGTCCCCTGCATCTTCTCCCTTCCCATGCAGGCTCTCTGGTGCTTAATACAGGTTGAGTTCACATTCCAGCCCTCTTCAGCCAGGGGGAAGGAAGGAAATGCAGCAATAGGGTCTTTCTTCTTTACCTGCACTTATTTTCATACAACTTCATATCTCTGAAACTTTTACCTTCCTGCCAAATCAGGCAGGGTGAGGGATGTATGCTGGGTGCTGCATGGACCCAGAAGATATCTTAGGGAGGGATTCCTACCAGAGAATTCAGAGAATAGGGATGTAAAGGCTGCATCATTCCAGTTTTATCTCAACCTCATTTTTTGCAGAATCAAAATTAAGCCCAGATCCTTCACACTGCTTTAAAAGGTGGTTGCCAAGCAGCAATCATGAAGCAAAGTGGCTCAAAAAGCAAGAAGTTCATTAGAAAACAGTGCTGGTGGTGCTTGGTGTCCCCTGCATCTTCTCCCTTCCCATGCAGGCTTTCTTGTGCTTAATAAAGGTTGAGCTCACATTGCAGCCCTTTTCAGCCAGGGGGAAAGGAGGGGAATGCAGTAACAGGGTCTTTCTTCTTTACCTGTACTTATTTTCATATAACTCCATATCTCTGAAACTTTTATCTTCCTGCCAAATCGGGCTGGGTGGGGCCAAGGAGTTCAGAAGTTGGAGGAGAGGAAACAAGAGGAGAGAGACAAAAATATAATCAGCTAAACCAAGTTTCCCAAGGAAGGCAGATTTCAAATGTACTGCAGGCCTTGCAGGAGCTGCTTACAAACCCCAGTCATGAGCCAGAACAAGCCCCCCAGTGACAGGCACTATATGAGCATAGTCCTCAACACAATCCTTTCCCTAGGCCATTGCTCAGCAGTATAGAAGTTTAAGGCACCTTGAGAAGTTGAAGGTTGGCAAGCACCTACTTTTCAATATGAATGTAGAGCAACTCCCTTAATGTGGGTTGGAGTTGGCTGGAGTTTGCAGGAGCTCTGCTGAAGTTTACATTTTCTTTTTCTCCCCCCTTTTCTTTTTTCACTTTTTTGTGTGTGTGGTTTTTTTTTTTTTTGTTCTCTCTCTCTCTTTTTTTTTTTTTTTTTTTTTTGTTGTTGTTAGTTTGGGTTTTTACTTTTTTTCCTCTCTCTCCAGGGGCATGGCAATGCCATCACAGCACTTGAAGAGCTTTCCCTCCTAAGAGCCCTACTTGGCTTTGGTCCCACCCAGAAACGCTGTTGGTTTTGTAGAGTAAAGCAGGGAGGAAAATCTACTGCTCCTCACCAGACCTGTTCTCTAGACTTTTCACCAGCTTAGCTGCCCTTCTTTGGAAATGCTCCAGCAGCTCAATGTCCTTTTTGGAGTAAAGGCCTCAAAACTGAACCCAGTATTTGAGATGTGGCTTTACCAATACCCAGCACAGGGGCACAATCACATTTTTACTCCTGCTGGCCACACTATTGCTGATAGATGCCAGGATGCTGCTGGCTTCCTTGGGCTCCTAAGCACACTGCTGGCTCAGAAAAAAAAGTGTTTAGGTTTTCTCAGGGCACTGGGGTTACCCATACACCATTGCCCTGCTGGTATTGTTCCAGGGATCAACTGGTCCAGTCTGTGGGAAATGCCTACCCCTGTTAAGGCACTAAGCCCTGGAGCCTGCAGTTGGACCCACTACACAGATAATCCCTCTAGGACCATTGAGTCCAACCCTATGGCTCTGCATGTGATTTCTGCACTGGCAGGAAGCCAGCCAAGAGATCAGACCTGCATGAAGGACAGGTGAACCCAGAGGAAACAAGATGTTCAGCAGACGCAGCCAAGCCCTGTGCCTCTTGTGCCACAGAGGATGAACAAGCTCAGACTACTCCATTTTAGGGTGGGCATCAAGGGGAAGGGACCAATTTCTTTTCAGGGGTTCCTAATTATTATAGTTCTTTTGTGCAGGGGCATGACAGACTGACATTATTCCACCTGACTCTCTTTCTAAGGTAAAAGGGCAGCAAAATAACAAGGCTCTCACTGAAGTGGAGATGAAAATACAGAAAGGTTGTATTTAAAGTGGTGCAAGAAAAGATATGGCATACATGAATCCTGAACACCTAAGACAGATACAGAATTCATGAGAATTGCCCCCCAAAACCTTCCCCCCCAACCAAACCAAAACCCCAGTGCTCATTCTCTCCCATCCCCCATTGTCTCCCATTTAGGCAGCTGGCATACAGGGTACCTCCTACAGGGTTACCTATTGACCCAGGTAAGATCCCTCTGGAGAAGCAGGCAGAAAAGAGATCAAATTGACCTTGCTGCTTGTTTTTAAAGTGTTTGTAGGGTTATGGGATGGAGCAGCACAATCAGGATATCCAAGGGTGAGCAGTTCATCCCCTGGGATGGATCTTGGTCACTGTAGTTTTCTTAGGGATTCTGGAATAACCTGGAACCCTTCAAACCATGACACCAGTGATAGGACAAGGGGCACAAACTGGAAACCAGGAGGTTTAATCCAAACATGAGGAGAAACTGATTTGGTGTAAGTGCTGGAAGCCTGGCCCAGGCTGCCCAGATTGGCTGTGGAGTGTACTTGTGTGGAGAAATATCTGCCCTCTCCCATCTCCCCCCACTTTTGAAATTGCCCAGACTGGACTCAGACACCTGGAAGTTCATAAATGAAGCTTTATATTTACGGCTTTGTACAATATACAAGCAGCTATTTACAATGTATATTACAGGTATATACAGTAAAAAGGTAATACAGAAACAGCACAGCTCTCCCAGAGATCAGAACCCCCAAGAGGGGTTCCCAACCACCCTACCACCTTCCCCCCAACAACCAGTCTTATTCCAGTATCTGTCTTACATGCCAGGTAAGCAGGAGAGTTCAGCCAGGAAGGGTTAGAAGCAAAAATTGATTAGTTGGGTTCCACAAATCCATCTAGAAGCCAAGGGGAGAGAGATCAGCAGCCAGAGCAACCCAAGCAGCTCTGCTGTATCTATGTTAGGGTTTTGGCTTTTGTAATTCTCAGTAAGCATATGAGTGAAGGAGACATCATCAATCTTCCTTTCTCATCTTACAATCCAATTTCTTTCATTAAAATATTCCAATTACCCTCAGTCCAGCACAAGATATTCCAAACCCACCTGGACATTGTGACCCTGGGCAGCCTGATGTAGGCGATAGTGCTTCAGCAGGGGAGTTGGACTACGTAACTCCAGAGGTCCCTTCAAACCTCTGCCATTCTGAGATTCTATCTGTACCTGGAGATACAGATTGAAACACCTGGCAGGGTCTGTGTGTCCTGAGTTGATGCAACACCACAGCATCGAGTGGACAGCAGTCTGCAGCTCTTACTGGTGGTATCCGTGACGAGAGAGGCAGGAAAAGTCTCTGGTTCTGACTTGCTGTGACACATGGATCCCAGACTGCTCTTAACCACTGGGCTTGTGTGTTCCAACACGCAGCTTATCTTGGTGGTCCACCAGCCAGCATCCATCCCTGCAAGCCACCGGGATGAACTCGCCGAGAACCCGACAATGATTTCTTCTTCTCACCCTCGCCCGGCCCTCGTCGGTCAAGAGGTGTCGGATGTGAGCAGTCACTGCCACCTAGTGGCCACCTAGTGACGGTGCGGCGGCT
The DNA here is from genome assembly GCA_013396835.1 of Psilopogon haemacephalus. Classification (NCBI taxonomy): domain Eukaryota; kingdom Metazoa; phylum Chordata; class Aves; order Piciformes; family Megalaimidae; genus Psilopogon; species Psilopogon haemacephalus. The sequence goes on along the minus strand of VWZI01001503.1, from coordinate 277,461 downwards.
CCCGAGAGCTTCCCTGGCTGCCTGAGCGACAGCTGCAAAGGAGCCTGAGAAAGAAAAAGAGCCTTAGATCCTTCGAATACGTGCAAGCACACCTGAGGTTAATTTGGGGTTGCACCTGGAAGTGGCACTTCATTGGCCATTAGTTTGCCATTTTTTTTTTGTTGAGGCTTCGAGCAACCTGCTCTAGTGGAAGCTGTCCCTGTCCAGAGGGAGTGGAACTAGATAACATTTAAGGTCTCTTTAAACCAAACCATTCAACGATTCCAATTCTTGAGCAGACTGGGGAAGGAACACACTTCATCAAGGTGTTATTAGCAGCTGCCATCTCTGGGTCCTTCAACCAGCTGCTCACATCCTCAGCAAAACCCACCTAACATGGAGAAGGTGATTTGGGGAGTTTATGCACCTATTGATTTTTCAACTCCTCTAGTGGTCACTTCTGCTCAAATTAGAGCTGAGAAGCAAAGGTGCATCCAAAAGTTTCTCTTGGCAGAGCGTTAAATGAATGAATTGAATTAAACTAATTGATGCTGCTGCCTTCTGCAGTGTAAGGGGAATCCACTGCTAGGAAGGGTTGTGGTTTGAGGAGTCAATTTCTCAGACATTCGTCATGAACTTCCCAAGAGTTTAGTTAATTCAAGATGGTCCCAAGCCACTTCTCAGACTCCAGATTTCATCCTCAAGTCTCAGTGGATTAGAAAAATAAGTGTGAAGCTGCAACGAATCCCTAAATAATTTATGGTGAAAGCTGAAATAAGTGCCTGTTATTTGCCTTCATCGCATTGCCTGAGAGAAGCCCAAAACCCGAGCTAGAACAAGAGGTGGGTTTCCAGCTCCTCCAGGCAAGAAGAAGCCTTTATTCTACATGCGCTCACAGCTTCAATCCAGGGCTAAGTGTGGTGGTCCCACAAACAATGTGGGTGCAGCTTCCGGAGATCATCCTATCCAAAGTGATGTTGACCTGTCGGAGATGCGCAGATGCTGCACTGCCTGAGCGGCGGTGCTGGGTTGGGAGCGCTCTGATTTGTCAGCAGATGGCGCTGGATCTCCATGGAGCAGCGAGAGGAACAGGTGCATCCCTCCCCACCCTCTGCTCACCTCCTTCAGCCTGCAGAAGAGAAGGCTCCCAGGAGACCTTCGAGTAGTCTTATAGTATCTGAAAGGGGCCTACAGGAAGGCTGGGGAGGGATTATTGACAAGGACTTGTAATGACAGGGTGAGGTGTAATGGGTTTAAACTGGCAGAGGGTAGATTTAGGGGATGTTAGGAGGAAGTTCTTTGCAGTGAGGGTGGTGAGACACTGGTACAGGTTTCCCAGAGAGGTTGTAGGTGCTCCCTCCCTGGAGGTGTTCAAGGCCATGTTGGATGAGGCCTGTTCTAGTAGGAGGTGTCCCTGCCTATGGCAGTTGTAGGGGGATGGAACTGGATGACCTTCCAACCTAAACCACTCTGTGATTTGGGAAGAGCCTGGTGTGTCTCAGTGATCAACAGGACAGTTGGGCAATAGTCCTCCAACTTCTTTTGCTCTGACCAGAAGAGAAAGCACAAGAATTCTGCTGTTGCTGGAGTGCACAAAAAAAAAACAACAAAAAACCAACAACAACAAAAACCCACCCAAACCCAAACTTTGACTTCAGCACTTCTCTAGAGTAGGATAAAAAAATCCTCTTTGAAAGTGTCTATCCTTTTTTTTATGGGAGAAGTCTCCTTGCAGCCAGTTAGGTCCCTTCCTGGTAGATATCTGCTCAAGTGGCAACAAAGTGAAAAGGAGATGGTGAGGTAGCACATCTCAATAGCTTTACAGACATACACTTGTGGATCACAAGTGACTCCAAGTAGGAGACTAGAACCAAGATAATGAACTGAGCCAAGAACTGCTCTATGATTCTAAGAGGACCCTGAAAGCTTTCAGCTCATAAGGAACATGAAGGCAGATTTAATCTCCATGGAGCAGAGCCCAAGTCCCAGAGATCTGCATCTCTTTGGTCAGCAGGAGCAAAGTGATTGTTTCCACATTCTCAAAACTGGTGAGGCTAAACCATTAACAATGGGTTCAGTTTTGGGCCCCTCGCCATGAGAAGGACATGGAGATGATGGAACAGGTCTAGAGAAGGGCAGAAAAGTTGTTGCAGGGTCTATAGAACAAGTCTTGTGAGGAGGTGCTGAGGGACCTTGGGTTGTTCAGCCTGGATAAAAGGAGGCTCTGGGGAGACCTTTTGGCTCACAACTTAATGAAAGAATGAACTTGATGATCTCAAATGACTCTAAGCAAAACTATTTTATTATTTTTGCTACCTAATTAGTACAGGCCATGCAAAGGGGATTCTTCACTTGTACATATATGAAGCCACCTCTGTTTTTTTCTCTTTAGTGAAAAAACAAAAGCTTGGCAAGGACTATTTGAAGTCAGTTGCTGCCAAGAGCAGCCACTTGAAGATACAGATCAGCAGAAGCCCATAGAGATCATGGGAGAAAGTGAACTGAGAGCTGTAATGCAGGGGCAGATGAGTAAGTGTGTGATTGTGTATGGCCCCTGTTCTGCTGTGCTCCTGGTCAGTTTTGTGGCCAACAGATGGGGACATCTCCACACCTACTACCTTCAGGTCCATCAAAGCAGAGTCTCTCGATGTCCACAGGAAGGCAGTAAAGGGTTCAGACGTGCAGAAGGGAGATTTAAAGTGGATGTTAGGAAGAAGCTATTTGCAGTAAGGGTGGTGAGACCCTGGCACAGGTTGCCCAGGGAGGTTGTGGCTGCTCCCTCCCTGGAGGTGTTCAAGTCCAAGTTGGATGAGGTCTTGAGAGACCTATTCTAGTAGGAGGTGTCCCTGTCTACGGCAGGGGGGTGGAACTAGATGATTTTTGAGGTCCCTTCCCACCTAAACCATTTAAAGACTAAATACTGGAACAAGCTCTCCAGGGAGGTGTTCGAATTTCCATGGCATGGAGATGTTTAAAGTCAGAGATGTGATGCTGAGGCACATGGTTTAGCATCAGACTCAGTAGAGTTTGACAATGGTTAGAATCAATAATTTTAAAGGCCTTTTGCAACCTATCTGCTTTTGTGATTCTGTGCAAAAGGCAGAAATAAAGACACCCACAGGACACTCTTCCTGTTGATTTACTGCTCTTAGACATGATTAAACAGCTAAGCTAAAGAGAGCACTGACTTGTTTCAGCCTACAAGCTATTACTTTGTGTGGATTTTATTGTCTGGACATTTAAATTATCACTTACATCCAAAGGGGTTGGAAGAAAAAAAAAAAAAACCAAACCAAACAAACAGGAAAACCCCAAAATTAAAGGATAATTCAGCGAGCTTCAGTTCTAGCCTAAGACTTCTCTGAGTCACCCAATCACACTCCAACAGCACAGCTAAGTGCTAGCCCTATAGTTTTATGGGGTCAGTAACACCTGTGGACAGATTTCTGCTTCTATCCTTGTGTCACCTTCACAGCACCACTCAAACTACATGGACATGGCATTTCAGCACATGGTTTAATGGCCAACACTTGGACTCCATGAGTCCTCAGCTCTACTCCCTTCCTTTTGTTAGAGGTTCTCAGATGCTTCCACCGTGCTCATTCAAAGCTTCTCAAAACATTTCACAGGTTCATTCATAGTATTTTCACAAGCCAGCTGAAAGAAACAACCAAATAAAAAAGTGGCCCAGCCCAAGCAAAAAGACCATGAGTGATGTTACAGCAATCATCAAGGGTTTACGTTCCCTAATACCTGCAGAACTGCAGCTTACAGTCATAATAGTGTGAAATGAGACTGCTTAGTCCATGTGAAAATCAGTAGAGTTGGAAGTAAAAACACACAGGGTTTGAGATAAAAAATCATTAAAACCTCTGCATGTCATGCAGCTCAATAAAGCAAAATCCTGAGCTGCATCATAGCTCTGGGCCAGTCAGGATTCACCTGGGACTGACTAAAGCTAGTTTTTCACCTTAGTTACAAAATAAGACAGAGTTTTAGCCACTCTGACATAAAAGAGTGTCACTGAGTCTTGAGCTTTATTCCCTTTAGCTTGTTAGGGATTCTCAGACATTTCCTTCATGCTCATTCAATGCTTCTCAAAATCTTTTACAGATTTACTCCTGGTATTTTTGCAGTTCTGCAAGTGAGAAGAAGCAGCTGAACGGAGAGGAGCTCAGCCTAGGAAAAGAGAGCCCAACCAGCACCCGTGAAGCACACTAAAGCATTCTTCAAATAAGTATATATGAATGAATGAATGTATGGTCCCTAACAGCCGGGGGGCCACCAGGCCCCCCGGCCTTTTGAATCCAATCCACTCCCAAACACCCAGTGCTCACCACAGAGCACTCACCAGTGGTGATGGGAGGAGGATCCCTCTGCCCAAATGGGCAAACTTGGGGCTCTGCCTCCCCTGGGGCCGATTAAATAGGGGAGTGGGCAGGGAGGGCAAAGTGCTCACACCTGGGGTGGGAGGAGACTCCAATAGAACCCACGTGGTCTGGGGGGATAAAAGGGGGAAATGTGGGGTGGGCAAAGATGTAAGTATGGTGGAAAAGGGTGGCTGCTGCTGCTGCTGCTGCTGCTGCTGCTGCTGCTGCTGCTGCTGCTGCTGCTGCTGCTGCTGCTGCTGCTGCTGCTGCTGCTGCTGCTGCTGCTGCTGCTGCTGCTGCTGCTGCTGCTGCTGCTGCTAGGAATGGGACGGGAAGGAAAGGCTAAAGAGGGAGAGACAGTGGAGGATGGACAAAATGGGAGGAGGACAAGAGGAAAGGAAATGAGGAAGAAGAAGAAGATGGGAGAGAAGAGAAAAGGAGGGGAAAAAAAGAAGGAAAAGTGGACTGTAGTGTTTGCATTGAAACAGCCTTTTCATGACCAGCCTTTTTCCATTTCTGCTTGGAGTAGCAGCCTGACACCTTCACTGGCTCATTACGTTGGCTGAAGAAGAGAGAAAAACAATGAAAAAATAAGGAGGAAAGTGAAGAAGTTTTTAAAAAAAAAAAAATATAATGCATGAGGTCTTTTAGCAAGTTATCCATGGCAGAGCAATGTATCCTTGTGGCCAAGGGGGATAATGGCACCCTGGGTTTGCATCAGGAAAAGTGTGGCCAGCAGGTCTAGGGAGGTTCTTCTGCCCCTCCAGACTTTGCTACAACTTGCAATTGCAGGAGTCTTTGCAACGTTCAGAATGGCTTTGCTTCAAGACAGGACACAAAGGAAGGATGGACTAGGTCCAGTTTGTACCAAAGGTGCCAACAAACCTTGGCCTTACTTATACATACCTTTGAGGATTTAAAGTGTGTGGTTAAAGTAAATGAGAATTATTTTTATCTGCCCAACAGCAAAGACCAGCAGAAACATGCACCTGGTGGTTGTACATACCCTTTGAGTTTTTATTGTGCCATGGTGGAGGGAACAAAGGACACAAAGGCTCCTCTTTGCAGGGAAACCACCTGCTGCACCCTTCTCTGAACATGAGATCACACAGACCTACTAAGAGATCCATGTCAACTGCTTCCTGCCATCATTACAGCACGTGGAAACTTTGCCACAATCCTGTCCTGACTGCGTTTGGGTTAGGACTGCAATTAATGGTAAGTACAAAACATGAAGTGATTCAGGTTGGTAGGGATCTCAGCAGGGGTATGTTTGAGTGAGGGGTGAGGACAGATGGGGAGATGGATGTGAGATGGTTGTTTGGCCTGGAGATGGGATGAAGAAAGAATGTGGGAATGGAGGAAAAAAAAAGACCTGAGCTGATAAAAGGTTGAGAAGGGGGTTCAGAGAGGCTTATTCAAGCTGACCATGATAATCTTTGTGTTTTCCATCCACATTTCTGTTTGCCTGGGTCCAAGTCACATTAACAATCACAACTGTGCTTAAGAAGCACAAAATCTCTTAGCAGATAACCTGAAGGAGACCCATGGCATGCAGCTGATGGACCATGGTGTACTGCACTTTGCCCATGCTCTACCCACACAAATCAAAAGAACAAGATCAGGGTCAAGTAGGTTCCCCCTTGACAGATGACACAGGTGGGCTCTATGATTTCTTATCTGGTGAAACCAGCATTTTCCATGTGTGAGTCCTTTGAATGTGACAAAGCTGCATCTCCTCTTACCCAGAGAAGCATCTGAAGGTGTCTGGTGCTCCCCAAAGCTGATACCCTCCTGAACTTGTATGAGGAACTGTCTTGGGAGTGTTGTGCTGCAGCTGCTCATGGTGGCATGTTTGAGTGGATGCTTCATTGGTTAGTCCCTGAACTATGGCCTAATGCATGTGAATGCTGACAATGATTTACAGGCCAGGAGTGGTTTGTATGCCCATACACAAATATGCTCACAGGGGCCAAAATGCCCTTGTGTGCTGGCACCTGTGCACTCCCCTCCATCCCCTGGGGTGCCCTGATGTGTGGGACAAGTTTTGTCGCTCTGGTCCAGTGCCATCAGCTGTGCAAGGTGAGGAGGAAGAGCAGATTGATTTCTTCTTGTTCCACGTTGATGTTTAGCAAGTAAAACAGGGGAGAGAAGAAGAGGGGAGATGAGTGATGGGGAATTGGCTATAGGAGGGAGCTGGGGTGAACTCTGAATGTCACCAGCAGTTCTAGTGTCATACTGCATTCTGAACTTGTGTGGAACTCACGTGAAACTCATGATTGCAATGCTGGCCATAGTGCTGCCCATGTTTGTCCAATGACTTGAGATCTGAGCTAGGAGGGCTCTGTGGCAATATCTGTGCCACCAGAGAAAACAAACTGGAGCATGCTTCATTTTCTTCTGCATCATTTTCTTGGCCATGAGCTCTGCCACCAGTAGTCTCCTAGTCAAGTACAAGTGAGCTGCCTTGGGTTGCTGCCAGCTTTGCCTTTGGTCACAGATCTGACAGCCCCAGAGCTCATGTAGAGAACTGAGGACGTGATAACATAAACCCATTTGCTACAGGAACATTCAGAAGGGGAACCACCGAAACCCAATGTCAATAGCTTTACCCAGGCTATTTTTACAGCAACCACCTTGAGAGGAGCAATCACATCCCACAGGAGTGGAAGCTGAAACTCTGAAGGTTTTTATTTAGCTGGCAATTAGCGTGGCAAACACCTTGGATCTGTTGGAAAGAGCCATGTAGAATTGTAGAATGCTTTGGATTAGAAGGCACCTTAAGGATCATCTAGTCCAAACTTCCCTGCAATCAGCAGGGGCATCTTCAAGTAGAGCAGTTTGCTCAGAGCTCCAGACAACCTGACCTGGAGTGGTTCTAGGGATGAGGCATCTACCACCTCTATGTGTAGCCTGGGACAGTGTTTCCCAACCTTCCTCATCATAACGAATGTCTTCCTTTTTTCTACTCTCTTAGTTTAGCCCATCAGCCCTTGCCCTGTCACAACAGGGCAGGCTAAAACATCTGCCTTCATCTTTCTTTCTGCCCCCTTTTGAATATTGTAAGGCCACAGGGTCTCCCTGGGGCCTTTTCTTCAGGCTGAACTACCCCAACTCTCTCAGCTTACCCTCACAACAGAGGTGTTCCAGCCCTCCCATCATTGCTACAGCCTCCTCTGACCCCACTCCAACAAGTCTGTGTCTGGACCCAGACACAGTCTTGTAAGTGGAGTCTCAGCAGAGTGGAGCGGAGGATCAGAATCAGAGGATTGTGCAGGACCTTGCACTTGGTCTTGTTGAACCTGACGGTGTTCACACAGGCCTGCTTCTCATGGTTGCCTAGGTCCCCCTAGATGCATTCCATCCCTTGGGCCTGTTGACCACATCACTCAACTTGGTGTCATCTGCACACTTGCTAAGAGTAGAATCACAGGATAACTTTGTTTGGAAAAGACCTTTGAGATTGCTGAGTCCAACCACTGTTTAACTCTGCCAAGTGTGGTGTTAAACCATGCCCCACAGTATCACAAACCAATTGATCCACGAGGGACAAGCTTTGAAAAAGTGAGCTGGAGAAACTGGCTGCAAGAAGCAGCAGAGTGACCTGCGGGCAGGACTGCTATCAGGAATGACCTATGCATGGCTCAGCTGCATGGTTCATCTGTACGTCGCTGACCTCTTCAGCAGAAAATAAGTTAGGATATGAATGTGAAGTTCAGTTCATGAGTTAAGGGCCTTGGATGAGGCAGATGTGGCTTTCAGAAAGCTGTAACTGAACATACTGGAAAAAGGTCCTGGGCATTTCACCTACCTTGCCCCAAGACAGCACTGCACCTACCCAGAGCACAAAAGGCAAGGATGTGCCCTTAAGGGTCTCCAAAGGCAGGTTGATTCCCAGTTAAAAACCCTGAGCCTGGTATTCAAGGCTTGAAAGACAAAACGATCCACTCATCACTGTTGTCCTCCAGGCAGAGAAGGTCCCCAAGGCTGGAAGGTGTTTTTGTACTGGATAGAGAGGAGCAAAGCCAAAACAGGGGGGACAAATAGGCAAGTGTGAACTGTATTTTCTTTACATTGGTGATTTTTTTTTTTTTATTTTTCATGCTGGGGAGATACTTGAGATGTTAGTTTGCTTTTCTGTACTGTAGGCTTTGCCTTTTCTCCCTTGAGTGAAATACTCTTTGTTGACCTAAAGAATTTGCCTTGGTGAGCAGGGGAGTTTTAGCTCAAGCTCATTTTGTTGTGTCCTCAGGTTGCTGGGGCTGGAAGCCCAGATTGGTGTTTTCTGAGTGACCCCTTCACACTTGAGCCTGGTCGATGTTGCAGCCAGCCAGGCCTGCAGACAGGTCACACTAATATTTAACTCCAGGCTGTGTCACTGCATTCAGAGCCCCTTGTTGCCTTTCCTTTAGACAAGAGATTTGTTCCCTCCCTTCCCCAGCAGTGCAAGTAGATATGCTGACCCCATCACCTCCAAGTATCCCCTACACCAAACATCTCTATTCTTTCTTTTGCCCTTCACAGGTCCTTTTTTTAAAGACCTCTTTTTATCTAGGCTGCTGTCCTTCAAGGATGGAGGAATCCTTTCTTGAAATAGCAGAAAGACCAAGAACTTTTGCTAGGAAGAACATGGGGATTTCTGCACTGGGACAAGGATTAGGGCACTGAAACAGGTCAAATTCAGGACTATGGGGTGAGGATGATAAGAGGGCTGGAGCACCTCTCCTATGAGGACAGACTGAAAGAGTTGGGGCTGTCCAGTCTGGAGAAGAGGAGTCTCCCAGGTGACCTTATTGTGGCCTTCCAATATCTGAAGGGGGCCTACAATAAAGCTGGGGAGGGACTTGTTAGGCTATCAGGTAGTGACAGGACTAGGGGGAATGGAGCAAAGCTGAAGGTGGGGAGATTCAGACTGGACGTAAGGAGGAAGTTCTTCACCATGAGAGTGGTGAAGCCCTGGGATGTGTTGCCCATGGCAGGGTGGTGGGGGCCATGTCTCTAGAGGTGTTTAAGGCCAGGCTGGATGAGGCTGTGTGCAGCCTGATCTAGGGTAGGGTGTCCCTGGGCATGGCAGTAGGGTTGGAACTGGCTGATCCTTGTGGTCCCTTCCAACCCTAACTGATTCTATGATTCAAATGAAGGTCTAGTTCTTCATTCCTCTTTGCCATGGCAGGCTCAGCTATTTCAGCCAACGCTGGGCTATGGGCCCTGTCCACAAGCCCCTCAGGAGTACAGAAACCTCTGGCAGAAGAGGAGCTCATTCCTGAGAGCAGGGCAGAAAGATCTGTGGCAGCTCAGGCCATTTGTGTTCATCTCAGTCTGCTTCCTTGCGGAGAAAACTTTGATTCTCCCATTTCCCCCAGCTTGTTAGCTGAGCACCTTTTGCCCCTGGAAACAGAATACCTCTTTGTCTAACCTGGTGGCCATGACCTCTACCCATCACCTGGCACAGTGTTCACTTCTTAACAACAAAAAAATCTGGTGAGGCTGTGGTAGTGTTGTGCCTCTCCAGATAGAAATGGGACCTTTACTTCAAAGGTTACCCATCCATGCCCTGGAAGGTTGCAAGTACTTCCCAAGGGACAAGTATCCATCGGGAAGGAACAAACACTCCAAATGTTTGTAGACCATTCTCCTGTTACCTCTTACAAGCCTAGATGATGACAGGAAGCCAAGGTCATTGTTCCTAAGTGGACTTGAAGTATGTTGACCATATTGAGTCACAAGCACTTCAGCATTTCTGTGGGGAGTCCTGTGTCTGGTCTGTTAGCCCTTATTGTCTGAGATGTGTCTTTCTTTTTTTTGCACCTGGTGGTTTTCCTGGTGCTGTGTTGCCTGGTTGTGTGCTTTAGCAGTTAGGGAAGTCATAGAATCATAGCAACACTTTGTTTGCAAGAGACCTCTAAGTCGAGTTCAACCATTACTCAGAACAGCCAAGTCACTGTGTCCTACTCAGAGCAAAAGCAATGCATCAAGGGCAGTTATAAAGGACATATCCCCACCATATTGGTGATAGCAATTTCCTCCCATCAGTTCATAAATATCTGTCTTGGGAAGGGACAGATCATGCTCTGGAAGTGGCCACATTAAGAGAATGGGGTTGGGTCCTTGGTTTAGACTAGTTGTAGAATTAAACTCTCGACAGATTAGGTGAGATAGGAGTGAAATTATTGTTGCCCCCAACCAGATAAAGTGCTTGTTTGTCACTGTCTCATGGAGACAGATGTTTAGGTCAAGGAGCATTTATGCAGCTTGTTGGTCTGAATGCAGTAAGTCAGAAAATTTGACCCAGTGACTCCTTCATTGACCCCAACAAGCTTTGACTTTGCATCTGGATGGATTCAGGTGTTTCCATGATTCAAAGCAGTGGTGCATTACCCATGTTAGACATCTAAGCAAGAGACATATCCAAAATGACACCAGTGAGTAGGATCTGACCACCTTATTACATTGATTCAGACAGCACAGGGAGCAGGGGTGTGATGTGCAACTTTGGGGTCCAGAAGACTGCAGTTGTTTGATGTGCAAGAGATGGTACTGGGACTGTGAAATCCTGACTGGGGATGGCTCTCAATCTGTCTTTTTGCTTAAAATAATTTGAAGTGACTTCCAGAATCACAGACTCACAGAAGCTTAAGGAGCAATCACATTGCACAGCAATGGCAGATTTAACTCTAAAGTTTTTTATTTAACTGACTGTGAGAAACCCTTTGAATCTGTTGGAAAGGGAAACTTCGAGTCGAGTCACAGAACTGTAGAATGCTTTGGACATTTCAAGGTCATCTAGTCCAGCCCCATGCACTCATCAGGGATATCTTCAACTAGAGTAGAGTGCTCAGAGCCCCAAACAATCTGATCTTGAATGGTTCCAGGGATCAGGTACCTGTAACCTTTCTGGGTAGCCTGGGCCACTGTTTCACCATCATGTTTTGCATGTCAGCTTGCAGCCATTTGTTTGATGTTAGATAATTTAACTGCTGAAAAATGGTCTGTGGTTGAAATATTCTCTTGTGATAGGACAAAGGGCAACAGACACAAACTAGAGCACAGGAAGTTCCACCTCAACATGAGGAAAAACTTATTTACTGTGAGGGTGACAGAGCCCTGGAACAGCTCACCCAGAGAGGTTGTGAAGTCTCCTTCTCTAGAGATTTTCAAAGCCCATCTGGATGTATTATTGTATGTTTCGCTCTGCGTGATCCTGTTTTGGCAGGGGGCTTGGATTTGATGGTCTCTGGAGGTGCCTTTCAACTCCTACCATTCTATGGCTCTATGATTCCATGACTCTGTCTCTGTTCACACACATTGTTGCACATGTGTGTGTCCATAGCGCCGTGTGCATGTGCACATCTCCTCGTTTCTGTAGGTCATCACTCCTGTTATTACCACTAGTCTGAAGTCAGAGCCTCCAAGCCTGGCATTTCTCCTCTCATTCTCCCAGTGTCAAACCCTTTCCCTGCTCACAGCTAGGGAGTCAGCCTGTCACATGCAACGTAGGCAGGGAGCACTATCTGCGTGGGGTTTACTCGTTGAACAATGCAAGTAGATGATTAACCGTTAAAGCAACAGAGTTTGCTGACCCATTAACCAAAGAGGAAGGCCTTTTGGTTCGCTAAACAATGGGTCCCATACAGAAAGCACCCCGACTCCTCCACCTTGCCAGTGCTGTTGCTGACAGACCTGTGCGGATATTGCGATGTAATGACTCCCTCTGGGCTCTCACGCAAGCGGCCGCGTGCCGGAGCCTGGTGCTCCTCATATTCTCACTTACGTTGTATTGACCTTGGAAACTAATCTTGCCTGAATCCATCCTTTGTACCAAACCCCTCATTCTTTCCCCTGATTTTTTGCATGCAATGAGTGTATGTGTTGCAGAAGTGCTCTGTCTGAATTCTGGGGCTGCTAAAAAACACGCGGGTTACTCGTCTGAAGGCACTGGCCAAACACTCATCAGGCTTTGCGTGAAGCAGAATCGATCATTCCTTTCTTGCTTATCATTGCTGATTAATTCCTGAACTGCATACCATCCTTGCCTTGTCTGTCAGATGCATACTATCCTTGCTTTGTCTGTCAGATGCATTCCCAACCCAACCATCCTTCTGATGTTTTGATTCCAGTACTCATGACTTGTCATTCTCCTCGGTGGGAGCTACTGGAAATAACTCAAAAAGGTCAATGGTTTCCTGGGGGTGCATTAAGAAGAATGTGGCCAGCAGGGTGAGGGAGGTTTTCTTCTCCCTCTACTCTGGTGAGGTCACAGCTGGAGTACTAGGTCCAGTTCAGGGCTTTTCCAGGTCAAGAGAGACTCCAGCAGAGACTACAAAGGTGCTGAGGGGACTGGAGTATCTCTGTGAGGAGGAAAGGCTGAGAGACTTGAAGTCACTTAGCCTGGAGAAGAACAGTCTGAAAGGAGATTTTCTCAATTGGTAATCAGTATCTAGAGAGTGGGAGGCAAGAGGATGGGGCCAGTACAAAGCCAGCTTGCTGACAACAGACATCTACCTTCCATCTGTAATCAGGGTCTAGGTGCCCAGCAGACCTAGAATCACAGAATAATAGAATGATAGAATCATAGAACTGTTTTGGTTGGGAAAGATCTTTAAGAACACTGAATCCAACCATTATCTAGCTCTAATAAGTCTGATGCTAAAGAGACACTTCTGCTGAAGATCTCAGAAGCAGAGAAATATTCAGGTTTGAAAAGACCCTCAGGATCACCTACTCCAACCAATATATCCCTGTGCTACAAGTGTCACCCTAAACCATATCCCCAAGCACCACTCCTAATAGACAGGGCTCGGTTACACTCAGAGTTTTAGTGTTTTGCTCTATTCCACTCCTGAAAGCATCATAACTGCCCAACCCAATGACCACAGTCCTGATTTCTGAGCTTGAGATTTGTTTTGAAAGACTCATTTTGCTCACAGGAGTGGGGACTTGCTCATGGGAAGCCTCTTCCCACTTGAATGCTCATGAATCAAAACTTGGCAGTTTGCTGATGTACTAACAGGTAAGAACACCCAGCTCCAAGACACCCTGGCAGAAGACCAGCCAGATGACAGCCCTCAAGACAAGGACATTTGAGTTAGAGTAGTAAGCCAGAAGCTTGGCTTTAAAAGAAGGCTAAACACTGCGGAACAAATCCCTTCTATTAACGCGAAGCATCGCAGAAAGCGAAATAACATGACCAGAATCACCCTTCATCTAAAAATAAAGGCAAGGAGAGAGTTTTCAGCAAGGGCTGGAAAATACTCGACACATGTTCGATGGGTGGGCTTGATATTGTGACTACAAAAATATTTTTGCTCAGTTTGTTTCTGGCTGTCCTGCAGCTGACGAGTTGCCAGATCTCTTGGCTTCAACAGGATGGCTTTGCAAGCTTACCCCTACTGCTTGAGGAGATGGTGGTGGTGCTGCTGCTGGACTCGGGCAAATGACCCCCTTGGTAAATCTCTGAGAAATATCCCACCGTTTTGAGCCATTGCAACTGTCAACAGCTTCCGAGAAACAGCCCAGGGCTGCTTAAAATACGACCGAACGTCATCTTCCCGCTTCAGCGTTTGGAGCAGGGCGTAGCGGGCCCGAGGAGCAGCAGTTTGCTTCCCCTTGTTTAAGTAAGTGTGGCTGCCCACTGGACGGAGGAGCACAGGAGGACAGGTCCCCGAGGAGAAGCCTGTGCCATCCAAGCACTGGCGGTGAGCGGTTTTGGGCAACGCTCTGGGTTCTTCTCCGCCAACCCGCATGGCTCCAGCATGGAGGAGGGTGGGGGGGGAGGGGGGGAAAGAGAGAGGTGGATCTCCTGAGGGACAGCCAATGCAAAAAAATAAATGGGGGCTGGAATGTGGTTGACAGAAGTAAGTTCANTTTAAGTTTTTCCAGGCTTTTCAGCAAAAAAAATGAAATTGGAGAACAGCAAATGTCCTGTTGGCTCAGCTTGTAACAGTCCATTTGAGCTCAGTTGCTGGTTTTGTTTCCTCCTGAGGGCATTTCCACTCCTCCCTTCACTGCTTTTCCTTTGCACTAAGGGATTTTTCGTTTTGTTTTTAAAGAGAGCATGCAACTTTCAAACAAAAAGGTCATCTTTTGAAAGAGCCAAGGAAAGCTGTTGTCATTTTGGACCTGCCTTGAGAGCCTTCACTTTTTCCTCCAGAAATTTTTCTCCCACCTTTTCTCCGGCTCACAGAAATTCAGCATGAGTTTATGATAATCTTCTCTTCCTTCCAAATCTCCATTATAAAAAAAAAAAAGTCACTATTCATGTAAAAAAACAACCAACCAAACAAAAAGACAGAGAAAAGACACTACCAAGACCTGCTCTTCAGCCACCATTATTATGATTCCTTTTTCTTTGCCCTGTTAGAAGCTGATCTAATATCTCTTACATCTTCTTGATGGAGCTGACAAGGAACTGCATCCAGGATGAACTTCCCAGTCCCATCCACCAACCCACACCTTACTCCTTCCCTCACTTCTGGTGACCACACCAGCCCATCTCAGCCATGTCTGGTCCCATGCTGTTGCAATCTGTGGGCACAAAGGCAGTTCATTGAAAGCAGATCCTATGACCTGTCACTTACCAGCAGCAAGAGATCCAAAGAGCAGTGAAAGAAACAGTGGCAAGAAACTAAGATGATTTTTTTTAAAAAATAAGAATTATAATTAATGAAAAGAACCTCAGTAAACCCCATAGTGGATGGCAACATTCACAGACAACTGGGATGGTGAGAAACTGTTACACAACTTCAACCAAAAATTAATTTGTGGGGATCTAAAGGGGTTTCTGTGGACCTGTCTCTGAGAGGTCAGCAGACATGGACACAGAGGCACAGGTAAGAAATGCAGCATCTACTCCTCGCTTTCTTTTTTTCTTTCTTTTTCTTCTTCTTCCTTCAACCCTGCCCTGTTATCATGTCTCTGCTTTCCCCTCTCAGAGACCATGCATGTCCTTCAGTTAACTGGTTTAATATATGTTCAAGGTCAAAGACCCTTGACTTGGGCATAACCCTGGTCATTGCCATCAGCCCCTAAGATAGAGAGGCAGGGTGGGTGACCTAAAAGATAGAGGAATAGGTTACTCCAGGGCACCTGTCACCCTAAGGATGAGGTAAACAAGAGGTCCTACAGGAGCAGAGCTAATGAGGTCTCCTATAGATCTGCAGACAACATCCTGGCATCTACCTTCACAGTAACTCTTGCATCACCTTCAGCTTCCCTAATGCCTAGCCCCATGTATACACAACCTCAATTTCCCAAATGCCACATCTACACGTTTCTTGCACACCTCCAGGATGGTGACTCCACCACCTCTCTGGGCAGCCTGTTCCAATGTCTGGCTACACTTTAAGGAAAAATCGTTACTAATATTCAATCTAAACCTCCCCTGGTGCAACTTGAGGCCATTTCTTCTCATTCTATCACTTCATACTAGGAAGAACAGACCAACCTCCACCTCATTCCAACTTCCTTTTAGGGAGTAAGTTCTCCCCTCAGCCTCCTTTTCTCCAGACTAAACAACCCCAATTTCCTCAGCTGCTCCTCACAAGATCTGTTCTCCAGACATTTCAAGAGCTTCATGGCCCTTCTCTGGACATGTTCCAGACAACTCAGTATCCTCCTTATAGGACCTTCTTGTAGTGCAACAGAAAAAAATCTGAAACAGGCTATCAAGCCCCTGATTATCCATGAAATTGCCAGAGGAAAGGTGATTTCCATGTAAGGGGCAGCTGGATTTTTCTGGCTTTACTTAGAGAGGCTATTGTGGTAGTACTCACACTCTGAAGAAGAAAAACTTTTGCAAAGTCAGGCCATCACTCAGCATGGAGGTAGGAGGCAAAAAAATCTCTGCTTTTAGGCAATTTGAAAATAATTTTGCCAGCTTTTGAGAATATCAGTGAAAAAAAAAATGTTCTTTCAAAGGGAAGTGGTTGGATCTGAAGAGAAGCATTTACTGGGCTTTCAGTGATGTTTTACGATTCCAATTTTTTAATGCTGGAGAGCAAACAGAGTTTGAAAACTTTTTTTGCTTCACACCAAGACATAAATAATGTCAGCATGCTTTGATGCTTGGGGGGACCACTGGTGGTGCTTTCATGTGGTTCAGGCCCATCAAACCATTTGAGAGAGTCCCACTGAGTCACCTGCCACTCTCCTCCCTGGTGCAAGGACCTGTTCATCAGTAGCTCTACCTGGCCCTGGGCTTAACTTGGTCACAGATTCACCTCATGAATGGATGCAGATCTCTACAAAGCATCATTGTTTACCACCATGGAGACTTTGCAGCCCAGCCTAGGAGTCCAGAAAGCTCCCCATAAATGGGAGTTATGTCTGATGCTGGAGCCTATGGAGCTCCTTTTGGTGGGATTGCCTTCATTTAGGATTCTTGCAAGTTTTTGCAGATGCTGTGTTGCCACTGCCGTTGTACACTAATCCAAAGATCAAGAGCCAGGACATCAGCAGCTTCTGTGGTTTGAGGTTTGCACTACAATATTTCTTGGGATATAGGAGTCCTTGCAAAGGCTGCAGCTGCAGGCAACTCCACCAGTGTGCTATGCTCCCTCCTGACAGTCTCCACCCACCCCAACCTCACTTGATACAAATAGGTACTGAACGCTTTTCAGTGGTGCCCAACAACAGGACAAGAGACAAAGGGCACACACTGGAACCCATGAAGTTCCGTCTGAATGTGAGTAAAACCTTCGTAGCTGTGAGAGTACTGGAGCAGGCTGCCCAGAGAGGTTGCAGTCTCCTTCTCTGGAGACTTTTAAAGCCCATTGGGACGCATTCCTGAGCAACCCTTGCTGTGGGTCACCTTCCTATAAGAGGGAGCTTTGGCTTAGATGATCTGCAGAGGTTACTTCCAACCCTCACCATAGAATCATAGCTTCATAGAATGCACTGAGTATGAAGGGACCTTTAAGGGTCTTCAGTCCAACGCCCATGCAATAAGCGTGGACATTCCTAACTAGATCAGATCAAGCCTGACTTTGAACATCTCCAGGGCTGGGCCTTCCATCACCTTCCTGGGCAACCTGTTCTAGTGTTCTACCACCCTCAGAGTAAAGAACTTCTACCAGTCTGTGATTCTGTAGCACATTGCCTGAAGCTCAGAGCTGTCCCCACGGTGACTCTAGCTGTATTCAAGCATGATGGAAAAGAAGCAAGAATCTGGCTTCCAGCCCACATGTGATCACTGGAAGGGAGGAAACACCCTGGAAGTCCATGTGATGGTGGAAAAAGAGTAACTGGAAATGAAGGCGGTGGCAGAAGTGGGGAGTAGCACGGAGTGATCCCTGAGAGGGTGGAACAAACCATGTCCCGTGGGCAGGCGGCGTTCCCGCGCCTTGTCTGTTATTTCAGCCTGTATCCGGAGGGCAGATAAATGCCAGGCCCTCTGCTAATTAAGGAAACTGAGGAAGGGAAATGTGAGTGGCTCATCTCAGAGGCGATCTGTCAGGAGGAAAAGCAGCTGAAGGCTTCTCAGCTATCCCAGGCACAGCCTCAGATACCCAGCCCAGCCCCAGCCTGGTGAGGTCCCCACCTCTTGCTGCCTTGCTTGAGTTCCTCTGACCTGTGAGAGAGTGCCAAGTATCTGGTGGGGAATCCATGCAGGACTGGCAAAGAGGGATGAACGAGGTGATCTCATGGGTATTTTCCTTGCCTCTCTCAGTCCTATGACTCAATCACCCCGTTGAGCTAGAGTTGTTGCCCTGGAGAGGTTTGGTTCATGCAATGAGACCTTGCCTCTCTAATAGGAACTGCTTGGAGGGCAGAAGCCTGGCTCTGAGTTGCAGAGAGTAGCACCAGGAAAAGCAAGCCATAGGGATTCTAGGGGAAGGTGAAATTGGAGCAAAATAAGTGCTGGGTTTCCTGCAGAAAGCTATAATGAAGATGGTGGTGAGGGCTCCTCTTGGGTGGGGAAGCCTTCGGAGCAATGCAGGTAGGCTGAACTCTGCTTGAGAGCTGAGTCATGGAGAAGGAAAACTTGAAGCCACTGTCTAGCTCCCCCACAGTCTAATGTACTTGGGAAGAACCTGACAGAGTGGCCACATCAGCCTGTGCTGTCTGAGGATATCCCATCAGCTCTGCTTGTTGGCTGTCATGAGTCAGTGCCACCCATGGGTCTGGGAGGCAGAGTTCACCTTGGCAGTGGGTGCAGGAGTTCACCTTGGCAGAGTTCACCTTGGCAGCCTTTGCAGGTTACCAGACCCTTTGCTGGGATACTCACAGATTGTTCAGCCCAATTGCTTTGCAGGCAGGAGAACATTACATCTAAGTGGTGGAGTCCCCATCCCTAGAGGTGTTTAAAAGCCACACAGATATGGTGCTGAGGAACATGGTTTAGTGGTGACCTGGAAGTTCTGGGTTAATGGTTTGACCTGATGCTCTTAAAGGTCTCTTGCAACCAAAATTATTCTGTGATTCTGTAGAAACACAATTACCAGGTTGGTGTGAAGAGAGGGATGCAGGTTTTCTGCTGATGCCAAAGCAGAGGCAGGTCCGGTGACAACCTCTTTGGGACTCCTTGTCCAGCATTAGAATTGCACCTTGGCATTTTCCTTTGATCCTGCAGAAGATGGCATGGTGCTGGCAGTGGCATTGATCTCTGATGCAAACACTAGGAAGAAGTTCTTTACAATAAATGCTGGAAATACTGGAACAGGTTGTCCAGAGAGGTAATGGAAACCCCATCCCTGGAGACATTCAAGGTCAAATTTGATGTGGCCCTGAGCAGCCAGATCTGCTTCAAGATGTCCCTTTTCACTGCAGGGAAGCTGGACAAGATGACTTTTGAGGGTGCCTTCCAATCCAACTCTTTCTATGATTCTATGGTGTGGTTGTGTCCCTTGGAAATTGTCATTTGTAACACCAAACTCCTTGGCCACTTTGCAGCTTCGCTCTGGCTACGGTGTGTCCTCTCCATCTTGGATATAAAACACCCTGCTGAGGAATATCCACTTAAAAAGCCAAGCACACACCTGTGTTACCACACTGCCCTGGGCAGCCTAACACTGTGCCTATGTGGCACTGCCCTCTGCTGTCGGTGGCTATGGGGACACCAGCCAAAGCCACCATAGACGAGCAGAAGAAACACTCAGCTTTTGCGTTATTCTGGGGACTACCAAAGGACTTGAAAAGTCACAAAATTGCCCCAGGAGGATGCTGCATCCAGGACCAGTGCGTGACCCACGGGCATGACAAACAAAGGTCTCCAGGCATGACTCCTCAAGCAGCAAAGCCCTGGAGGAGTCAATGCCTGCTTGGGCTTCCCCTTTTCCCTGGCTGAAAGCAGAAGTGGTGACTATTTTTGGTGTCTCATTTTGGAAAGAGTCACACATGCCCCAGAGCATAGCCTCAGCTATGGGTCCTTGCTTGGGACAGAGGAAATGAGTAACTGTGAGGGTCCTGCTGCCTTTCCATGACCCAGCCCTGGCTGTGTGCCCCAGACCTCTGCCTTAGGGCTGCCTGGCGTAAGCGGAGTTTCCTTCCACGTGCTGGGCACACCAGCTTCTTGGGGACACGTATGGAGAATGACTCTTAAAGTCTGCTTTCCAGCAGAGAAATGCTCAGGCAAAGCCTCTCAGTGACACACGTATAACCTTGTTTGTCCTCTCTCCCACCTGCAGTCCCTTTTCATCCTTTCTGAACCTGGCATTGCTGGGGTGGGAGGATGAGGACATCCGACACAATGCCAGAACTGGTCCTCGTCTCTCAAACTCTCCTCAGTGAAAGGCCTCTAGATGGGGCTTTAATGCAATATTGCTGCTGGCCTCCACCGGGCTGTGATTGCCTGCAATGCTCTGGGTCTTCTCACCTTCCAGTGCTCACAGGGGCACACGAGGCCACCTCAATCCTCAGGATGAGGCAACTGAGATATTCCTAGATCCTTGTGAACTACTTGGATTTGAGGAAGCCATTTGCTGGCCTGACCCCCTCAAGCATGTTTCATCTCCCACCCCAAGGGATGCCGAGGCTTGTGATGGGCACCTGCAATGGAAGTCACCAAACCCCATGTGTGTGCATGTGGATGTGCAAAGCTTTGTATGGTGCTTCTCCACAAGTCAATACTGTGAAAGTCTGGTCAGGGATTGGGCTGAGATGTTTTGCACATTGGAAGCTATAGCGGTGCTTCTAACCCACTCCCCATACTTTTATTCCAAAAATAAGCAGTACCCAAAAAGTTTGCACAGGGTTGGGAAGAGTGGAGAAGGCAATGTGCATGGGATGCAGCAGTAAAAATAAATTCACCAAGCTCCCCGTGTTTTTCCAGAGGCTATTCCAGGACAAAAAGTTCATCCTCATTAACCTCTCCCCCCCACCCCCAAGTGGCTTTTGAATCTGTTTGCTCACAGACTGTGGAGATCAGGAACACAGAGAATCCCACCAGGATTATCCAAGAGTCTTATCATGGACCCACTTGTCACCTGCTGGAAACAGCTCTGTGGAATTAAACACCTTAAACTCTGGAGATGGTGGCTTTTGAGATGAGAGTTCAGTGCCAAGCAC
This sequence comes from Psilopogon haemacephalus, assembly GCA_013396835.1. Classification (NCBI taxonomy): domain Eukaryota; kingdom Metazoa; phylum Chordata; class Aves; order Piciformes; family Megalaimidae; genus Psilopogon; species Psilopogon haemacephalus. The sequence goes on along the minus strand of VWZI01001503.1, from coordinate 256,609 downwards.
CTGTGTGTCCTGCTGCTTCCATCCCCATGGGGATATGGTAAAGTCCAGCAGCATCAGATGCAGACACGCGTGCTCAGGAGGGAAACCTTTTTCCCTTGGATGGCAATGGCTATAGGAATTACCTTGAAAACGACAGCAAGAGTGACATTGACCAACCTGCAACGATGCTACTGCCCAGCACCAGTCCCAACAGCTGACACTGGGGCATTAACTGCTTTCCAACAGGGGTGTTCATCTCCCTGTCCATGCACTGGGGTCTCTGTGCACCCCCTCACTACACCAGTGAGTCTATCACTCTTGCACAGGGCTGGGAGTGTGTGCACAGAGCTTTGTGATCCCTGTGCTTTCCCATGTCCAGCCTTTGCACAACTTTGCATGCTGGATCAGCCCCTGCCCATCTCTGGCACATCTAGTCCTTATGCACCCAGCCCTTGCACACCCACCCGATCATTTCAGGACTGTTCAGCTCTTGCTCAGCTGTGTTGCATCCGCTCCTTGAACATCTGGACCTTATGTGAGTGCCCAGCTCTGGCACAGCCAGAGAATCTCTGCCTCACCCGGCCCTGCCCACCCATTCTTTGCCTGCCCGGTCATGTCCACACTCATCCTCTGTGCACTCATCCTCAGCACACGCAAGATAGGGACGTGCAAGCTGGGGACATCCAGGCTGGGGACACCCATCTGCTGCACACTCATCCTGCGACATCAATTCCCGGGAAATCCAGGGCAGGGACATCTGGGTGAGGAACACTCATGCCCGCGACACCCGTCCCGGGACATCCATTCCTGGACTTCCAGACCAAGTATACTTGAGTTAGGGACACATCCTAGGGACTTCCAGACCAGGGACACCGATCGCGCAAAATTCACCTCGTTTCCCACCCCTGTCCGGTCCGCCCCACCGGCCGCTCGTCTGCCCCTCCCTCTTTTCCCGCTCCCTCTCCCGCCTCCCAGGGGCGTACCCTTCCTCCTCCCTCCCCTGCTCTACTCCTACTCCTCCTCCCCGTCCCGTTCCGCCCAGTCCCCGCTCCGCCCCGTCCCCTCCCCTCCTCCCGCCGGGCGCTCGCTGCCTGCCGCGCTATATAAGAAGCGAAGCGGGCGGCGGGCCGGGCAGCGGGCGCGGCGGGGGAACGAGATGAGCAGCGCCGGAGCCGCTGCAAGATGCTGGATGGACACGTCCTGCTGGGATGGCTCTGCTCCTGCGCGCTCCTAGGGCTGCTCGCCTGCACCCCGCGGCCCTCCGCCGCCTACTTCGGGTAGGTGCTTCAGCGCGGACCTTGCTCATTCCTTTCTGCAACTTTTGATTTTTGCCTTATGTTGTTGGTTTTTTTTTTTTTTTCCCACTTTGCAAGAAACGATTTATTTTTTTTTTGGTCGTTTTGTTTTCCATATTTTTATTTTTCAATTTTAGCCGAGGTTGGGATGCTGCCGGCAGTTTCTTGCTTTGGGCATCTCCTTCTACCAGTGCTGACAGCCCCTCTGGGAGAGGGGTCTGGGGAAGGACGAACTGACACCGCGGTTTTCTCCCGGTCCCCAGATTCCTTTGCGGTCCACTGCCGGGGGACGGCAGGCAGAACCTCTGCGGGTTTCTTTCTGCCCTTACCAGGCGGGGTGAGTCCGCAGGGAGCGGACCCGTAGCTGGGTGGTCGGTTGCAACCTCTCTCAGCATGAAATACCACTAAAAAAACTTCCCCACCATGGAACATCTCCCAGACTCCCTCCTATTCTCCCTAAATCCGCTTCCTACTTTAGCACCAGGTACTAACAGGCCGGTCCCGGCATCATCTTGGTGCCTACTTCTATTTTTTTGTGAGGGTTCACGCTGCTGTCGCTCATCTGCCATGGTGCAAAGCTTTATTCCCCAAAGAGATAAAGGTTCCGGTCCCAGCTGTGAACGGAGCGGTGCGGAAGCTTCGCATCCCGCGGCGCTCACCTGTGCGCGGTTCAGGGGTGAGGCCGGCAGGGGGCACTACCGGCTCGGTCCGCACCCGCTCAGCGGCGCGCAGGTGGATCCGGCTCCCTCCATCCCTTCCTTTATCCCCCTTATCCCTCTTATCCCACATCCTTGGCGGCTGAGCTGGAAAAGCCACGCAAACCCGAGCACTTTCCCTCTCTAAAGCTTCCCTTGCAACCCTGTTATGAGGCTTTAACCCGCGGCTTTCCACCTGTGCATCCTCCTGTACTGATTTTTTGAGGTGTCTGTGTAGCTGCTTCTTGTCGCTCCTTAAATACTTGTCACCGTTTTATGAATGGGGTGTGAGAACCCGAGGAAAAAGTTTTGGTAAAAGTTTGCTCGAGACAAGAGGAAATGGCTTCGAGTTGTACTAGAGTAGGCTTAGGTTGGTTATTACAAGAAACTTCTTTGCTGGAAGGGTTTTCAAATGCTGGAACAGGGCTTGTCAGGGAGGTGGCTAAATCTCCATCTCTGGAGACCTTCGAAAGGTACAAAGCTGTGATGTTGAGGGACGTGGTCTAGCCCTAAACTTGGTGGAGTTAGATAATGTTTGGACTCAAAGATCTTAGAGGTCTTTTCCGATGCAAGCAATTCTATGATTTTTTTTTTTATTATTTTTTTTTTAAGAAGGATGATTCTTGCTGCTTTTGGGGATGGTGTGTTGTGACCGCTGGTAGGAGCCACCAGACCAGCCCTGGAGAATGTTTTAGCAGACTTGAG
>VWZI01001503.1:194996-248141 GCA_013396835.1 Psilopogon haemacephalus | reverse complement strand
CTGTGGGCAGCCTGATCTAGGGTAGGGTGTCCCTGGGCATGGCAGGGGGGTTGGGAGTGGATGATCCTTGTGGTCCCTTCCAACCCTGACTGATTCTATGATTCTTTCTTGCTGAATTCAGTCAGCTTAATGCCCAAGCATTGCAGGGGTCACCAGTGCAGCAGATGACTCCCTCGGGGTGGGGGTGGAGATGGTTTGTTAGGAGAAGATTGAGCATAGCCTTGGCCAAGCAGGAGGCCAGTGACTACCTTTATTGTGACTGGTGATGCATAACAGGAGACCAGGAATCTCCGGGGCTCTGGTCCCTTGGTGAAAGGCCTGGTCAATGATTAACTTGCCTTCTGGAAGCTGCTAACAACAGTAAAAGGGAGTCCAGCCCCACAGCCCCGGCACAAAAAGCCCAGGAGTGTTTAATAATTAAAGGCCTTCTGCTTTATCGCAGGGTAATGAGAATCGCCTGAGGACTCCCTCAGTGGTGGGTAATTGAATTAGGTTGTGGGACTGGGGAGGGGGATAAGTGGAAGGTCTAAGCACAGTGATGCTCCAGAGTTGGGATCTTTATGACCGGACTGGGTTTCGGTGTAATTACCTCCTGGAGAAGAAGTTCCTGGCCCAGAAGGCATCCAGGTCCCCCACTGACCATCTCCATTCCTTTCAGTCAGAATTTAGGAGGAAGTTTGGACATTAAGAGGAAGCTCTTCACAAAGAGGGCTGTGAAATACTGGCACAGGTTGCCCAGAGAGGTGGTGAAAGCCCCAACCTTGGAGACATTTGAAGTTAGACTTGACAAGGCCCTGATCATCCTGATCCACATGAAGATGTCTCTGCTTACTGCAGGGATGCTGGTCAAGATGATCTTTGAGAGTCTCTTCCAGCATGATACATTGTAGAATTCTATGACTCCATTTGGGAGATCTTGACAGGTTTTATTCCTGATGCTTTCTGTGGAATAGTGATACTTAAAGGCTCTTTGAGACTCATTTGGTTTTGGTGGAAGACCCAAAGCAGAAGACAATGCTGAACTAAGCTATCTCTGCTTGTGGAGGAGTGCCTAGCCAGAGGAGGTACTGAACCAGTGAGCACCATCACTGTTTCCACTGCTTCAGGCAGTTTCTGATGCAAAGATGACCAGAGCAGTGCTTTGCTGGTGAAACCTGGAAAGCTCAGCTTGGAATAGCTGAAGACTAAATTTGCTTGCCCTGTATCTCTCAGGTCCCTGGTGCTTAGCTGCTTTCTAAGTGAAAAGAGACTTCTAAGAGACTGCTTTCTAAGAGGGACTTAGGTTGGAAAGGGGTTTGAACTTTGGGGGGGGGTTTGTTTGTTTGTTTTTTGGAGATGCTATGTTGGAATATCCCTGTGGGAGAGACTGTCTTGAGCAGAGTCTCAGGCCACCAGACATGTAAGGACTTCTGTCAGAAGCCTGATATAGATCTTCTGCTCCAGTTTCATGGAGAAATGTGGCACCTCCAGGGCTTGGGTTCTTTGGCCACTTGAATTCTCTAGGGGAACAACTCATCCTAATGCTTGCTGCTTGAGGCACTTGAGAAGGGTCAGTGCATGAAAGCTGTCTTGATCTGCTGTTTGTGGAGGCTCCTTCTGTGCCTAGTCATGCAACTGCAGCCACCTCCTGGGGAAAGCACTCTCAGAGGAGATGGCACTTGCTTAGTTCCTATTAAAAGCCTCTTTTGAACAGAAACTTCTTTACCCCAAGCTCCTCGTCTGTCCAGGTAGCAACCTGCCAGCTTCTTTGAGGGTGTGTGTTGAAGCAATCCAAGAAGTCTCACGTACCTGGCTTTCCAAACTGCAAACATGCTGAGCCTCTCTGGCTTCCCTCCATGATGGAGCAGCCTTTGCAGAGCCAAAAAAAGCTCTCTGGTGGCCTGTAGAACATTAATGCAACAGCTTGCCCAATCTGAGCAGCCCACAAGCAGAGGGCTTGTTGCTTGTGCTGTTACAGGATGCTACTGAATGTGGCTGCAGGGGGACTGGTGCTGCAGGTCCTGGACCAGCACAAGGTCTGGCTGCAGGCAGAAGTGGCAGGATAGGTCTTCTTTGCTTGAGGAGCCAACTCAGGTCAAGTCGAGCAGGAATCAGCAGGATGATAATGCTGGGTAGAAAAGCAAGATGATAATGCTGGGTAGAAAGGCTTAACCCTTTAGAAGCTGGTTTTTTTTTTTTTTTTCCTCTGTTTAGACCCAGGTTTTTTCTTTCCCCCTTGTTTAACTGTGCTTTTAAAGGCTCCCTCAGATGGTGGCTGTGAGTGCTAATGAGTCTTATCTCTTGAGATGCTGTCATAAAATACACTTATGAAGTTTATCAGCTCAGCAAGCTTTACATTTCATTGTAATGTGTGTTTGCACTGCGCTAAGTGGAACAGGGAGTATTTTGACTACATGAATAAACATAGCAGTTATGGGATTTGCTTTAGCTGATACAAAAAAGTCTATTCTGAGGTTTGTTTTTTTTTTTAATTTTTTTTTTCCCTCCCTTTAGCTGTTGCAGCTTTTTCAAATAGATCAAGTAGCTCCTGCATGCGAGATGTGGTCTTCCACTTTGCTTGTGACCTTAAATCCTCCTTCTCTCCAAAGTGTGGGGGATATTTTTGTTAATTCAATTGCTGAAGGATTTCTTTTGGGGGGAAGGGGAAATGACAGGTTAAAGAAACTTGAACTCTTCCTTTTTTTTTGGGGGAAAAAAAAAACATGGAGCAAAACAGCTTCTCTATGCGTCCACTGTAGAACATGCAAGCTCAACAGTAACTGACATAAATGCTGAGTCTGTGCTGGCATGGAAGGTGGCATGGAGCATACAGCTTACGTTGATGGGATGTCAAGCTGTATGGGAGTTGGCATGAGTTTTATGAGCAGATTCATTTGGCCTAGCTCATTAAAACAGCATTAATTGGATAGACAGATGCTTCTGCAGTTTGGAGAGAAACTAGTTTGCTTTGACTTCTGCCTTTGCTGTGCGTTGCATGGATGAGTTTCACAGTTGGAGCAAAAGTTTCCTTTCTTGGAAAAGCTGCTTTGTGTCTTCCAGAGCCTGAAGCAGCACAACTGACTGTTCATTGTGCCTAGGAGGAGGTAGCTTCTGCTGTGGAGCAATATGCAATTTCCCCTAGGTGTGAATGAAGTACTGAGATGCCCACAGAAATATCTGAGCTTTGCTTAAGTCCCCTCTGGCTAAGGGAATCCTGGGAGAAATGGGCAGGAGCTTAGCTCAGAACCCTGGCCTACTGTTGGGAAACACCTTAGAAACCAAACTATGAAGAAACTTTCCAAAGCAAGTTGGATCAAGCAACTGTTGCCTTCAAGGCTATGGTCTCTTGGAAGAGGTCTCAGCTGATGAGCACAAGAACTGATTTCCATTGCCTCTTGGATTACTTTATTCATCTTTAGGATCTGGTGAAATTAAGTTGGAGACACACAAGGATGAGTCTTGAGTCTGACCTCTGAGTGATGTCTTAATATGTAGAAATCAAAATACCGGGTTGGAAGGGATCTTAAGGATCACCTGGTCCAAACTTTCTTGGCAAAAGCATGGTCTAGACAAGATGGCCCAGCACCTTTTCTGGCTGAATCTGAAATGTCCAATGCTGGGAACTCCACCACTTCCCTGGAAGGCTTCCTCCAATGGCTGATTGTTCTTGAGAAAAATTTTCCTCTTGTGCCTAACTGGAATTTCTCCAGGAGTAACTTGTACCCATTATGGTACTACTTGAAATAACTTGGAGAGACCAGCACCCACCTCGCTGTATCTCTGACAGGAGGCTGTAGTGAGATGGTGTTGGTCTCTTCTCCTGACTACCAAGTGATAAAATGGGAGAACATGACTTCAAATGGCAACAGGGGAGGCTTGGGTTGGATATTAAGAAAAGATTCTGTAGTGGAAGAGTGGTTAGGCACTAGAAAAGGCTGACAGCACAGGTGGTGGAGTCACCCCTAGATGTGTTCAAAAACCATGTAGATGTGGCACTCTGGGACATGGTTTAATGATCATGGTGTTATTGGGTTGATGGCTGAACTTGATCTTAGAGGTCTTCTCCAACCAAATCTATTTTGTGGTTTGTTGCAGCCACCCTTTAATTGAGGTTGTAGCCGTGTGGGGTTTGTCTCTTCTCCCAGGCAACCAGCAACAGAATGAGGGTGGACAGTCTCAAGTTGTGCCAGGCAAGGTATAGACTGGATGTTAGGATGAAGTTCTTCAGAGAGTTGTTTCCCATTGGAATGGGTTGCCCAGAGAGGTGGTGGAATCACCATCCATGGAGGTGTTCAAGAAAAGGCTGGATAGAGCACTTAGTGCCATGCTCTAGTTAATTGGATAGGGCTGGGTGATAGGTTGGACTGGATGAGCTTGGAGGTCTCTTCCAACCTGGCTGATTCTATGATTCTAAGGTAGGTAAAATAAGCTGCCAAGATGAATTATTTTGATGGATAGGGTCCATGATTTGACATTGGGCTACTTGCTTCTATATCTTAAGCACCTCTTAACTCCTTCCTAAAAGGAACAGGCCATGACTTGGCTCCAAAAGCATCAGCACTGCCAGGTGGGGATCTACTGAGGTGGGCTTGCTTGTGTCTTCAAGGCTACCTGCCCTAACTTACAGGCAGAGCATGTTATTACCCTTTAAATTCCACCTCCACAAAGTGCCTTATGTTCCCTGCTGTCATCAATCAGCTGTATGTGACAGCTTCCCCAGCCCTGCGTGTGGGAGTGTGCTGTCTTGCTTCAGCACGACCAGGAGTGCAGTGGTGCTAACTGACCCCTCTGTAGGCTTGGCTGGAGGGGCCGTTGGTGGGGAGCTGCAGGATCACCGAGTGCTCAAGTTACAGAGGAGTGCCCATCTGCTGAGCTCTGGCACACACAAGCCTGGCAGGTTGCTCTCATGACTTGCTGTGATCCCTGTGGGCTTCCAAACGTCTATGCAGCTTCTCTTAAGGGGTCAGGTGTTGCTGTGCCCTAGTCCTGCAGCCCATTTGCAGAGTAGCAGCCTGGTCTAGCTGAAGATGCCCCTGCTCACCTAAGGGGGTTACACTATATGACCTTGAGAAGCCCATTCCAGCCAGAACTCTTTGATTCCATGATCTTGCTGTGTGAACCCCTGCTGAGCTGGCTGCACTGCCTGCCTTTCACTACTATGGTGAGCTCAGACCTTTAAATATCCTCATTGTCATGGCCTCTCTCTGGAGGCTGACTTTCTTTTCTTTGCTAGGTGATCTCATGCCTGGTATGGCAATGAAACAAAGCCAGGCAGGCCTGTTGAGGTCATAACTGTGCTTCTGTTACAGATTGCTGCTGGAACTTGTAGGTGAACCTGGTTCTGCATGCTGCAGAAGACCTCATGGGGGGCTTGCCTGCTCCATATTTTACGATTACTGTTAGGTAAATGCCTTCCCTTCTGAAGTTTCCCAGGTGAAGTGTTCAACCTAAGATGAGAGTCTGACTTGGACAAACCCTTTTGGACTGGCTCCTTTGGCTTACAGGGGCCTCACTCAGGGCAATCAATGACTTCACTGGAGCTTGCCCAGCTCAGAGAAACAGTTCAGCTTATCCTGCTACAGCTCTCCAGGACTGCCCATCTCCTCTGACAAGAAACCCTATCCTGGAGCCCAAACCCCTCTGGGGACAGCTCCCCAGAACTGATACCTTATGTAAAAGAACTGACTTGTTTTGCTTAATCTTGACAAAATTCTTTTCTAGCCCTAATCCTCTTCCAGTGTAAGGTGAGATCTTGAAATACCTGGCAGACTTCTAGCACAGCTCTTTCTGCATCTCTGGGCCTCTCTGTAATCAAAGGTGAGGCGGGGGTAGGGATGTTGTCAGCCCCTGCCAAAGACAAATCTCCTGCTGGGAGCTTGCAGGGAGTGATTTCCCAGTCTGTGGTTAGCAAGTTGATCTCAGAGGCCAGAGGTGAAACAGCCACTTGAGCTGATTTACTGGGTCTAACCGAAGATCCAGCACTTCCTTTGGCTGTGTTGCATCTCTGGTGACTTTTTCTATCTCCTGGCTTGTCCTGTGTTGACTCTGGAAAATCTTAAGGCTTAGTATCCGTTCAAAGAGAGGAGTGAAGCTGAAGAGATGCTCTTTGGGAAGTGTGGACCGGACTGAACAAGGCTTTGAGCTGTTCCTGTGGTCAGTACTACAAGCTATAATCTCCATGCTGGTTTTTGTGGCTGATATATTTGTGTTGGTAGGCAGACACTTGTCTCTGCAAGGTGCAGGACTGATGCTGGGCCAGAGACATGGTGTTAGGAGAAGAATGGCCCCAAGCATGATGCTACATTTGTCTCCTGACCTTGCAGAGAAATGAAGAGCCGTGCAGGAGCAAAGCTCACTTGATGTGGTGGAGATGTCTTACAACTTGTTTGCAGTCCCAGTCATTGCCAGTGGCTGGGTTCCCTGTGGGCTCACCCAGATGCTGTCTTGTGGGGAGGTAGCAGGGTAAGGAAAGGGAATCCTCCTTCAGTACTTCATCTATGGAGGCACTTGCTTGGGCTGCTACAAGGCTCATGGAAAATCTGAGAGCTGGACCTGGTGCTGGGAAGGGGGATGTGAACTTGGAAGCTTTGCCTTCTCTGACTCACTGGAGTTTGGGACTGCACCAGGCTTGCTGACCCTGTGAGATGGTGACACTGGAAATATTTTTACCATGTCCTTCAGCAGCTGGCTGGAGTTGGATGCTTTCCTTTGCAGATCTTGCTGTGGGCACCTTGTGGTGTGGAAGTGGATGGAGACCCCATCTGCTTCCAGATGTTGACTGCTCCAGTGCTGAGTGTAGCATGAGGCTGGCAAACTGCTCAGTACTTCTTTTGCTGTTGGACAGATCAGCAGCACAAGGGCAGAGGCAGGGACGGTTGAGCTGCTTTGTCCAAACATGTTTTTGCTTTCTTGTGTGGTTTGGTTTGTTCTGTTATCAGAGCTCTTTGGGGTGCTGCTTTCAACTGAAGTGGCTCTAGAGCTGGTATCTGATCCACCTGGAGGTGTTTAGAGGCCAGGAGTAAGGCTCATCCAGTTGTTCCATGGGGTGAAGGAAGCAGAGGCACTGCCAGGCACCTGTAGGCACATTCATTGATCTCAGGGTGCTTCAGCTTGTAAGCCAGGGATGTTTTCATGTGGAACAGGCTGTGAGTAGAGATGTGGACTTGATGTTACATCCTTTGACTCTACTCTGGACCTCTAAGGGCTGCTAGATTATAGACCAGATCTTGGTGTCTTTTATAAACACTTCATGAAGCAGATCCTGTTGGATTGGAGTTACTGTTCCTATTGCAGCAGCAAAGGAGGTTCAAGAACAAATGTTTGGGGCAATCTGCTGATGTCTTGGTGAGCTCTAAAATGCTAACAAGCAAGAAACCCAGCAGAGATCCCTAAAACAAGGCTTGTTTTGCTGTGTTTCACCCACCCTGGGGACAAGTTATCCAGAGATGGTAGATGGCCCCTACTCTGGAGCCATTCCAGGTCAGATAGGATGGGCTTCTGACCATAGAATGGTTTAGGTTGGAAGGGACCTCAAAGCTCAACCAGTTCCAATCCCCCTGTGCCATAGGCAGGGACACCTCCCACTAGAACAGGTTGCTCAAGGCCTCATCCAACCTGACCTTGAACACCTCCATGGAGGGAGCAGCCACAACCTCCTTGGGCAACCTGTGCCAGTGTCTCACCACCCTCACTGGAAAGAACTTCCTCCTAACATCCCATTTCTATCTCCCCTCTGCCAGTTTAAACCCATTAACATCATGATCCAGTTCAGTTGTCCCTGCAGACTACAGGCTTATTGAGCTAGATGAACCTTTAAAGGTCCTTCCCAAACCGTTCTATAATTCTGTCTTATTCCAGAGCTTTACTGGGAGATGCAGGGCTGGATTTCCAGCACAGCTGCTGCCCTTGCATAAGGCACCGGCCAGGCATTGCTCTCGCTGCTGTCAGCTGCCCCACAGCTCCTCTGTTTGTGTATCTAAAACTTTAAGGCTGGAGAAGGAAGAAATCTGACCAGTGCAATGGAAACCTTCAATTCCCTGCGGTCCCGGGAGGAGAGGAGTAGCTTGGGGCTGGAGCTAGGAATGAACTTCACTTGTACACTGCCTCGCCTCCTCCAGCAGGATCGGCCAGGAAAAATATCAACAGTTCCATTAAAAAGTCTGCTGGTTTGCTCAAGTAGTGGAATAAACATACCTGTAGGCAAAGCGACCTGGACCACAGAGGAAATGTTAAGTAGAGGGAACACACACAGGTTTGCTCCTTCTTCCCCTCTTGTATCTACCAGATAAAAAACCCCCCATGTGTCCATGGTAATGGGTAAATCAAACAGCAGCTGGGGGGGATTATTCTTAGCTGGGGAAGAACTGGTTGGCTCAGAGGGGCTGAGTGCTTTCCTAGAAAGGCAAAACCTCTGCTGAGCCTGCTCCGTGCTGCTGCCTGCTCTGGGAAGGCAGGGGACCTGCAGTAGAAATTGGGGCAAGATGGGGTTTGGGGTGGTTGGTAGCCCTCTCTTTGATTTCTGTTGCCCCTTCTGGGGCACCTTGAATGCTTTGTTCAGTTCTGGGCTCCTCACTCTGAGAAGGGTACTGAGGTGCTGGAGCATATCTGGTGAAGGGTCTGCAGAGTAGGTCTGAGGAGCAGCTGAGGGGGACTAGGGTTGTTCAGCATGGAGAAAAGGAGGCTGAGGGGGAATTTTTTGGCTCACTTAACTGCCTGAAAGTAGGTTGTAGCCCCGTGGGGGGGTCTGTCACATTTCTCAAGGCACAAGTGACTAGATGAGAGGAAGAGGCTCCAAGTTGCACCAAGGGTTAGGTTGAACTTTTAGGAAAACTTTTTTCCTGAAAGGGTTGTCAAGACTTGGCCTAGACTGCCCAGGGCAGTGGTGGAGTCCCCATCCCTGGAGAGGTTTCAAAGTGCTGTAGATGTGGTGCTGAGGCACTTCAGTGGTGAACTTGGCAGTGTTGGTTTAATGGTTAGAATTCATGATCATAGAATCAGTCAGGGTTGGAAGGGACCAAAAGGATCATCCAGTTCCAACCCCCCTGCCATGCCTAGGGACACCCTACCCTAGATTAGACTGGACAGAGTCTCACCCAACCTTGCCTTAAATACCTCCAGGGATGTGGCCCCAACCACCCCTCTGGGCACCCTGTTCCAGGGCCTCACCACTCTCATGGTGAAGAACTTCCTCCCTGTATCCAATCTGAATCTCCCCACCTCCAGCTTTGCTCCATTCCCCTTAATCCTGTCACTACCTGAGAGCCTAAAAAGCCCCTCCTCAGCTTTTCTGTAGGCCCCCTTCAGATACTGGAAGGCCACCATAAGGTCACCTCAGAGCCTTATCTTAAAGTATCTTAAATGTAAATGAGTCTGTCATTCTTGTCTTCAGTTCTCACAGAAACAGGGAAAGGGCTTTAAGGTTGAATCCAGCTGAGAAGCTGTGCTGGAAGCTGGTGAGAGCTTGTAGAAGAGTGGCATGGTAGAAAGCAACCACATCAGCCATTGGTATTTGGTGGGGTTAGTGGAGGGACCAGCAAATCTATCAGGAGATGTCTGTTCGAGGAGGTGCGAGGCTCAAGCGTGACCTGAACGAGCAATGCTGACAGCAATTTTTGGACCAGCAACCTGGTCCTTGAGCTGCCTGAGATCCCTGAGCTACCCATAAAAACAGCTTCTCCCTTGGCCATGCCCAGCCTATATGGCATGTAGAGAAAACGCCTGTGGAAAATGCCTTTGGTTGCAACCAGATGGCACCTGTCAAGCACAAGTAGATGTTTCTATTAGTGTTTGTATTTGAGTGTCTTGGATCACTCCCAGCTTCTGGATAGCAAACCAGTCCTGCTGTAGCTGTCCTCCCAGAGGCAGATTGATGTGATTCTTGCATGCTAGAGACAGTCTCTGCTCTCCCAGGCCTCATCTGCACAGCCACTTAGCACAACTAATCTGAGCTGACTTTTAAAGTGGATTAGTTCAATTACTCTTAACCAGCCCTGGTGGAAACCACCTCCTTGGGGATTAGAGATCCTTAATTCACTTTAACACACTTGATTTCAATGCAAATCAGGCTAAACTGAATTAAGGACACTTTAGAGCCATGTGGGGAGGCCCATCCTTCAAAAGTGATGGGGTTTAGCCACCCCACTTTGCATTCCTGTGCTCCATTCATCCCATTTATCGGTGCTGGAATGTCCCCTTTACAGATAATTAATGAAAGCAGCCTCTCAAATCTAAAGCTGCAAGCATTGCCTAGGCTGATGGGCAACCCAGCTCCTGCATCTGCTGATTCAGTGTTTCAACATGCCCAGCCAGAGTGTTTTAGAGGTGTTTGCTCTCTTGTTTTGTTTTCTTTTCCTTTTTCCCCCTTTTTTTTTTTTTTTTAATTATTTCTCCAAGCTCTTTACTTTTTCACTTAAAAATGCAGGGCCATGAGTCACATTGCCAGTCGCTCTGTTGTTAGCTTCCTGCAGGCAATGGAAGTACTTCAACTCTTAGCTCAGTAGTTTAGCTCTCCACTTGATGAGTTGTGGTTGTGAAAGAGATTGGCCTCGGTTTCCCTGAGCTTGACTGAAAAGCAGTCATTGCATGTGGTACCCTGAGCAGGCAGACAGGATAACCCTTGCTTTGGAGAGAGTTGGGTGAGAAGAAGGCTTCCTTATGTGCTTGAAGTCTCAGGTGATGGCTGTCTTGGAGAATAGTGGAATCCTCCCAGCACCAAGGTGGGGGAAGATGCCTGAGGAGGAGGGGAAAAATACCACAGCACAACTTTTTTTCCATCATACTGACCCTAAACATTTTGGCTCTGCTTTCTGAAGGGGAGAGTAGATAGCACTGATCCCTCTGCAGACAAAGATCTGCACCCCCTTACCTCTATCTCTGCAGTCCCTTAACCAATGTAATACTCATCCTGAGACCTTTATTTTGTTGCTCTAGGCTGAAGCTTAGAGACCTCATTGCTGTCTACAACTCTCTGAAAAGGGGGTTGTAGTAAGGTGGAGATTGGTGTTTTCTCCCTACCAGGTGATAAAACAAGAGGAAAGGGCCTGAGGATTTTCTGGGGAAGTTCAGTTTAGATATCAGGAAAAAATCCTTTCCTGCAAGAGTGGTCAGATATTGGAACAGGCTGTCCAGGACAGTGGTGGGATCACCATCCTTGGAGGTGTTAGAGAAATGTGTAGACATGGTTTAGTAGCCATGGTGATGTTGGGTTGATGGCTGGACTCAGTCTTGGAGGTCTTTTCCAACCAAAACAGTTCTGTGATTCCAACTTCAACTCCTGCTGACTAGCAGAAGAGACTACTTTGTGGCAGGGATGGTGCAGATTTGCTCTGCCAAAATGATGGTGGCTGAGTAAATGAAGGGTTAAACTCTGACTGAAATGAGTGTCAGCACTGTTCTTGTCAGCTTCTTCAGCCTGCCAGAGCAAAGGTTTATTTTTGTAATAGCCCTGTGAAGCTTTGCTTTCCCTCTCTTGTGCCTTCCTTGGCTCATTTCAGCTCCTCCCTAGTTAGGATCATTTGAAACAGGTGAAGAGTTTGATCACAGGAGCAGGTGGCAGCTATAAGATTTTGATGGTTTTGGGTTTTTTTTTTTGTTTTTTGTTTTTCCAGCTTGGGTTTTTCATGGCTTTCATGACAATTCTACTAGGCTTTGGGGAAGGGACTAGGCATTGTACAGAAGAGGGATGCAGATCCTGCTGCTTCAGGGCTCCAAGATCACTCTGTGCTATTATGTTGGAGCTCTGAGATCCCTCAGAGGACCCACTCTGCTGCTGTGTGAGGTCTACATCTTGCTTGTGGCCTTGGGGATGGTAAGGAGAGCTTGTTGGTGGTCTCTTTCTAGCCAGGTGTTTGGCGAATTCAGTGTCTGTTGCGTTTTTGGGGAGCAGAGGTGAAAGAACATTATCTGCCATGGCTAGACTAATGAACTGGGTTTGGAAAAGTCCCCGTTTCAAGTGTCTGTGTGATGCCTGACAGATACCTTCCCCACCAAGCTCACAAATGCTCTATCAATGGCATTCTGCTGTGAGCCTGGCTGCTTTCACCAGTGCTTCACTTCCTAGCAGTAAAGGTTTTCCTCTAACAGGAGATGGAAATTTCTCTGCCTGAACCATAAACTGATTTCATGTTATTTTCTTACCACCCGTAGAACTCCTCCTTCCCTCTCTGTAGCAGCTTGTGCATGGCTGAAGAACATGACCGTGTTGCTCCCCAGTTTCTGGCTTACTCATGAGGTGGACACAAACAGTGACAGCATGGATGTTTGTTGATGTAGTTATGCATTAAATCTGGTTTCTCTGGCTGAGTTTCCTGGAGCAGTCAAGGAAATCAGCAGCCAGGCTTCTTCTCAAAGAATACACTCAAACTAAATTTTTTTCTCTTCAGATACTCAAAATCTGCCTGGATGTGATCCTGTGCAGCCTGCTCTGAGTGACCTTGCTTTAGCAGGGAAGTTGGACTAGATCTCCAGAGGTTCCTTCCAACTCTCAACATGCTGTGAATACTGAGGATGGGTTCCAGTCCTATTGTATCATTAGGTTTTTAATTACCTGAGACAAGACCTCTGTCTCCCTAGGTTTTGGTGGCAAGCTGTAATGAGTTTAACACAATGAGGTGTTTGTTTCCTTCTCCAAGACATGAGACCTAATTTAATCAGCCTAATCTTGAGCATCTCTGAAGATGTTCTGAGGGCTATTGCTCTGGCCAGTACTGAAAACAGTGATGGCTGAACACACATCACTTCTTGCTTTAGCAGCCAGCTTGTGACTTCACTCCTGAGAACAGTGTCTTGCTGAAAGATGCTTCATCTAGATGCAAATTTTTACCTGAGGCTGATCACAGAGCATGAGGTTGAATACTGTTAAGAGATGCATTAAGGCGTCCTGCCAAACAGTGCCCTCTTGCAAAACTTCTTTTCCAACAGATGCCTGAATAAGCCTGGAGGGCCTCAAGCTTGAGTGGGCTCAAGCTGCACCAGGAGGAGTTTAGGCTGGACATATAAAGAACAATTTCTTCACTTGAAGTCTTGTCAGGTGTTGGAACAGGCTGTGTGGGGAGGTGGGTGTGTTGTCATCCCTGGAGGTCTTTAAAGGTGTGTAAATGTGTTTGGGGATATGGCCTAGTGGTGGGGTTGATAAGTAGGGTTAATGGTTGGACTTGGTGATTTTGAAAGCCTTTTTCAACCTGTTTGAAGGCCTCTCTGCTGTCATGCTTGAATAGGGTAGTCCTGTCAGTAGAAAACAACCAATAGGGTTGCAGTTGCTAGGAGAAAATATAGCCTGATAGAGAAGAGGGCAAGTGACTGGAAGAATTGATCTACTCTGGCTAGTTGTCCTGTCTTTATCTTAGGTGCCTCACCATTACCCAAAAGCTTGCAGCCAAGACCACCTCAGACATTAATGACTGAAGGTAGCTGGCTTTGGGTTGAGATTGCAACTGTCATCTGAAAGAGGGAGGCTGACTAGCTGGCTTTGTCAAGTGGGAGTTGCCCATATCAAAAAGCAGCCTGGATTGTGGCTTTCCATCTGTTGAAGCTTCCTAGAGTGGTGACAGGGACCTCTAGGAGGGGATGGATGAGCTGAACAGAACATATTTTGGAGCAGTATCCGGGCTGATGAAGAATTCTGTACCTATGGCTATGGGGAGTGGTTTAGGGGATACCTGAATGAGAGATTTAATTGGAGATCAAGCTCCTTTCTTTCCCAGTTAGATGATGAGACCAGCATCCCTGGTGCTTAATCATAGAATCACTAAAGTTGGAAAAGACACCTAAGATCACCAAGTCCAGCTGTCAACCCAACATCACTATGCCCACAAAACCTATGGTTCTAAATCATGGAATGGTTTTGGTTGGAAAAGACTTCTAATATCTGCTTCAGCCACTGACGTAGCAACATGTTGGCCATTAAACTGTGTCCTGAAGTGCATGTTTTGGACTCCCCAGGGATGAAAATGTAAAAATGTACCTTCAACAGAATGATGGTGTTCTCTTAAAGTCAGTGAAAGCTCTTAAAACCAAGAAAAATCTGTGCTGTGGGATTTTTCTCTATGCCTTGCTTAATGGGTTCACACTGGAACTGTCTTCACCTCTAGTTGCCCTGTTTTCAGCAGCTTCTGCAGGCCACTAGATGGAGGTGCCAGTAATAATTTGGGTAAGGATTTGCCCTTTTAAAATGGTTGCTTTCCCACCTCGCTTTATAAAGCTGCTCTAATTCCACAGTGCCCTAATTGTGATATGCAAATGTTAAAAGGGAAACTCTCAGCCAACGTATTTTAAGATGCTTTGGGGCAAGCAGCCCCCTGCTTAGTGTGATAAACTTGGCCAGCTTTTCTCTCCTAAGGAAAATTTTAAAAAGCCTTCCAAATCAAGAAAATTATGTAAGCAAATCCCGTGAGTCTGCTCTAAAATTAAACCTGCCTCTCAAGCTTTGGGGCTTTCAGTGTGAGACCAGTGAAGGTTATTTTGGGGAGGCTTGTAAAGCCTGAGGCTGTCCAGTGCTGGCTTGCTACACCCTCCCTTTGTTGATCCACTCACCTGCTTGTTGTGATCTAAAGATGAGGAGGAATTTCTTTATGCTAAGGGTAGTGGAGCACTGGAACAGAGAGGTGGTTGTGGTGTCATTCAAAATCTGCCTGGGTATGGACTAGAAGATCTTTGAAGGTCACTTCCAACCCCCCCTGTGTTGAGACCAAATGTATAGAAACACAAAACTGTTGGGACCATCCTTGCCCAAGGCTAATTTCTCATCATCCTGAAGGAGTCACAGTAGGTACTGAACCCTGGACCTTTGCAGAAGTACTGAATAATTTGCCCCCTGCCCTCATACATCTGCCAAGCAGCATCCCGCTCTAAGACATGACCTTGTAGCACAGCTGCAGCCTGTGGCTTTGCTGTGGTTGAGTGAAGCTATTGTAGAAGCATAGAATGTTTCAGGTTGGAAGGGACCCTCAAAGGTCATCATGTCCAACCTTGCAATGTCTCATCTGTGACCCAAGATGTCTCAT
Organism: Psilopogon haemacephalus; assembly: GCA_013396835.1. NCBI lineage: Eukaryota > Metazoa > Chordata > Aves > Piciformes > Megalaimidae > Psilopogon > Psilopogon haemacephalus. The sequence goes on along the minus strand of VWZI01001503.1, from coordinate 233,163 downwards.
GTGAGCTTCCAAACTCTGGAGGTTACAAGCTGTGCTATGTGCACTCTTCACTCACAATCATTCTAGGGTGAAGGTGGCAAACTGAGTTAGAAAGGCTTTAATGTGTCATCTTGCCATAAACTCTCATCTTCCTCACTCCATGTGCATGGTGAGGAATGCTCTTTTCTTGTTGCTGTCTTAATTCTCCCTCCTGTTGTGTTACCTAAACTCTTCTCCACTTTGCAGCCACATAAAGCAGGTCCTTCTGCAATACATGGTCAAAGCTGCACTGCAGATCTTCATTTCCATGCTGCAACTCTATTTGAAAAAGTCAGCATTATCCTGCAGGGATCTCACAGCCATTCTATAGTGGTATGGGTTGGAAGGGGACTTTAAAGATCATCTAGTTCCAACCTCTCTACCATGTGCAGGGACACCTTTCAGTAAACCAGGTTGCTTGAATGCCCCATCCAGCTTGGCCTTGCACACTTCCAGGGATGGGGCAGCCATGACTTCCCCAGGCAGTCTCACACCACTCCTACTGCAAAGACTTTCTTTCTAATATCTAATTTGAATTTACCCTCTGTCAGTTGGGAACTGTTACTTCCCATCCTATCCCTGTGCTCTGTGATAGACAGTCCCTCTCCACCTTTCTTGTAGACAATTTTAAGTACCAGAAGACTGCCAAAAGTTCTAGCTGGAGCCTTTTCTTCAGACTGAACAACCCCAGCTCCCTCACAACAGAGGGGTTCTAGGCCCTTGATCCATGGCCTTCCTCTCAGGGGCAGCTCCATGTCTTCCAGTGTCTCCGTGAGGTTTTCTGTCAGGGACTCTCGTGCCAGACTTCCTTCCAGTTTGGGGAGGGAGAAGGAGAGACCCTCATGTCTGTGTGTGGTTGCTAGTGCAGTGTCTCTGGCTGCACTGGGCACTAACTGACCTCTTCCTTAGTGTTTGTGATGCGACAGCTTTGGGCTGTTGATAGATTGGGATGATCTTAAGGATTTTGTGGCACTTTCCCTGGCTGAGGCCAGATATAAACACCTGGGAAGTCTTAGCAGTGAGCACCTCATGTTATGCTCTTAGTTCTTGTCGTGCCTAATGCTCTCCTGTCAACTCAGCTGCAGGAGGTATTTCCATCTGGGGAAAAAAAATCTCCCCTAATTTTGCTCTATTTCCAGGCTGATGGCAGGTTTCTAGCAAACATAGAAAGCATTTGTTAGCGTTGCTATCCTTTGCCTTTGAGTCATTCTCTTCTCATTCTTGGCCCTTGGCTCTCCTGAGCTCTTGCAGCCAGGAGACACTGAAATCACAAATGTGCAAAATACAGGATGGATAAACATCTTAATCTCAGGGATACTTCAATCTAAATGTTTTCTGAGGCCCTCCTTGAAGAAGGATTAGCTGGTAACACTCTGAAAGGTCGTAGCCTTGCTCCGACTCGTGCTGCTGCTCAAGATGCTAAACGTGTGTGAAAGCTTCAGCAAAAGGCCTGAGATGCCATCACTCTTCTCTAAGGCTCCAGGGAGCATCTGTGTGTCCTCTTGGGCTTTGGACATTCATCTTGGAGCTCTGCCTGCTTGTCTTAGCCATTGTGATAGCGTTGCCTGGAGCACCCAAATGTGACATGGTATCAGCTGGCATTTTGGCTGCTAGAAGTGCAAGATTTTTCCAGTGCAGGTTTATATCTGTTGTGTGTTGGTTTTTGGTTTTGTTTTTTTTTCTTTTCTTCCCTCTGAAGTGTGTGTATGCTACTGTTATGATTTATTTTCAGGCTGTAACTGTGGTTTTATCATTTGAAGTACTTTGGAAACATGAAGGTGTGGGTGGTTTTTTTTTTTTTTTTTTTTTTTTTTTTTTTTTTAATTAGTTGCAAGCCCTCTTTAACCTGGAGGAAAATTCCAAGGTGAAGAATGCTTTTGATTTACAAAGAAATTCTTTTACAGAGGTCTGGCAGAATAGTCTCCTCTCACCTTTGTGTTGCTTGGGCTTTGCTTTCCTCCTTGAAGCTGCTGTTTGCTTTGATAAAGTTAACTTTGCTGCTTGATGTCCCCATAGTAGCTCAAAGGTTTGTGTTGGAATCTCAGGGCTATCAATGTGGATCTCCTTCAGCAGAAAGCTGGGTGGGGACATGGGCTTAAGAAACTGGCCTTGGCTACCTTTTCTTCCACTCATCCCAAAGAGTTCAAGCAATGAATATGAAATATTTTTGATAAATAACAATAATAGCTGTGTGTTAAATTGAGCTACTCTTGCACCCTTCTAGGAGGTCCCTTCCAGGTGGCCTATAATAACAACAACATAGATGTCTCCTGGTTGTTCTTTTGCTGCAAATGATGTTTTTTCCCCCTGATTTTAGTATAGCTTCTTGCTCACTGCTCCAGCTGTGTATGGAAGTTAGATGTAGCTGGGGCATGCTCAACCACTGCTATTTTGGGACAGGGGAGGAGCAAACTAAAGGGATTCCTTTCTCCACCACCAGGAAAACAAATGGCGCCTTGGGGATTGTGGTGAAGAGAAAGCTGGCAAAGCAAGTGAGGTCCTGCCACTATTGTTCCTGTGGTTCAGCCTGTAGAATTACCAAATGTAACCCCATGCTTGCAGGGTTTCAAGGAAGTGAGGTGTGAGACTTGTGGGTTAGCATCCCTTGGGGATGCAGGTCAGGGAATGCTGGATGCCTCCCTAACCTCAGGGAGGGCTGGAGGGGGAGGTTGGTGGCAGGCTTAGCAGAAGACACATGCTCTTGCAGGGAGGAGAGACCAAGGCTGGGTGGGGGGGTGGTGTGAGACAGTTTTCTTGACACAGGGCCAAAGGGAAAATCTCAAGCACAAGTGAAGAAAGGGGATGGGGAATGTGATACCCTCTACCAGGGAAGGACCTAAAAGCTAAGAGAAGGTGGCCAAGTTTTGTTGTAGTGCTATAGGGTTTCAGCTGCTGCTTCAGCAATGCTCTTGTGCAGTGATTTGTTCCAAGTGCTGGGAGTTCCAGTTCAGTTTGCACAGGAATGGCAGGACCCAGTGTGGCAGGGGTTGGAAGGGATCTCTGGAGATCATCTAATGCAACCTCCCTGCTAAAGCAGGGTCACCTATAACAGACTGCAGAAGAGGCATTTCATTTTAGATACACCAACTTAAAACTTCCTTGGATCCTTCTGGTTATTTCCCCATGTCCTTTCCTTTCAAATCTGCTTTGCCACTGAATTCAAGGGAAAATAGGAACTGTATTAAATTGGAGTGCAAGGAGAGTAGAGCTGGTGGTTCAACCAGCTCTTAGCTTCTGTGACTTTCACCTTCTGTGCATTTATCTAGTTATGAACAGATGACTCTGGGCCTGCTTACCCTCTGTGGTGAGAAGCTTCTCTAGAAGGCTGTTTTCAATAAAAGAAACAACCTGTCTGAGTAAATAACTGAGGTCTTCCTTTCTGGAGACCTGCCTGAACGTTCCTGTGTGATCTGGTATAGGTGATCCTTCTCTGGCAGGGGGGAATTGGACTGGATGAGCTTTCAAGGTCCCTTCTAAGCCCCTAACTTTCTGTCAATCTGTGAAATGTGCTTCTGTCCCAGTTTTAATTAAAAATCTGATTCATTTTTTAACCATTACTCAGATTTTATTTCATTGCACAGCTGTGCACCCTTGTGATACTTGCAAATCAAGTTAGAACTCTCAGGTTTTATTGATTTTTAAATTTATTTTTAGCATAACGGCTGTAATTCTGATAGACACTGTGTAGTTGTGCCCTGTATTATGCCTGGGATGATTATTTCAGGCTCCAGAGCCACTGAAGGAGGTGGGATGTGGGAATTGTAAAGCATGCCCATGTGTTCTGAAGGCAGATGGAAACCTCATTTCAGGTTGGAGCTTCTCTGGTGCTGAGAAGCTCTAATGAGCATCTGTTGATGGAATAGTCCAGGGAGGGGATTCTCAGGGTGCTTTATTACTACTCTGGATAAACCTGCCCTGACCAGGGGGGTTGGACTAGATGATCTCCAGAGTTCTTATATAGGTCAAAATTGATTCACATGAGATGTCAGCTAAATATGATCTTGAATCTGGGAAAAACTGATCATCTATCACTGGAATACTGCAGAGTGGGTTGGAAGGTACTTACAGACCATCTAGTCCAACCCTTCTGCTAAAGCAGGGTGACCCACAGCAGCTTGCCCGGGATCACAATTGTAGAATCATGGAATCAACCAAGTTGGAAGAGACCTCCAAGATCATACAATCCAACCTATCACCCAGCCCTATCCAATCAATTAGACCATGGCACTAAGTGCCTCATCCAGTCTTTTCTTGAACACCTCCACGACCTCCCTGAGCATCCCATTCCAATGCCAATTGCTCTCTCTGTGAAGAGCTTCCTCCTAATATCCAGCCTATACCTCATCTGGCACAACTTGAATATCTCCAGAGAAGGAGGCTTCACAATACCTCTGGGCAGCCACCAGTGAAGAAGTTTCTTTTCCCCTTCAGATCCCTTCTGGGTTCCAATTTGTGCCTTTGTCCCTTGTTCTGTCACTTGGCACTGCTGATAGTGAGTCTGACTTCATCTTTTTGACCTCTGTCCTTTAGGTACTGATAAGATCCCCTTGATTTTTCCCAAGTATACAGTTTACTGGGGCAGATGTCAGCTGGGGCTCATAGCTGTGCTGTAGTTTTGCAGTCAGCTGAAACATTTTGCCATTCATTCAGTTGTAACTTAATTAACTTTTTAAAAGGGAAACCAAACCAAAAAAAAAAAAAAAAAAGCCCATGAAAGATTAAAATCCCACTGTAAATTTGCTGGAGAGAGTGGACTGAAAAATGAGGATGTGGAGCTGTTGGAGTGACCCTAGAGGAGGGCTACAAAAGATGATCAGAGGGCTGGAACATCTCTGCTATGAAGAAAGGCTGTGAGAATTGTGGTGGTTCAGCTAGGAGAAGACAAGGCTCCTGGGAGAACTTACTGTAGCCTCTCAGTGCTTACAGGGAGCAACAGGAAAGATGGGAAAGGGAATCTATCAGGGATTTCAGTGAGGAGACAAAGAGTAACGGTTTCAAACTGGGGAAGGGAGATTTAGATGAGATGTTGGGAAGAAATTCTTTATAGTGAAGGTGATGAGACACTGGAATAGGTGACTGAACTTGTGGATGCCTCTTCTCTGGAAGTGTTCAAGGCCATTAGGATGAAGCTTTGAGCAACCTGGTCTAGTGGAAAGTGTCTTTGCCTGTGATAGAAGCGTTGGAACTAGATTATCTTTAAGGTCCCTTCCAACCCAAACCATGCTAGGATTTGCTGGGACATCCCTGTCAAGTGTGAGCATCTTGCCAATAAAATTACTTCCTTACTTTGCTACTTCTGAGGTTGTATTTCATAGGCAGTGGTTATAACTTCAGGCTTGGTGTGAGCTGCCTCTTGGAACTGAGAGGAAACAGTCCCAATTTCATGAACCATGTGTCTCATGGAGCTGAGTTACAGCTCTGTTAGATGGACATGGATGCAGCTGTGGCATCCCACAGTGCTGCTGATGTTCTGCCGGTCTTAGTGAGCCTCCATCCTAACAACAGTGACCTGAAATCTGTCAAAATGCTATGAAGAACAACTTCCATATTCAGTGAGGATTGGGCTGGCAAGGCACAGTGTGATGTAATGTCTTTGCCCTCCGTAATCTCCTACCCCTTCCAACATCCAGGCACACAAGAGCCGATTCAATTCTTAATCTTGGTGCAACGAAACCACCTCGTGGTTTCTGCGCTTGAGTTGATCTAAATTTGGGATGGCAGGAGTTGTTGAATCCACAGCTTTAGGCTATTTTAGGTGGCGAAAAGCTGCCATTGGCACTATAGGGAGGCATTTACAAGTAACAAGCTAATTATGTAAAATGTGCGGTGTCCACTTGGTAAGATCTCCTTAGTTTCATAATGGAATCAGAATTTGCTATGTATAACACTTGGCCTGTTGTCCCCCCCTCTCCCCCTGCCTTTTAAATGCAACTTAGTTGGCTGGGTGGGTGCATGATCAATACAGGAAGGAAATGCTTTGCTTAATACTGTTTGGTTGAGTATGCTGGCCTGGCCTTTGGCCAAGGGAGGTTTAGGTTGGATATTAGGAAAAAGTCTTTACTGCAAGAGTGGTCAAGCATTGCAACAGGCTGCCCAGAGAGTTGGGGTGACCATCCCTAGAAGTGTTTCAGAAATGTGGATGTGGTTCAATGGCTATGGTGGTCTTAGGTTGATGGTTGGGCTCTATGATTACGGCACCGAGCTGTGTTGCACAGTCAGCTTGCTGGAGGGCAGGGATGCCATCCAGAGGGACCTGGATAGGCTGGAGAGGTGGATCCAGGCCAACCTCATGACATTGAATAAGGCCAAGTGTAAGGTCCTGCATCTGGGTGGGTGTAATCCCAAGCACAAATCCAGGCTGGGTGGGGAATGGTTGAGAACAGCCCTGAGGAACAGGCCCTGAGGGTTGATGAAAAGCTCAGCATGAGCCTGCAGTGTGAGTGCAGCCCAGACAGCAACTGTGTGCTGGGCTGCATCAGGAGAAGCATGACCAGCAGGCAAGGGGAGGGATTCTGCTCCTTTATTCTGCTTTCCTCAGACCCCACCTGGACTGCTGTGCGGTTCTGGAGCCCCCAACACAAGGCTGTTGGACATGGAACTGTTGGAGCCAGTCCAGAGGAGGGCAAGAAGATGGAGCATATGCAGTCCCATCTGCTCAGCAGCACTCCTAGATAAAGCTTTGGCTTTCCTTTTGAGCATATTCATCTGAAGCCTTGGCAGAATTAGGTCTGGTTGAGATCTTTGCCAATATCCTGTAGTCAGTCACCTTCAAAAGATAAAGGAGGGTCCTGCCAGTAGCAGAGCTTTGTTAATGACATCTTAGCTATCAATATTGGTTTATTGATCACCTAGAATCATAGAATCAGTCAGGGTTGGAAGGGACCACAAGGATCATCTAGTTCCAACCCCCCTGCCATGCCCAGGGACACCCTACCCTACATCAGGCTGCCCACAGCCTCAGCCAGCCTGGCTGCAAACACCTCCAGGGATGTGGTCACAGCCACCTCCCTGGGCCTCACCACTCTCATGGTGAAGAACTTCCTCTTCACATCCAATTGCTCTCTTTCACTTCGTCTCCCCCATCACCCTGAAACATTGCTCATCCACACCACAACTCATCACAGCAAGAAAAAGAGGTAAAAAACAGTGTGAATATCTGTCATCAAATTCCTGATGACCATTCACCACCAAAACCCAGGTCCCACAGCAGTTTGGGAATGCTGCAATCCTTCCTCAGAGGACTGTTGAGTTTTGTGGAAGGGAAATAGATGCCATTAACAAGTAGTGACAAGGCTAGGGGGAATGGAGCAAAGCTGGAGATGGGCAGATTCAGATTGGATGTGAGGAGGAAGTTCTGCACCATGCGAGTGGTGAGAGCCTGGAATGATCCTTGTGGTCCTTTCCAACCCTGACTGATTCCATGATGGATGGCAGTGAGTGGAGAACCATCCATGGCCCCATATCTGGAGCAAAATATAGCAAGGTTTGTGATGTTGGCTAGGTTCACAGGAACCTGTCCTAGGACATAGCAGACAGAATGTAGTGTCCTGCACTGGTGGTTGATCCTTATGAGTTTGAAACTTTAGGCAGAAGCAGTTTACTTATCTCAAGGTCTGGCCCTTGAAGCTTCATTTAAGGCTTGTGAAATCTGAGGACTGCAAAGCTCCCTCAGAAAAGATGTTGAGTCACCTTTTGTCACAGGGTGACCTTTATGCAGAAGTCCTTTGAGTATCCTTTTGTTGGGTTTGTAAGGAAACAGCTACTGTCTCTTCAGTTCGTTCTCACAATCTCTGCTGGGGGTCAGAACAAAGATAAACTCTTACCATCCCATCATCATCATCCTGTTTCTCCTGCATCCCACTCTCTCCAGTGCCCAGAAAATTTGTTTTTTCACCTGTTTAGTTTTGAAACCTGCCATGAGGATAATATGACATTAGAGTGGAAAAGCTATCGCTGCTGTGCAGGAGAGGAATTGCAGAGCTGTAAACTGCTCTCAAAATAGATCAGATGAGGTGTCAAACCGCCCAACCATCTAAATACTCCACGAGCTGACCTCCCTGCGATATCTAATAGGGGCTGGCTGAAATCTTGGGAGGGGAGGGGGAAGTGAAAACCCTTTTCTGCCTGAACCTACATGCTTGTTTCTGCAAGTCATTGATTAGGACCCATTCTCTTCTAACTTGGACCTCTAGGTCCTGAGTAACCAAATAGAGGCTAGGGAAAGATGAAGCAGCTCATTCTCCTCTTGTTTTTCATCCCAACAAACTTTAGGAGCTCTTAGCTTGCCTCAAGTTCAATTTCAAACCTCCATCTTCTGAGAGCTGCTTTGCCTGGACAATAACCTTTATTTTTCTCTCGAGTTTGTGTGTGTGTGTGTGCACACAGGATATCTCCAAGCAGTGAGGGAAGCTGCTGCTTTGGCTAGATGATGTTTCTTCCCTGGCTGCCAATCTCTGTGGTCTGGGCAAGGGCAGCTATGTAACCTCAGCATCTGCTGAGAACAGACTGGGCAGTGTTTGGGAGGGCCAGCACGAGTTGGCCAACAGATCTGGGATGGGGAGGGGGCAGGGAAAGAACGAGCCAAGTCCTGCTGGGTGATGTGTGCTGTGGATCTCCCAAATGTAACAAAAGGGCTGGCTGAGGTGTTAGAGAGACAAGTGGGCGATTCATTACCCAGTCAGATGCGTTCCCTGGCAGGGGTGGGTGGGAGAGACTGACACTAACACATGGCTGGCCGTGCTGTTGCTGGAGCTCTGCAAGGCATGTCCATCTCCTGGTGTGCTGGGGGCTGCTGTGGGTGGAAGATCTTCTGGGGATGTAGCAGGATTGATTCTAGGACCATGAAGGTGGGGTTGTCAAAAGTGAGCTTGGCAACAATAGCTTCTCCAAGGGGGAAAAAAAGGGTAGCCTGTACGTGGGGACCTGCCCAGCCTGGTTTTGCAGCGTGCTAGTGTGTGACATGTGCTTGGCACTGCTGGTTTGGTTCTTGCTGTCATGCAAAGGATTGGAGGGCACAGGTGGGTTCAGGGCTGCAGCTGAAGGAAGGTTCTGTCTTGGTGCTGAAAGCTTGATGGCTGTGTGGGGTTGAACTGGAGGTGTGGGCATCTGGGGAAGCCGGGGGGCAAGGGGACAAGTGATGTGTCTCCTGGCATGTCCTGTTTGCTGCTGGCAGATGGATTTAGAGGCTTCTTGAGCCAGAGGCTTCATTCAAGTGCTCATATTTCATCACTCACCTGGGTGATCCTCCCTTTCCTGAATTTGTCTAATCCCTTTTGGAATGCATTCATCGTCTTGGGCTTCATGACATCCGGTGGCAATGAGCCTTGCTGTTTAGAAAAAGAGGCTTCATTCTTGGAATGTCTAGCACTTATTATTTACCTTTTAAAATGCTGCTTCTGACCTGAGTCCTTGCATTGCTCTGAGCAAAGTGTTTCCTGCGGAGCTCCCAGTCTTGGGTGGACCTGTGGAGCCTTCGCTGGGCTTTGTGACAGTAGCTTCAGCTGTAGAGAGGTGGGATGGATGGGAGGCATTCTGGGAACTGAAACTGCTTGTGGGGAGGAAATGCTCTTAATCCATCAGCAATGATTTCTGATGCCATCTCTAAACCTGCTGAAATAACTGTGAAGCAGCAGTATGAAGGACTCTGGAGGGGCAGTTCTTAGATTTCAAATGCTAAATATCCTCTGCTGTGGGCAACTGTTTCCAGACAAGGGAAGCCACCAAAAAAGACCATGAACTTGGATTTATCTGTGCTTGGAACAGGAAAAAAATAAAAACAAACAAATTGCAGCAGGTTTATAGCCCACATGACTTGCTGGCATTTAGGCTTCATGGTTGGAGCAGGTGTAACAGAGTTGGTGTACGACTCAACTCTTTGTGGAAAGAAAACTCTGCACCTGGCCTGTTTCCTTTGGTTTACTGGCTTTAAAATCTGATATAACTTCTTTTGCTCTATTCCTTTGTGTGATCCTTTACATCTGGGTGGTTTTTGGTTTTGGTTTTTTTTTTTTTTTTTAATTTTCTTTTCTTGGTTCTCAATTTCATCAAAAAAATGGTCAAAAGCCAAGTGGTGATTATGCATATTTTCTGTAAGTGTGATCTAGAAATGTCTCCTGATTTCTGTCATAGAATCATAGAATGGTTTAGGTTGGAAGGGACCTCAAAGATCATCCAGTTCCAACCCCCTGCCATAGACAGGGACACTTGGAGAGCTGTATTAAATTCAGCTACTCTAAAACTCTGTCAGGCATGGAGCTGAGCTGGTTTGTAGCACAGCAGGGATCTGAGATCCTGGGGTGGGAAGTTTTTCAGCAGTGTGAAAGAAAACTGTCCTCTTAAAAATAAAACCAAACAGAAAACCTCAAACAAACAAACCCCAACCCAACAGACTCAACTCAACCAATTCCAACCCCCCCAAACACCACAACAATCAAGCAAAAACCCTTCCTCTTTAGAGTGACTTTGCTATAAGGTTTCAGTACAATGCTTGTCTATGTTGTGCATTTATGTATCTCCCACCATTTCATCCCACCATGGAAAATTATTCTGGAAAGCTCTTTTTTTCCCCTCCCTCCACATTGCATGAAGCTAAACAAGTTATATCAGCCCTTTTTATCTTCTTCTCCAGGCTTATTTCTTCATCTTCCATCCCACTGCTTCCCACTTAACTGCTGCCCTGCACCAAAACTCACAGCTGTGTGTTGCCTACAGTTTGAAGGGATTCATGCCAAATGAAATACTGAGCTAAGAATATTAAATAAAAATAAGCAGTGGTCAGGATAAAGGAGCAGTGGTGGGTTTTAGAGTGAGGGTCCAGGAGCTGTCCAGCCAGAGAGGGGGCACCAGTGGGGGCTAAATCCTGGTGCAGGCTGCTGAGGGCAAAGCTAATGCCGACTTAAATGGGGAGTGAAAGCTCCTGTTGCCTCCTGCCCTGTGCATTCCACTGGCACTGTGCTTCACAGGCTGGTTTTAAGTTGGGTTGAAAATCCTCCATAAATCTCACTGATTGCTGTTTCATTCTTGAGAGGATGAAGGAGAGAGGAAACAGCCTTCCCCTCGTCTTCTCTCCCTTCCCTGCCTTCTTTCTCCACCTCTGCTCACTCAAAGACAAAATAGGTTGTTCCAATGGAATTAGGCTGCTGGCAGCTCTTGGAGCCAAGCATCTTGGGACATCCCAGCCCAAGGGCAGCCAAATAGTCATTTGAATCATAGAACTCTAGAATGGTCTGGGTTAGAATGGATCTCCAAAAGTCATATAGTCCAACCTTCTCTGCAGTTGGCAGGGACATCCTCAACTAGATGAGGTTGCCCAGAGCCTTGTCATCTTCAGTATAAAGCTGAAGGATCACCAGGGTCAAGTCTCTTCTTCAACGGCTGGTGTTCAAGAAGGACTCTCTCCATTCTGTCTTCATTTCTGACCCATGTATTGCTGAATCCAGTTCCCATCTGCTGCAGAGTCCAGTTTGGCATTTCCCTAGTGCCTGCCCCCAGCATCCCTGGTGACAGTGATAATGTCATTGCTATCAGGGATGGGTTCAGTATTGGTTTTGTAGATACTTGATTCTATTTTCATTAAAGCTGGCTTACTTTTTCCCAATTCATCAGTCTGTCTTCCTTCCTTTGGGCGTGGAGATCCCTGGAGAGTGGCTGTCACTTGCTTTGCATTTCTGAGTAACGTTTATTGGAAAGAGAGGAGGGAAAGGAGGAGAGAGGCAGGTCAGGTTTGTGTGTTGGTCACACCAGGACCTGAGTTTGCTTCCTTCTGCTGTGGGGTTTCTGTGGTTGCTCCTGCTTTCTTCACAGTGAAGGGAAGGGCTGCTACTATCTACAATTCACAACCTGTGCAGGTCTTCTGCTTTACATGGGTGGGAAGTGCTGCAGCTGCTTGAACTGCTTGGTTGTGGTGCTTCTGATTGCCATAGTGAAAATAATACTTCTCCTGACACTTAGGGGTATTTTTGTACGTATGTGCTTTATTTCAAGTAGGAAACCTTTGACTTTGTAGCTCAGAGAATGGCAGGGAATCTGGGAAGTAGCATGTATGACCTAAATGTGGATACTTGAATGTATGATCTCAATGTGGATACTTGAATGTTGGGATGAGCACTGCAACCTGGGGCAAAAATACTTGGGTCTGACTTTGAAAAGTGGAAAGAAAATGAAGAACTAATTATGTAGTAGCCAAGAGAGCCTGCTCTGATGTCAAGCGATGTGGAGGTCCACCAATCCTTCTGATGGATGTGGGAAGAGCAGAACTGAGGTGGCTGAGTGATCTTTAGGTGGCTTCCTCCAAAGGACGCTGAGTTAGTGTGAGGACAACTGTGGCACTTGTATTTGTGAACACTTAAAAGCAAACACCACAGTGCAGAGTGAGATAGCTATGTCTTCAATGACCAGCTCTTGCTTCAAACATCCAATTTTTTTCACTGACCATGGAATTCAGAGTTTTTTTGGGGCTTCTGGCTTCTTATACTTTCAATAGGAATTAGCCTTTGTGGGACCCGAGGACCATGGTAAATCAATTTAGGAAAGCTGCTTTGCAGTGGGAGAGAGGGCAGCTGAAAGTGCTGGGCACCAGGCAGTTTTTACATGCAAAAAATAGTTCAGTCTGACTTCTTGAGTTGGAGTTAATTCAGGGATTGCACCGAAGGAGGTTAGTGTACAAGTTGGCAACCTTTCAGAAGCTTGAAGAAATTACTAACAAACAGGGGAAGTGGTGGAAGGAGAAGAGAAAAGGTTGGGAGAGTAGCAGAGCCATGTGAAAAGTGAAAATGGAATCAGTTTGATTGTACAGATGTAGCAGTGATATATGTCCTGACAGAAGGAATTGCAGGAGGAAGGGTAGGAATGCAATATTTCAGTGCCTGTCATTTCAGGCAGTATAGCAGAGGTGTTTCCTTGCAGGAAAGCAGCTCACCTTGGCTCGCATCTCTGGCAGCCCTGGCAGAGGAAACTCTTGAGCATGTCAAACGAGAGTGTGCTCACAGGTCTGTGCAGGCGCCTGACTTCTGTCTCATCCCCCTTAAATTCTCATCAGGAAAATCCCTGTTAGACAAGGGGAAAATACAGGGACGCTGATGGAAGTGTGAGCTGACGAGGCAATAAAACCTCTTGACTTCCAAGATGAGCTGAAAGCAAGACCCATCTTGAGTTGCCTCTCCTGGAAGGGCAATAATTCTGTGGTGCTACAGATAAAAGTTGGCTATTGAGCTATCAGGGCTGGGGCTGTGTTTGGATTTCTTCCCAAGCCTGGGTGATAGGAGTCTGACCTCCAGCAATTATCAATGTTTGACATGAAGCTCACAAGCAAGCAAATTGCAGCAGTGGCATGCTCTAAACTAGATAGGTCTTGCTATTTACATCTGATGATTATAGTCCTTCTGGAGGCTCCAAACTAGTGACAGATTAAACTGGGAGAGAACAGTACAAATGATGTTGCAGAGGTTCCTCCCAGGTAGGTAGGACACCAAGGTAAAAAACAGGTCCTTCTGGAGGTCTGGGCAATGCAATTGTGCCACTTGAAGCAGAAGTCAAGCAAGGTATACAGAAAATTAGGTCAAAGTCTGAAGCAGAAAAAGTCTCCTGGCTCTGTAAAAATGCTGTGAAACACTGGCACGGGCTGCTCAGAGGTGGTAGATGCACTATTCCAGGTCATCCCCCATTCTAGGTCAGGTTGCTTGGGGCTGTGAGCAGCCTGATCTATTTGGGAATGCCCCTGTTGACTGCAGGGGGGTTGGACTAGATGATCATCGAAGTTCTCTTCCAACCCAAAGCATTCTATGATACTGCCTTCACAGAGACCAAAGTTCATGTCCAGAGGTAGTCTTCAGGTTCCTAATGGAGAAACCCACCTTCATGTCATGCTCAAGCCCCTAAATCCAGAATAATACAGTTGCCCAGAGTGCTGGCTGACAGTTTAACAGTGGTGGATCAGGTATATATAAAGTAAAAGGAACATNAAAAAAAAAAAAAAAAAAAAAAAAAAAAAGAAAAGAAAAGTCCTTGGAAGGAACAGCTCAGTCTTTGTGAGGAGCTGAGAAAGCATCCGACTGACACCGTTGCCTTACAGGACCTCACTCAGCCTTAGGTTGCATAAAAGAGCTTTATAGGATTATAAAGGTTCCATGCAGCGGCAGCTCCAAGGCAGTGTTGTTCAGGTGGGGGCTCCAGCTCTCCCTGCCTCTTGCCTGTACTTGTTTGTTATTGATGCCATGCTCAGAAATGTGCCACCACCTCACCCCTTTTTCCTGGGGACAGCTAAAACATGTACGTGGAGTTGAGGTTGCCGCATCAGTCCCCACTGTTGCAATGGGTGCACCTCCAGGGCTGAGGAGGGGAAGTGTATCTGTGCATGCATGTGTACTGCTTCTGCTCGTGGAAGCCCTCACCTGGAAGATCTTCATTGTTTGGCTAGGAAAAGCCCTTTTCCTCTTAACTTACTCCTTGTCTTGCTCTGCTTCCCTAGTGCACTTTTATTCTGGTTCATACCCATTTGAAAGCCAGAGAAATCACTGGAAGCAGTAGTGGAGAGGTCTTTGCTCAGCATGGCTTTTGCATGGCTTGTCTCACTTTAGGTTCTCATGTCCCCTTTTTGTGGCAGATTAGATTTGTACTAGATGTTGATGGTTGTGTCTCAGGTCAGGATTTTGTGCCCATGGTGTAAGGAGTTTGGGAGGTAAAGCATCCTAGCTGCTTTCCCTCCGGGAATCAAACTCCTGGCAGGATGCATCTCGCTGATTACAGGCAAACTTTGTTAAAATAAGGAACAAAATATCACTGCTCTTGCAGGCATGGGGGATTTTAAAGGCTTTCCAGGGTTCATGTGCGTTCAGTGAAGGAGTGAGCGTGTGCTCCCTTGCCATTCCTATCCCCCCACTTCCTCTAGAGGTCCTGCAGTGATCACACGATGGTAGGGGTTGGAAGGGATGTCTGGAGATCAAGTGCAACCCCCCTGCCAAAGTAGGATCATCTAGGACAGACCACACAGGAACATGTCCAGGCAGGTTTTGAAAGTCTCCATGTAAGGAGACTCCACACCCTTTCTGGACAGCCTATTCCAGTGCTCCAGCACCCTCACAGCAAAGAAGCAGGAGGCAGAACTTTCTGTGTGGTAGTTTGTGCTTGTTGTCTGTTGTCCTGATACTGGGCATCAGTGAAAGACTGGTACCATATTCTTGATACCCATACTTAAGGTATTTATAGACATAGAGAAGTTTGAGAGGGGATCTCAATGCTAAACATCCCCAGATGTCTCAACCTTTCCTCATAAAGAGATGTTCTGTTCCCTTAATCATCCTTAAAGCCTCCTGCTGGGCTCTCTTCAGTGGTGAAGATATCAGAACTTGCTCACCTGTGCAGGACTGCAGTTTTCCAGTGTTTTCAATTCTGGTTTGGAGTAATCCTTCCAGTTTTGCTGGGGAAACGTCTTCAGGTCCTTCAAAACCCCACATAGTGATTTTCATGGACTGGCATCTGGACCGAAGAGGGCAGAGCCAGGAGACTGGGATGAGGGCAGCCTGGCCAACAAACCACCCAAACATCTGTTCCTCCAGTGTCTCTGCTCCCTAGGGTTGATGCCAACCTGGTCCTTTTCCAGCAGCCTGTCACTTGACACCAGGCACAGTACTTCTTCTGTTGCATATTGTGTGAGTCAAGGACCTTGTGCTCTGAGAAAGCAGGGATGGGGAGAAGGCAAGGAGACACAAATTTCTTCAGACCATGTTTTAGGTTTTTGAGCATTTTCTGCTGTGTAAAAGCTCTTGGCAGCATCACCTGGAAAGAGAATCCTGCTCTCAAGCCACAGGCTGTGGCTTACTAGGCTTTGTCAGGATCTCTTCTGCTGAGGACAGGGTTGCTCTGTGTGCTTTCTTGGTGTGTCTTTTGGGATCTGGCAGGATAAATTGTGAACAGCTGGAGGATGTCTCAAGATTACCAGTCCTTGTTCTTGTAGGCAGCCTTAACCTGCCAGATATCTGCTGAATACTTTAAACAGTGGAGAGGTGGCAGCCTAGAAGGTTTTTAGAGAGGATGGATGATAACTTCTTGACACACCTGGTGTGTGAGGCTGTGGTCAACCTGCTGTTTGCCAACAGAGAAGGGCTGGTGGGAGATGTGGTGGTCAAAGGCTGTCTGGAGTCCAGTGACCATGAAATAATGAAGTTTTCAATACACAGTGAAGCTAGGAGGGGGCCTCAACAAAACATCCCCACTGGACTCCCTGAGGGCAGACTTTGGCTTATTCAAGGAACTAACTCTCTGAGGGTACCTTGGGAAAAAGCCCTTAAAAACAAAGAGGTCCAGGAAGGTTGGACCTACTTGAAGAAAGAAATCTTGAAGGTGTGGGAACAGGCTGTCCTGATGAGCTGAAAGCAGAGCCACCAGGGAAGGTGACCAGCCTGGATGGGTGAGGGATGTGTGATGGAATTAAGAGGGGAAAAAGAGGAGGTATCACCTCTGGGAAGAGAGGGAGGTAACTCAGGATAAAAATTAAGGATGTTGCTAGGTTGTGTGGGAAGAAAAATTAGAGAGGCAAAAGCCCAGTTGGAACTTAGACTGGTCACTGCTGTGAATGATAATAAAAAGTGTTTTATTAAATATATTAATGGCTGAACAGAGGGGCAAGGATAACCTCTGCTCTTTATTGGACAAGGAGGGGAATGTAGCAACTATAGATGAGAAGGAAGAGGTACTTAACACCTTCTTTGCCTCAGTTTTCAATAGTAAGACAGGTTGTCCTCAGGACAGCTGCCTCTTGAGCTGGTAGGTGGGCTAGGGAGCAGAACAGCCCCCCTGTAATCCAGGAGGAAGCAGTAAGGGACCTGTTGAGCTTCTTGGCTCCTCACAAGTCTATGGGACCAGATGGAATCCATTCTAGGGTGCTGAGAGAGCTGGCAGATGAGCTGGCCAAGCTGCTCTCCATTTATCAACAGTCCTGGCTTAATGGAGAGGTCCCTGAAGACTGGAAGCTGGCCAATGTGGTGCTCATCCACGATAAGGGTTGGAAGGAGGACCCAGGAAATTACAAACCTGTCAGCCTGAACTCAGTGCCATGCAAGATAATGGAAGAGATCATCCTCAGTACTCAGCACTGGTTAGGCCACAACTTGAGTCCAGTTCTGGGTCCCTCAGTTTAAGAAAGATGTTGAGATGCTTGAATGTGTCCAGAGAAGGGCAACAAGGCTAGTGAGGGGCTTGGAGCACAGCCCTGTGAGGAGAGGCTGAGGGAGCTGGGGTTGCTCAGCCTGCAGAACAGGAGGCTGACAGGGTAGACTTCATTGCTCTCTGCAACTACCTGAAGGGAGGTTGTAGCCAGGTTGTGTGGGTCTTTTCTCCCAGGCATCCAGTGACAGAACAAGAGGGGACAGGCTCAAGCTGCACCAGGGCAGGTTCAGGCTGGATGTTGGGAAGAAATTCTTCACAGCAAGTATGATTGGCATTGGAATGGGCTGCCTGGGGAGATGGTGGAGTCACCATTCCTGGAGGTGGTTAAAAGGAGGCTAGACGAGGCATTTGGTGCTGTGAGTTAATTAAAGAGTTAGGTGATAGGTTGGACTCAGTGATCCTAGAGGTCTTTTCCAACCTGCTTAATTCTCTGATTCTTTCCCTTCCCAAGCAGGTTCTGGCTTCTCTTGGTGAGCTAAAATGATTGTTGCTGTTTATGAGCAGAAGAGTAACTGTAAAGATTGCTTATTTTTGGTAGTTTTTCAGGTTCATGAGGTTTGGGACCTTTTATTTAGTGTTCTCCTATTTTGGTTTTCGAGATAGTACTGTGGTGGAGGTCTGATGTCCAGATGAGCTCTGTAAGAGCTGGTAGAGAATATAAATCCAATCATTTCTTACCCATCTCTTGCTCCTCCCTCACTGTGAAATCACTCCTGACACAGATCATAGAATAGAACCACAGAAGTGCTGGGATTGGAAGAAGCCTTTGAGATCAAGTCCAACTGCCTGCAATCCCACCAATGCTGCTAAGACACAAGTACTAAACCACGTCCCTGAGATCAGCAAGTCCACACAAATGCTCAGCTGATGAGCCTGATTCCATCACAGCCTCCCTTTGTACTGTGAGCTGTGCTCCTCTCACCACTGTGCTCCTCTGTTCCTCTGCAGGCTGACGGGGAACGAACCCCTGACCATCCTCCCTCTGACCTCAGAAATGGAGGAAGCTGCCATTAAAGCTCACTACAAGGTCTGTGACCGCCTGAAGCTGGAGAAGAAGCAACGCAGGATGTGCCGGCGGGACCCCGGCGTGGCCGAGACCCTGATGGAAGCCATCAGCATGAGCGCACTGGAGTGCCAGTACCAGTTCCGCTTCGAGCGCTGGAACTGCACCCTTGAGGGGCGCTACCGAGCCAGCTTGCTGAAGAGAGGTGAGCAGCATGGGACCATGGCTGGGGTGCTGGCACCTCCTGGCTCCCCTGGCTTTGTGCAGAGTGTTTCTCCCGGTGCATCCTTTCAGTGGTGCATCACCACCTTCCCAGAGGTCCAAAAGGGCTTGTAGAAGGTAAAGGCCAAGCCAGGCTCAGCTGATTCATCAAAGTACACAGCAGGCAAAGGATGTGCTGCATGGTGCTAGCTTATGTGCTTGTACTAATGCAGCAACTTCTGTCTGCTTCGTGGTTTTGGACATGGCTCCTCTCCTTGGAGGATGGAGGTGTTTGTGTGCTTGGCTGGATCCAGCAGACTCATAGAATCTTTTTGGGTGGAACAAACTTTTCAGATCATTGAGTCCAATCACTACTAAAATATGACCCTCAGCACCATGTCTACAAACCTTTTAAATCCCTTTAAAGAGTGTGACTTCACTACTGTCCTGGGCAGCCTATTTCAGGATGTGACAATGCTTTTGGGGAAGCAACTTTTTCTTGATACCCACTCTAAACCTCCTCTGGTGCAACTTGAGGCCATTTCCTCTTGTTATCACAACTTTTTCCTTGAAGGAATAGACTGACCCCAACCCTCCCTTGGCTATAAGCCCCTTTCAAGGAGTTGTAAAGAGATTTGTTTTCTCTAGGCTGGATGAGCCTGAATCTGTCAGATGCTCCTAAGAAAACTTTTATTTAGACTTTTCAACCAGGTTTGTTGCTCTTTTTCAGATGCTCTTTATTTCTGCCAGCAATGGAGCTGTTGCTGGAAGGGAAAATGAAGTTCCTGAAGCTGTCCCTTTTTGTTTTGTTTCCTTAAGTCAGCTTTTCAGGAAAAGTTGAGGAAATGCTTTGTGAAGGGCAGTTAAGGCAAAACAGACTGTTCTGAGCTGTCCTGAAAGTGGAGGCAAGGAGAACCTGACACAGCACAGAGCAAAATGTGTAGATGTTTGTGTCCAATTCCTGCTCTACCCAGGGAAAAAGCTCCTGAGGTGAATGGTGGGTAACTCCCACAACCCTTACAGCAGCTCAGGCAGAGATGACCAGAGCTGAGAAGAGAGAATTAGAAGAGATGCTTTTAAAAATCTCTTCCTTTTGTGCTGGCTCCCATAATCCCTCCCAGTAAAGTCCAGTGAAGCTACTAGTGCATCAGGAACACTTCACAAGTAGGTCTTGAGGCTTTTAGTCACTTTCAGAAAGTCCCACACTCAGCAGTGGAGCTGGACTCAGAAACCCTGAGTCTAACAGTCTCGAAGATAAGAGCAGAGCTTTGTGAAGCTCCTGCTGCTGCTAATTAGCGAGCAGGAATAATTCAGAAGTGCTGAAGCTTAACCAGTGCACTGTCACTGACTGTGGTGGAAATAAGGAGAGTCCTTATGAAACCCAAGAGGTCTAGCCTGAGCTGCGAGATGTTTAAAAATATCCTTGCATGCCAGAAGCTGTCCCTGGATTAGTGGTGCCTTGGGCAAGCCAAGCACTTTCTCATGCTGACACCTGGAGGCCGTAGCTTGTTCCTTCAGATGTCTACCCCTCCAAGGGGCGTTTTGAAGCAACCTGAAGTTGAGCTGCCTAAATATGCCATTGAGACTCCTTTATCCCCCTCACCTCTTGTCAGGATGCCCGGTAATAAATGCTAGCTCTGAGGGTTGCAAGGCTCTGTCTGCTGTCTCATTCTCCTATGTTTTATGCCTCTGCAACATCTCTGCCCTCCACCCACGCTGTAAATCCTTCAGGTGCTGGTCCCGCGGTGTAACAAGCTGCCCTGTAAATCTTTTCCCTCCTCTCTGGGACCTGTTGGTTCCTGGTTCAGCATTGAAATAAGTGATACCCCAGGGCAAAGGGGTGCATGGATCACCAGCTGAGGCACAGCTACTCAAATATGTTGATGTGGGTTCATTTCTTCTCCTCCCGGATCGTTGCAGCTTTTTAAGGAGAGAAGAAAAATAGNAAAAAAAAAAAAAAAAAAAAAAAAGCAACCCCCTCCCTGCATCTTCAGGAAAGCTTCTCCCTTCCATTTTTGTTCTTGGTCACCAGAACAAGCCTGGCTGCTGGCTTGCAGCTTTGGGCTGATGCAGCCCATTTCTTAAAATAACGAGGGGATTGTTTTAAGGGACTCGTTATCCTCTTTGGATACTCAGGACCAGTTTTGGAAATGGGTTGAAACTGGAGAGGGGCGGGCGGCAGGCTGTCGATGTGCTGGGGGTTAGAATGCCTGCATTGATTTAAGGCTCATTATCTTGTTACAAAATATCTTGGTGCAATCAAATAGTGCGTGGCGGAGATGGCTTTAAATCTGGCCAGAGCCAAATGTCACATGGACTTGCTTGGAAGCTGCCTGAGCTGCTTGTGGGTGAGATGATACCCGTGCTGATGGGCGCTGGGAATTTGCGAAGCTTTTGGTGATGGGGGGAGTGGGAGGAGTAAGAGCTGAAGCTGATGGGGAGATTGATGGAAGGGGAGAACCTGGCAAGTGATCCGTCCCTCCTGGCTTGCTGTCAGACCTGTCCTGCCTTGTGGTTGCACATCAGCGCTTTCCTGCTGAGACTTCACAACTGCTCTGAATTCTGAGCTTTGCAGAATCCCAGCATGGTGGGGGCTGGAAGGGGACCTCTGGAGATCATCTAGCCCAACTCCTCTGGTTAAAGCAGGGTCACCCACAACAGGTCATGCAGAATCACAATGTCCAGGTGGCTTTGGAAAATCTCCATAGGAGACCCCACAAATTCTTTGGGCAGCCTGGACCAGGGCTCCAGCACCCTCACAGCAAAGAAGTTTTCTGTTTTGTTTAGTTGGAACTTTGTATTGCAGTTTGTGCCCATTACCCCTTGTCCTGTCCCTGGGCACCACTAACAAGAGCCTGGCCCTGATCTCTTGCCTCTCCACCCATCAGCTCTTGCTGAGCAT
Organism: Psilopogon haemacephalus; assembly: GCA_013396835.1. Taxonomy (NCBI): domain Eukaryota; kingdom Metazoa; phylum Chordata; class Aves; order Piciformes; family Megalaimidae; genus Psilopogon; species Psilopogon haemacephalus. The sequence continues at coordinate 211,879 of VWZI01001503.1, read as the reverse complement.
TGAGATGTCCTCTCAGGCTACTCTTCTCCAGGCTGAAGAGTTCAGTAAGCCTTCAAGATCTGGGCTACCAATTAAACCCCAATTACATCCTTATTATTTACTGCTAATTGCAATAAAAAAAAACTCTCAGAAGATTTCCACGCCTTGTGCCATCAAGAACTTCCTGTTAGCAAATTGGTACTTCCCTGTTTTGTAGCACAAGTAGTAGTGATGGCAAAAGGCCAATGTTACAAGCCAGGAGCATCTGTCTTGAGCAGTGGCATCCATCTGACAGGCAGCTGGGCAGTCTGACCTAAGGTGTAACTTAGACTAGTTCAGCTTTTTCTATGAAAGATGAAAGGTGCTTAGAAGGTGTTTTCTGCCCAGAGGAGTTTGGTGGTTGGCATGTCCATGAGGTTTTCTTATGCAGATTTAGCAGAGAATTCTCCCACCACCTGCAACAAGAGTTTGCAGTGCTGAGGATGCTTCAGTTGTGCCAGAGGACTTGGTCTAACTTCAGGGAGTAAACAGAGGGGAAAGCCCTCAAACATGGTTTTTCAGTGCTGGCCACTCTTTAGTGTGTTCTCAAGTGTGGAGTTGATCCATTTTTATTTTAACCTTCCTTCAAGTGAGGGTAAAGTTTGTGCTTCTCTTTTCCAAGTGAGCAGTAGAACAGTTGGACAATTCCTACCATAATCTGGCTTGAGTCAGCCCCCTTAGGAGGACCAAACCTCAGCATTCTGGATTGGATATTCATCAGTTTTCTGCTGAAGTTCAATATTGTGCACCTGGGAGTGCTTTGGGAAGGCATGTTCTGGGCACAGGCCAGGATAACACTCCATGAGCTTGCTTGGACTACCATGTACCTCCCAAGGAACAGTTCCAAAAATGCCCTGGCAGTGTCTCTGCATGTCCTTGGTTGACACACCAGTGCACAGATATATCCCCTACTGTCACCCTCCACTTGTGTTATTTTGGAGTGCGGGATTTCTTGAGTCAAATCCAAAGCTGTTCTGGAATTGCATCTCAAATATGCAGTGGTTTACAACTTCCATAGCTGGAGAACGAGGAGCTATAAATACTGCTATATTTGCTTTTTAGTTCTGGCTTTTATCATTTAGATCAAAATTGCAGCAGGCTCTGTGCCTCAGTTTACCTCTTGGAGTTGTTGCTGTTGCATCTCTGCATGTGAGCATGAAGGTGTACAAGAGGTTCCTTCCAACACAGACCATTCTATGATTCCATATTTCCATGCCCTGTCCAACTCTTTCCCACTTCCTTATTTTCAGTCAGAGACCATCTACAGAATGACAGTCCCAGAGCTGACCAGCAGCATTCCTTTGGGTTCTTGAACCCTGGCTTGTGCCCCCTCTAGCCATCATTCCTCCCCATCCACTGTGTCCTCTCTGCCATCAGTGGTGTGGGTAGAGCTCGGCACGCTCTACGTAAAGAAAGCTCTTCCTGTAACGGGTTTTGCCTTGAATTCATCTTCTTGCTTTGCTCTAGCTGCAGCTAAAGCCACCTTCTCTTCTCTCCCACAGGCTTTAAGGAGACAGCCTTCTTGTACGCCATCTCCTCCGCGGGGCTGACGCACGCCATGGCCAAGGCGTGCAGCGCGGGGCGGATGGAACGTTGCACCTGCGACGAGGCTCCTGACCTGGAGAACCGTGAGGCTTGGCAGTGGGGTGGCTGTGGTGACAACCTGAAATACAGCAACAAGTTCGTCAAGGAGTTCCTGGGGAGGAAGCCCAATAAGGACCTGCGAGCCAGGGTGGACTTCCACAATAACCTTGTGGGCATGAAGGTGCGTTGCACGCTGCTCAGGGTGGGGTTTCGTGCTCTAGTGGGGGAAAGTGAACTTGCTGCACTTGGATGTGGGAATGAGTGTTGGGTGCAAAGTGGATGGAACAATCCTTCTAGGCTGGTGATGTCTCAGATTTAGGACTATGCCCTGGGGTTTTTTTGTCTCGATTATGTGACTGTGCCTTGCTTTTGTTTTCTCAGTTACGGGACTCTGTTCCCAGGTTGTTGCCGTGCTTGAAGAGTTTTGCAAAACCATTGGAGGGAGAGCAGAAGGGGGAAAAAAAAAAGACTGTCCAGGTCTAGAAAGCATGAAGTGGGCATAAAGATTGCTGCCTTTCCACAGGGAGGAGAGAGTCTGCTGTGGTTTAATTCCAACCAGAGACCAAGAACTACAAAAGGGTTCACTTGCTTCTCTGCCCTCACCAATGAGGCTGAGTAGGGGGGAAAAAAAAGTAAACCTATGGTTTGAGATAAGAACAGTTGAATAATGAAAAGTAAATCAGATATAATAGCAGTGATGAAAAGGATAATAAAAGAAATAAACCCCAACATATATGACAAGTGATGCACAGTGCTGTTGCTCACCACCCATTGACTGATGCCAAAGCACTGACTGGCCCCTCCTAGCCAACATCCCCCACTGTGTGTATTCTGGCCATGAGATATGGAACATGCCTTTGGCTAGTGCAGGTTAGATGTCCTGGTTATGCTTTATACCAGCTGCTTATGTATCTCCTCAGTGGCAGATCATGGAAAACTGAGAAGTCCTTTGACTTAGGATACAGCTACTTGGCAGCAACTAAAACATTAGCATGTAACCAACATCATTCTCATGTTAAATCCAAACCACAGCACTGAACTAGCTATGTCCCAGCTGAAACCAGGATGGAGTCTTAAACTGCAGAGGGATGGAACAGGTTCTTCAGGCTTACATGAGATAGGACAAGGAGGAAGGGATATATACTGCCACAACAGAGAGATGCTCTTATTTTCCAGTGGTTCAGTAGATCATGGACAGCCCAGCATCTCCATAGCCAGGCTTTTAGAAAATTGCCTGCCAGGACAAACATCTGGCAGGGAACCAAGTTGGACATATTACTCCCTGACTGACCTGAGTCCAAAAAGTCCCTTCAGCCTTGTTTTCTTGCAGAAGCCTTCCATGTCACCCAGAGTTGTTGGGTTTCCAGCTGTCAGTGCCTGGATGTATCACTGAATGCTAACTGTTGGAAGGGACCTTTGGGGATCCATACCCCTGCTAAAGCAGGCTCAGTTGAAGCAGATCACCCAGGATCTAGGTGGGTTTGGAATTTCTCTGGGGAAGGAGCTCCACAGCCACTCTGGGCAGTTTGTCTCAGTCCTCTGTCACCCTCAAGTAAAGATTTTTATATGTTTCACTTCATGTTCATAGTTTCCCTCCTTTTTTTTCCTATTTTTTTCCCTTTTCCCATCCTTATTCCCTCTACTGCAGGGTTTTTTGCTCTTTACAATGTGCTTCTTCCACAAGGCTTTGCTTGACTGCAAAACCAATGCAAAGGATAAAGCATCTGCAACTGTTGGGCCATCTCTGCAAGAGGAGGGAAAAGGAAAGGGCTTTCCACCTTCTCCTGTAATACTTTTGGCTGTACCTAGCCTGGTGTTGCTCAAACATGAAAATCCCTCAGACTGGCCAGCACAGGTGCCTAGGATCAGTGTTTCATTGCCCCAACCTCGAAGAGGGACATACTGTAAGGCTATAAATAGCCTTCCAGCCATGTTATTGTCCGTGTGATTGGATAGAGGGTTGGGGCTGGGATGGGGGGGACCTGGATCTCCAGTTTCCCAGGCAAATGCAGCCCAGCCAGTTGTGCATTCTAGGAATCACCAACCCAGCTCAGTTGTTCCTGTGTGTATGCATAAAATGTCATTCCTTGAGACAGAGTTGGGGCATAAGAGAATGTCACCAGTGAGAGCTGGCCAGCACAAGTCTCCCCCTCTCCCCACCACCAGATGCTCCTAGACAGCGCTGAGATCAGGATTAGAAATATCCTGGATTTAGCTGGTGTCTGGCTTTAGCTGACAGCTTTTCTGCCTCTGGATTAAAAGGCTCAGTGTCTCTGAACTCCTGTTGCAGCTCTTTGGCGTGTGAAATAGGCTTTGCAGGGTGATGAAATTTGTTTTAATCCTTGTGGCTGGTTGTTCCCAAGGGTCTGTCCCAAGTCTTTGGAGTTGGCTGGGTAGCAGATGGGGCTGAAAGTGGAGAAGATGGTCCATGGAAGCTGTGATTTCATGCTAGAGATTGCTGTGAGATGTCACAGCTCTCCTCTCTTTCCAGACTTATATAATGCAGTCCCATAAAAAGCTGCGAGGCTGTGGCTTCAGGAGTCATTGGCACTGCAGGGATAAGTCCCTCACAAAGGCAGTGGGGCTAAAAAGTTTACCCAAGGGGTTTGACCTAACTCCCAGTGCTCTCTAACCCAGTAGCTACAGCAAGGATTCCCATACAGCTGAGATCCAGTCTTGAATGTCAGTTAGGTATCCTTATTTGTTGTCTGCCCTCTGTTATGTGACTTGGAGCTAAACAAACTCCAGGGATGAGCTGGGGAGAGTTAATCTCTCCTTTCTTCCTACCCTTTTGTTCTGATCCCACTGTGAGTCAGTTCCCAGGGGACAGGGACTCTCCAGCATCCTCTGCCTCCACCTTACTTGGCACGGTCAGGCTCTAGTCATTGGCAGTGTTGTCTAAGCACTGGTGTAATATCTGCAGCTAAACAGCTGAGTAACAGTTGTGACGGTTGTCCAGACACTGAGAGCCCTCATGGCAATCCAAGTCAAAGACCTTTGCTGCAGGTCAGTGATCTGGTGTTCCTATTTTTGGCCACCCACACCGTGTCTGACTTGGGATTGCTGTCTGACAGCTTTCCTTGCCTATTTGCAGCAGCACTTGCAATGACTTCTTTGTTTCTGCTCCTGGAAACATTGGGCCATGTTCTGGTGGAAAGGCCAGCCATGGAGCCCACCAGATGCACACCACTGCCATGAAACCAGGCAGGGAACAAGCTAATTCCATGTTGAGAAGGAAGGTTTTAGGAGGATGGTAGTTCAAGATCAGAACATGTCCATATAACCAGGCTATGCGGGCTTACATCCCCACTACTATATGGTTCTATTAAGATGATGTTCAGAGATGTTGGAGATGAGGAATCAGTCTGGCTCTGGAATGTCAAGGTCAAAACTTGCAGCATTTGCTTCAGACTTCAAAATATTGAAAATTATTTAGAGCTTGAACACTTGACCTTTAGGGAGTCACTGCATCATCTTGGTTGGAAAAGACCTTAAAGGTGATGGAGTCTGATGACTGTCTAACTGTGTCAAGTCTGCTGTGAGTCTATGTCCCTCAGCACCAGATCTGTCTTTTAAACAACTTCTTGGGGAGCCTGTTCCCGTGGTTGAGAACCCTTTCAGTGAAGAAGTTTCTTCCAATATCCAACCTAAACCACCCTGGATACCACTTGAGGCCATTTCTTCTCCTCCTATCACTTGTTACAAGGGAAAAGAGGTTGGACTTCAGCTTTGCTCCAACCTTCTTTCAGGTGGATGTCAACTGTGGTGACAGTTGATGGATTGTTTCTGTCTTTACTTACACTTGGGTGTAGAAGAGAATCAGGTCCTCTCTGCTTCTTTTCTCCTGGTCCTGATGCAAGCAGATCCATGGGGGTTGCTCAGCAGGTAGTATCAGGTTTCCCTTACTGAATTTGCTCATTTTCTTTGGTGGGTGAAATATGGAGCTTGATGTTTCCTCCACTCATCTTTCTCTAGATAAGTTTGCTGCCTTAGATTCTTCAACCCTTGAGTTGCAGGAAATGCTAATCTAATGGAAACCACTTTGAACTCAGCTAATTTGGTTATTTGGACAGTATCTCAGATGTGGCTAAGAAGCAATGCAGGATTGCAGATAACATTTGTTTGTGCCATTTTGGAACCAAACAGATCTTGTTTGGAGAGATCATAGTTCAACTGAGATGCTGTTATGGCCTCTAATGTGTTAGATGTGTCTGTTCCAAAAACATAATATTATGGCCATTTAAAACAGGAAACAACTGAGATGCAAACTGAATTCCATTCCCAAGGTTATCCAGCATACTGATGATGAAGCAGGAGACTGAAGCCAACTCCTGTGAATTCCTGGTCCAGCACCTGCTGCCTTTTTCCTCTGAGCAGACCAGAAATTTTATGTCAATTAGTGAAACCACACAAGCATGAATGAGCTTGAAATTAGGCTAGATATGAAGTGTTTTGCAATCAGGGTGGTGAAACATTGATGCAAGTTGCCCAGAGAGATGGTAGAAGCCTGTCTCTGGAAACTTACATGGCCACATTGGTTGGGGCTTTGAGCAACCTACTCTAGTAGAAGTTCTTACTGCAGGATGGTTGGACTAGATGGCATTTAGAGGTCCCTTCCAACCCAAATTCCATGAAACTGTTGTCCATTTTCAACCCAGTCTAAAGCAGTGTAAGGACTTTTCCACTTTGGTTTGCTGCAGAAGCTTTCTGTGGTGCCAGCCTGTGTCATTTGATATATGGATGTCCAACTGTGGGTCTGAGAGAGTGGAGCAGTATCTGTTAACAACACAGCATAAGCTTGCTGGTCTCTCACTGGTTCTTAACAACATATTAGATGTTGTTCTTAACGTATTAGATTATGACTCCCAACTGTGGGAAAATCTATAAATACTCCCTTGAAACCCAGCAAAACAAAAAAAAAAAAAAAAAAGGACCTGTGTTTAACTGACTGATTTGGCAATCTACTCTATAACCTTCTGCTCAACATGGCAGTTTCTCCATGGTGTCACACTACCAATCTGTGCATTTCTGTGAGTGACATTATCCTATCCCGCCTAGTTTTAGTGTCTCTTGGTAGATGTTCTCATTTAATTATTATTTTACTACTTTTTTTTTTTTTTTAAACAACCTTGATGGGCTGACTAATTTTGCCACCACCAATGAAAGCTGCTGCACATGGTGTGCCCATGATGGCTCACAAAGTTATGTGATATGACCTCAATCACTAATGAAAGGGTGAGCTTGTCTAGTGTGAGGATGAGGTAATTAGACCAAGACTTCTCCAGCCTTCTCTTTATTGAAAAGTAGGAGCTCTGAATAGACCACTTATTAAAAAAGCAATTTCCTTTCCCGGGCCAAATCTACTCTTGTGCATTCAGCTATTCTTTCAGAGGGGTCCTGGGTGGAGAGGAGGGTGTGTGCTGGAGAGATGTCTGTCAAGGGGATGGGGGGGGAGTGGTGGGAGAAATCAACTGTATTGAAGCTCTAGTGCCAGCAATGAAGTTTCTTGGTTATATTAAATGAAGCAGAGGCAGCCTTGCTAAAACTCTTCTATACCCTTCCCTCCTTGTACACACAAGCGCAGCCCTCTTTTGTAACCCATTAATGAAAAGTCAGAATATTAGAGCACTCAATTAGTTCCACTGGGCTCGAGTAAGTGATGTTTTAATTAAATTTGCCCAGTTTCTCAGCAAAGTATCATTAAACATGACTTTCCAACTCCCTCCTTGGAGCGTTGCTAAGTTTCTTAATCCCAGGAGTGCTGACCTCTTCCAGAGGTATGTCTGGTCAAGCATGTCTTACAGATCCAAGGGGCACTATTAAAGGGGGCTGCTGCTACTCAAGGAAAATACATAATTGTCATGGTCTCACTCCTTTTCCCTTTATCCTCCCAAAAGGAGGGACATAAGCAAGCCTTTTGCCTTCGGGACCCTGAAATCAAGTGTAGACCACAGTCTTCTGGAGAGTCAGGAGTGTGTAGTACAAAACTATGGGGCGATAGAAATGGAGAACAAGAAAGTTCTTTCCCCTAAAAAATGTCTTGAAGAAATCTCCCCATTGAAACTGGTTCCCTTCATAAGGCTTCCTTAATTATTGTGATGCTATCAGCTCATCTGTTTTGGATGCATGTGTCTGAGGGATCCTCAGGATTTGATGCAGGATTCAAGTCCTGACCCATTCTGAGACACTTTATGCTTGCATCTCAAACCACGTGTGATGCTCTGGGGGAGGATAGTGGGAGGTACATGGACTTCATGTGGGGGTTGATCTTTTTTTCTTAAGGAACAAGACTAGAACAAGGGGAAACAGACTCAGGTTGCACCAGGGAAGGTTTAGGTTGGAAGGAAGTGGAATTGCTGTCCCTGGAGGGATTTAAGATGTGCAAATGTGGTACTGAGGGGCATGGTTTAGTGGTGACTTGTCAGGGTTAGGTTAATGTCAGATTTGATGATTTTAAAGGTCTCTCCCAACCAAAATGTTAAGACTCTCCTTGCTGTTGATTTGCTTGTTTTGAAAGTCCATGTGAGGAATGGCTTTTCCCCTTAGGCAGTGCTGGCAGGGATCTTTCGGACAAGGGCTGAACGTGCCTCCAGTGCTGGAGACGGACTCTCCATATCATGGGTAGATGTTTGCTCAGCTATCATCTGTCTGAGGAACTTCAAGCTATCGCACAACAGGTTATTGGAGCATGCCACCCTCTTCATTTCTCTATCTCCATTTTTACGGGGGGGGGGGGGGCGAAATGAGACTCAGAAAGATTAAGTGACTTACTAAAGGTCACACTCAGGCGTAGCAAAGCAGAGCCTTGCACCCTGCTGTCCTGTTGCACAGGCAGTGTTTACAAGCATTGCCCGTCGTGCCTCATGGTTCCTACTAGCAAACATGATTCCAGTCAAACTCAAACTCTGGTGTTAGAACAGGCAAGTTTAAGTGCCAATTCTCTTTTGCTGCACCCTTCTGGTTTAATAATTGTTTTTTCTAACCATAGAACTGTTTCAGTTGGAAAAGACCTCATAGTCCAGCCAGTCAGGCCATCATGGCCATCGAACCATGTCCCAAAGTGCCATGTCCACACCTTTCTTGAACACCTCTGGGGGTGATAACTTCACCTCCCTGGACAACCTATTCCAATGCCTGACCAAGCTCATATGAGCTTACCAATAATGTAGCTGCATGGGAAAAAGAGATATGATACATTTTTGAGGCAGTTTCTGTCAAGGTGTACATCAACTGAAATATCTGGTGTCACATTTTCCTGAGGTGCAAATCAAGCCTAGAAAACAGCCACCTCTCTGAGCCTACCTCTTTACTTTATATGCTCAGATCAGCTTGCAGGGCCACCACTAGTATTAATTGCTCCAGGTTATGACGGGTAGGAATGCACAAGCGTGTCCTTTGGGCTTTTCCCTTTCTCCTTTCTGGCTGAGACTGACTCAGCCAAAATTCTTTCAGAGGTCTGGAAATCAACACATTGGAAAAAAAATTGCTTGCTGTATCCCATCAGTAATTGCAGTTGCTTGTTTATGTGGAGCTTTCTTAACCTGTGAAGCATGCTCGGAATACTGAAGGGGGGAGGGGGGAAAATCAAACTTTTAAAAAGTTCTCAGTTTGAAATAAAATTGTGTTATTCTGGGTTTAAATGCTTAGTGCATATTTTGTTAAAATGAGTGCTCATGTTTTTAAAGAGGGCAAGGCAGTAAGAAGGGGCAAAACCAGTTTGAGAATAATCTCAGAAGAGTGTGTTTTAACACAACAGAACCAAAAAAAAAAAAGGAATAAAAAAAGAAAAGGAAACTTCTAATAATCTATCAGGCTTGTATCATTGAGCAAATAGTGATGGCCAGAGGAGGGTGAGACACTGGAAAGGATTGCCCAGAGAAGTTGTGGATGCCTCATCACTGGAATGTTTGCGACTAGGCTGGATGAGGCTTTGAGCAGTCTGCTCTAATGGAAGGTGTCCCTGCCCATGGCAGGGATGCTGAAAAGATGTGATCTTTAAGGTGCCTACCAGCTCAAGCTGTTCTACCATTCAGGGACAAACCTGGTCTTCTAATTGTTTGGGCATTGTGAGGAAATTGGGCACCATGGCTGCTGTCCAAACAAATATTGATGCTTCAGCTGAGAGAATAAGGTGTCTGGAAAAGACCTTTAAATCTAAACACACCTATGATAACTAAGCCTATTTAAATTGAAGGAGGACATGTGAATAGAGACGGAAGGGATTTGATTCATAAAGAAGCATCCCAAAGCCCTTTCTGAAGTAAGGCATGAGAAGGGCAGGCTTTTTTTTTCTGGATGAGCTGCTTCCCTAAGGAGGTTCATCCGCTCCCTCCTCTTCCCCCAAACCATAGCGAATGGTTTGAAGCCTTGGAGCCTCAGACCAGCCATGACGACAGCGAGGTTGTAACAGAGGAATTCCCACGGCTGCGCGTCCGCTTCGGCCTGCTGCTGCCCAGACAAGAGTTGTCTGAAAACCCAGTGCCAGAGCCCCGTGACCCAGCTGGGAATGAATGGGAATCTGTCCTCGGCGTTTCAGCTAAAACACTGAGAAATTGTGTGTTGCAGCATGTCTGAGACTGATCATTACAGGGGCACTTTAGTCTGAGCTTCGCAGCGAACTATTGTTGTGAGGGAGGATTACATGTTGCATAGCAATGCTCTGCTCTGATCCCTTCCTCCCCATGGCTCTCGTAAAGCCGTTTGGGCAGGAGGTCCTGCAGCGCTATCTAATTTCCTCTTAGCAGCAAGCACAAGTAATGGCAGCTTGCTCTTTCTCTGTCATAACTGCAGCTTGTGTTTCTAAGTAAAAGAAATTTGCTCAAAGATCATTATTTTCCTCTCTGGAATCAGGTGCTAGTTAGTTCTGAGGAGCGTGTGAGGGCATCATGTTGTGTGGTGCTATCTCTGACCTGCTGTTTGTCTTTAACTTTCCTTTCGTGCTCCCTAAAACATACAACTCAACATGGATCCAAATGTACTCTTGTGGTGTTACTCTTCATTTGCAGCTTTGACAGGGCACTGGATCAGGCTGTCCAAAGAGGTTGTGAAGTCTCCTTCTCCAGAGATTCAAAACCCACCTGGATGTGATCCTATACAATTTGCTCTAGTTTAATTTGCTTTATCAGGTGGGTTGGACTAGATGATCTGCAACGGTCTCTTCCAACTCTTTTCATTCTGTAATTCATAGAATCACAATTAGGGTTGGAAGAGACCCTAAATATAATCAAGTTCCAACCCTCTACCATGGGAAGGGACATCTTCTGTGTTATTTATACTATTCTATGTCATAGGGTACGGGAAATATTTAGTCCTTTGGGTTTATGCTATCACATTTTTCTTCACATCTGCAAAGACACAGAAGCAGCGTCCAAACCTGTGTAGGGTGGAGGCAGATCAGACTGAACTATGTGATGTGACTTGGAAAGAAAGCAGGAGCTACCTCTGGCTCTTGAAACGATAAGCTTGTGTTAAAGTTTTATTCTGCCTTGTGTGTGCTGGATTTTTTTGGCAATAAAAGAAATTATTCTGTCCTGGAAGCCCTTCTGGGTTTGAAAACATGACCTAGACATTTACCCGTTGGTCCCAGTGCTCAGCCAGGAAAGCTTTCTCCCAGCACTGCTCCAAGCAACCTCCTGACTTGGATAAGTTTTGCTCTGCTTCTTGGAGGAACGAGTTGGATTTAAGTGTCTCTGACAGGAGCCTGCAACAAGAGGAGGAAAGTCTATGTGGAAGCTGGGGAACAGGACAGGAAACAGAAAGGCTTTGCCAAGATTCATTTGGCTCATGGGTGGTTAGGGGCCCGTAGGCAGCAGTTCTCCATCACGGATTTCCTTGAGTAGCTGCATCGTGACTGACAGCAGCAGTGGGGGCTGGCTGGGGGTTCTTAAAAATTAAGGTTTTCCCTGTAGCTGCCTCATAACATTTTTGAGCCCTCTCTGGTCCTTCAAGGAGAAGGTTTATGGGGTTTGTGTGGGATGTACCACACTTCCACAGTGGCCATGTGAAAGCCCACGTGTTGGATTTCTTTAAGTGGCTCATGGATGAGGACAATAGAAAGCTTTAGTGTTTTGTGCATGGCATCTACATTGTCCTAGTCACTGCTTAACAAGTTGCTAGAAGTGGGTCAGAAAAAAAAAAAAAATCAGACTGGGATTCATTAGGGTCTTCCTTCATCACTGTTTAAGCCCAGACAAAGACAGAATACCTAAATATAGACATTAATACCATTTGATTGACCTCTGTGCTTCTGGAGGGGCAACTAGTGGTGAAAAGTAATGTTTTGCTGTATCTGAAATAGTGCTAGAGATTGGTACATAGACACCTGAATTCACCTAAGGACATAGTTTAATGTTGACCCTTCAGTGCTGAGTCAAGGGTTGGACAGGGTGATCTTTGAGGTCTCTTTCAACCAGATGTTTTCTGTGATCCTGGAATTCTCCTCACAGGTTAGAGGCACCTCAGTTCACAAATTTGTGTAAGCTGTGTTCCTCAGCTCCTGTTAGCAGAGATGTGGTCAGCACAATTGAAGCCTAAAGAGCTCCACTCCACCAGCTCTTCAGTGAAATGTGTTCAGATGTCTCCTTCAGTGCGGGATCCTCTGCCTGCTTTGGCACAGAGAAGTTAGAGGGGATTTTAGAGGTGTTTCTCACATGTAGGCATTTAAACTCAAGCATCTGCCTCGGTGAGGTCAACCCTGTCTGGATGTTGTGATTCATGTGCCTAAAACTACACGCCTATTCCTAATTGAAGATCAGCTGCTAGCTGCCAATCCCTCAGGATGTGGGTTTCCAGCACATGTGCCACATCTACTAGCCCCACGTGGATGCCTTGGGGAATATTGCACCTGCAATATCAGCTCTCCTGCTGAGCTCTGGAGAGGCAGCTCCTGACAAGAACAGTCCTGTGTCCAGCTCCCCTTTCTGCATTTCATGACTGTGCATTGGCCAACTAGCTCTAAACCCTGTGCACAGGAGCAAGTCTACGAGCTGAGCCAGTCCTTTTTGGCTCCTTCCTTCCCCATTTCCTGCACAATGGTGGTCGTCTCCATTCCCAGGTGGAGCAGATGCGGATGGGGCTGGCAGGGAGGTGGAAAAGTTGAGAAAAGCCTGGACTGCTGAATGCCTGCAGTGTGCAGCCCTTCTGCAAGTATCTCAGCAATGTTGCCCAGTTTGCCGAGGGTCTGGGCGTGAAATCAGGTCTAGGAGCTTTGTTTCACATGAACTCAGCTCTCACTTTTTGGACGAGCAGTGAAATGTGACTTTCCATAAGGGACAGCATGGGCGAGGGTGGTTGTTTTTCTTCTTCCCTCGGTGTTGAAACGTGTTCTGTACGCCCCTGTCTAACGTTGTGGGATTTCTTGCAGAGTTGGCTAGACACTTTGGCACGCAAAGCGTGACAACCCCTAACCAAGCCTGGCCAGCTGAGTAGTGGAAGCAGCTCCACTTCTCCCTCTGTAACCCACCCCTTGTTTGAGTGCTACTGTGTGTTACCGGCTTGCATTTGCAAAGGTCTGGGCTGTCACAGGAATGAAGTGTGACCACTGGGTTGGCTCTGCTGAAGGCCGTATGTTATGCAGAGTGTCTTTCTAAAAATTGTCTCTGTAATATCAGGATTGGGCCAGACCCCAATTCTGAGTCCGTGACCTATCGCACCATTTGCACATGGTGCTCAGCAGGACTCATCCAGCCAAATCGTTTAAGAACCGGATGGTTCGGAAGTGGACTGGAGCCAGTCTTCTGCTGTCACGAGGCCACAATATGGGCAGGTGCCATCATGGGCAGCCAGAGGGAGATTTATATTCTTTTATAGACACTGTAGATGCCCAAAGTCAGGGTGCTTTCAGTAGTACCTTGACAGGAGGCAGCTCTATGAAACATGAGCCAGCAGCATGGACTTGCAACCCAGAAAACCAATCAGATCCTGGGCTGCATCAGGAGAAGTGTTGCCAGCAAGGTGAGGGAGGTGATTCTCCCCCTCTACTCTGCCCTGCTGGAGTACTGTGTCCAGTTTTGGAACCCCTATTACAAGAGGGATGTGGACATGCTGGTGAGTGTCCAGAGAAGGGCCACAAGGATGCTCAGAGGGCTGCAGCACCTCTGCTATGAAAGAGTTGGGGCTGTACAGTTTGGAGAATAGGAGGCTCCCAGGTGACCTCCTTGTGGCCTTCCAGTGTCTGAAGGGGGTCTTCAGTCAAGTGAACTGGGTGGGCTGCTATGCCTGGTTGTTATTGGTGAAACCATCTCAGCTTAACCACACTTCTACTAAGCTTGTGCTGCTGCTAACTCAGAGGTTGCTTACAGGTGATATCTTGTGTGTTGTGATGTGGAAAAGGTTTCTACTGTCCACAAGCATGTTCTGGAGAGTGTGTCACCACACCTGTGTATTTGTGTATGTTACAGTAGTGGTGTCTCCTCTCTACTGAAGCATCTCATTCCCCTTTTGTTCTGTCTTATCTGCTTGTTCTTATCAAAACAGATAAGTAGGCATTACAATATATAGCAATCTCTTAGTTGCATCATAGTGTCAGACCTCTGTGTAGAGGAGGCCTTTGAACACCTTAGAGGTGTCAATAACTAGCTGATAATACCCTGGCAGTTAAATGTCTTACTCCTGGAAACTGGGATCCTTCTAAGAAAAGTATTTCCTGTAGTATGTGTTTTCTGTCCTCCTCCAACAGGTAGTTTTGATGCTATTGTCAACTTTGTGTTCCAGANTGTCTTGATTCCTTCCACTATAACTGATTTTTTTTTTTTCTGGGGCTGTGTGTGTCTGCAGGTCATCAAAGCTGGAGTGGAGACAACCTGTAAATGCCATGGTGTATCTGGATCCTGTACCGTCAGAACGTGCTGGAGGCAGCTCTCTCCATTCCATGAGATAGGGAAGCAGCTGAAGCAGAAGTACGAGACATCGCTCAAAGTGGGCAGCACTACCAACGAGGCCACGGGAGAAGGAGACATCTCCCCACCCAAGAAGTCCATCCCTGGTCACAGTGATCAAATCCCAAGGACTACGGATCTTGTCTACATTGACGATTCCCCAAGCTTCTGTATGATGAGTAGGTACTCACCTGGGACTTCGGGAAGGAAATGTTACAAAGACAAGAACTGTGACAGCATCTGCTGCGGGCGAGGGCACAACACGCAGAGCCGGGTGGTCACCCGCCCGTGCCAGTGCCAGGTCCGTTGGTGCTGCTATGTGGAATGCAAGCAATGCACCCAGAGAGAGGAGGTTTACACCTGCAAAGACTGAGGGGGTTCTTCTGCTTGATGGCAACCCTCGGTGACGGGCGGTGGTGATCTATGAGGACTGCATATGGAGACAAACAGGGTTTGACTGACCTTCTGGGATCTGAAAGCTATGTTGAGACATAAGCACTTTGTAGGGTACAGGTGACCCAGCTGTGTTGCTGTTTTGGGTTTTTTTTTTGTTTGTTTTGTTTTTAGAGTTTTGTTTTGTTTTCCCATAGACTGAATTTTAATGAGGTCCAACCGTGTGGAAATAAGTGCCTGTCACACTGGGGTTAGACACCAGTTGACCTTCACCTTCATCATCTACACAGTTTGACAGATCATATAGCATTGGAACGTCATCATTGTTTCACCAACCCTCCGTGAACTCCTGGGCTAATGTATTCTCCTTGGCATAAATAACCTCTACTACTTGATTCCTGAAAATTCCCCAACTGCTCAGAGAGCTAAAGAAAGAGATGCGAAAGAAAGAGCTTTCTGCTTTGAATGCAATGGTAGGGGAAGTGCTCACAAACTTCCCCTTCTAAGAGGGTATCTTAGGTGAGCAGGAACAGCCCTGATGGTTCCTTCAGTGGAGTTTCTGCACAAACAAGGCTCTGACAAAGACGCCCACTGGGAGGAGGGTAAACCTGGTAATGACAGCTTCGTATCCCCATGCTTTGATCACAGCTCAACAAAATGTTGGGTCCGCTATGCTGCAGACGTAGAAAACATCCAAGAAAGAGGTTGGGAAGATGGTAGAAAATCAGAAGTGCCTGTCCCCTTCTGTCCAATCATATGTTGTTGTTTTCAAACAATTTCTTCAGATGCAGTTTCTTTAGCACTATCTCCATTTTAATTTTAAAAGAACCACTAAATAATTTTGGTTTTATTTTCACTTTCTGCATGATTTTTTTTTTTGTTTGTTTGTTTGGTTGGTTTTCTCTCCCTCTTCCCCACCTCTTGTTTGTTGATTTCACCCTGTGGTAACTGCTTCAGAAATCATGATGGGAACTTGTTTTAGCCCTGTGCCAGCTGGATTTGGATGTTTTAAAGCAAGACATGAGAAATTTGGGCACATCATGGAGCATGGTGCTGTCTTGCATTGTACAGCAGCCATTTTGGACTGGATTAGACCTCTGGAGTTGATTTTTCTTTTACTAGGTCATCATTCCATTTACTCTAAACCATGACAGTGGTACATGACACAAGCTGTATGTAAACCCTATGACCTTAAGATTAATTATTAATTATTATTATTATTTTTTAACCACTAGATTGAGAACTGTGTTTTAAAAAAGACAACTGCTAAAAGGTAACCAACTATTGGGTTTGGAACAACCAGTTGATGGAGAGAAGAACTATCAAGTGGCTGGAGAAGCCATCAAATGACTGCAGTGGTAGATGGATCTGATGCTGTGGAATAGCTGTGACAACCTTCATCATTTCATATTTTTTTGTTTGAAGAGGATACTTACAGTCCAGGACTTGATGAGGCCATACCCTTCATGCAAAAGTGGATTGGAAGCAGCCAGTGAACGCCTCAGTGGAGCTTTCTAAGGAAGCACTGGAGAGCAGAGGGCATTTTATTTTATTCTTGCTAACAGTTTTTTCATTGTCCCATGGTAGCAATTTCCACCAGTTTTATATAAGCCATTGATTTGGTTCTCAAAAGAGGAAAGCTGGCTGGAGTTCTTCAAGCAGTAGATGTTAGCCAGCCAAAAAGAGAGCCATTTTCCAAGAAGGACCATTGCTTCTTAAGCTGTAGTTTTTCTATTACTTTTTTGTTTTTTTTTTTTTTTTTTGTTGCCCCTCCAAATAGTAGCCACTAATATTTAAGCTGTTCATGTGCATCTACTGGGAGGAGTAAAGATATTTGTTTTGTTCTTGGTAACAAATACCTGAAGTCCAGCCTGGCTCATTGGCATGAAACGTTGGGGTGGGGAGGGCACAGGGAAGGACAGGATGTTGCTGTTAATAGCACTCTGGTCCTGCAGGTTGTTTTTGTGGTTTGGTTTTTTTTGGTTTTGTTTTTTTCTTTTTGGGGGGGGGGGG
>VWZI01001503.1:167522-194755 GCA_013396835.1 Psilopogon haemacephalus | reverse complement strand
GGGGTGGGTTGTTTGTTTTGCTTATTTGCTGTACAATTCTGGAGGTTGAGGTAGTGCTGGAGAAGGAGGAATCCACACAGGGTGTTTCTCCCTTCCACTGCAGTGGTGGTGGACTGTTCGATGCAGGAGGTTGGCAGGAAAAGTCTCACAGCTTCTACAAGAGTGCACTGCTTCCAAAGTCACCCATGGGCAGTTTATCTAATGGTTTAAAAAATAAACTGACTAGAAACCTATTCTTCAGTGTGTGCATGTGTGTATATATAGATATACACGCAAGCTGACACATAAATCTATATATAAATATTGAACAAACGCTTATTTATTGTAAAGCCCTTCAGAAGGACCTTCTTATGGTTTCGATGTGGTATTATGTTAAATTCTCTTCCTCCTTCTGTCTCTTTCTCTTTCCTTCTCTCACACATATGTGCAAACTCACTGTTACATTTTTGTGTGTGTACTAGACTAGCTCTTCCCCTCCAAAGTAAAGCCAGATCCAAACCTGCTCGAAACAGGAGGAGTTTTGGGTCTGAATTAAACTCGTACAATGCTTTATGTTGGGAGGGACCTTTAAAGGTCATCTAGTCCAACGCCCCTGCAGTCAGCAGGGACATTTCTGGTTCCATTCTTTTTAAACAAAAAAACCCAATTAATAGTAATTTGTTCTTCATTAAAGAATGGGCCACAATTTATGTGCATTACTATTATTATTTTAATTATTATTGTTGTTATTATTATTGTTGTTATGTTTAAACCATGGGCCTCATTTTCCTCCTCCTCACTGGTGTCTCTGTCTCCGTTGACCTCGCTGGAGTAACTCCACATTGCACTGGTGTGAGAGGAGAATGAGGCCCTAGATGCAGAGGAGAGGGTGGAGTTGGCATGGGTATCACTGCAGAGAAAACTGTCTGGGTCGGATTGGGATGGGAGATAGCCTGGTGAGATTGGCAAGAGGGTGGGGAGAAAGAGAGAGGGATGGGTGGGTCAATAAGGTTGGCAAAACTTGACTAGAAGAAAGCAGCAAAGAGTGAATGAACTACTGAGTGAAAGAGCTCTTCTGTGTATGGTAATTCACGCACTGAAGCCTGGATGCTTTCTGCTTAAATATTTAAAAAAACAGCCAAAAGGAAAAAAAAAATAAAAAAAGAAACAAAAAAAATCCCAAACAAACACAAAACTCAAAAACCACCAAACCCCCTCCACAATAACAGCAAAACAACTCCCTCTCCCTCACTCCAAGCTTCCCCCCCCCAAATTGTATTTATATTAATGTGGATATATTACTTGCCTGTTATATATTGTAAATAGTGAGGTTTATTCTCCTGTGGTTTAAGAAGAAGAAAAAAAAAATTAAACAAAACCAAACCAAAATAAATTCTAAATAACTAAATAGTAGCGAGGCACATGTGTTAAATGTATAGGCAGTGTATAAAATATACTAACACTCTGAAATCAGGAGAACTTGTCTTCTTGGCCTTTTGACCTAGGGTGGTAAAACAAATGTGGGTTATTTTTCTTCTTTCCCCCACCATGTTGTTGTGTGTCTGTTGTGTGTGTGTGTATTTAGTTTAATGTTTTCCCATGTTTGCCTTATCTTTGAAGAAAGAATGGGGTGAGAAAAGCCTCATTTTGGAAAAATCCAGTGGAGGTTGAGTAGGGTGGAACAATCACTCTGAGATGTGGTTTCATGGTCATGGCAATGTTTGGTCAATGGTTGGACTTGATGATCTTAGAGGTCTTTTCCAGCCAAAACAATTTTATGATTCCATGAGGTGCAGCTGGTAGAAAAGATGCCAAACCCACTTGAAACTCTCTGAAGTGCTTGATTTGGGGTTTCTGTTGCTGATAGATGTTTTGAAATTGAATGAACCTGGGCAGGAGGCGCTTATGCTTCTCCACACATGAGTTCAGATAACCCTGGATAAGAGGCCCTGAAGTCCTCCATAAAACATTGAGTAGTACCCTATAAAAAAACCCTCTTGGTTCCAGCTGTATGAGACTGGATTTTTCCAGAGAGGCTAATTCTACCGCCACACCATTTGATCTCCAGCACAATTCAATGAAATTGCTCAGTTTTGTAAAACTACTACAAGAGTGGATTTGGGATCCTGAATCTTTCATGGTGTCATTCATAGGACACATAAAAAAAAAGAAAGTGCAAAGCAACTTTTCAACTTTTTCCCTTTTCTTCCCCTGCATCCCTCAGAGAATCGATTTTTGCAGCAGATGTAACTGGAGAAGGATGGATGGGTGGAAGAGAAGGTCTCTGGTTTCTCATCCTCTTTCACACCCCCTGTCCCCACCTTTAAAAAAGGCAAAATATTCTCCTTAACTGATGCAGCAAGACTTGCCAGATCAGTTTTGGGGTGGGGAAGGGGGGGTGCAACTATTATTTATATAACTTTTTTTAAATTGAATTTTTTTTCTTTTTCTTTTTTTTTTTAAAGAGAAGTTAGCTGATGGAAGAATATTTTTATTGAATAGTGCATTTTAGTTATGTCAGAAATATATTAAGAAAAATATATAATATTTTTGTAAACAAGGCAAACTGAAAACGTTTGCTGTTTTATATTAGAATTTTCTATTAAAAGAAATAATAATTAAAAAAAAAAGACCCACAGAAATAATTGTTGCACCCAACATCTGTTTGTTTTTTTTTTTTTTTAACAAGCTTCTGTTCTGTGTGACTGACTCATAGATGCCAGATGTGGAGACATGCAAAACAAGTCCTAAACATTACATTTTCGTTGTCTTCCAGCTCTCAAAAGATTCCAGTTGGTGAAACAAGCAGTGTTTAATCAAAGGGGGCTTGTTTTGTTTTTCTTTTCTTTCTGGATTCTCAACACTAAAAATTGAATTATGATGAATGGGTAGCTTGAAATATAAAAATCTCACCCCAAACCTTTGAGACTGCCGCTCTTTAGTTGTGCATCCTGGTCCTGAGATGTGTCTGGATGGAAGAAAGCCAAAACCTGCTCACTGTTAACTAGGTATTGGCCCCCAATCTCAGTTGGCCTGGGAAGAACAACTCCTGAAAAGGTGGTTGGGGTGGGGAAAATAAGAATTAAATCTGAATAGATGAGAAGGTGGAATGAAAAGGACCAAATTCCAGACTTGATTTGACAGAAGCAGTTTTTATCTAGTTGATTGGGGAAGAGTGAAAATGAGGGAGCTGGGAAGTCAGGCTGCTGCAGTTCACCTTGGGAAGCAGGGGATGACTATGGACCATCTGGGTTTTGGTTTTGTTTTGGTTTTTTGCTTCATGAGAGCTGGTTGGAGACCTGAAATAATTTCTAAGGATTTGTTGTTGTTGTTGTTCAGCCAAATCCTCTGCATCTGCCTCCCTCCAGCCCAGGTCTTGAATTTCTTTGTTAATTGTTTTTCAGCTGCCTTATTTTAGCCAACATACATTAGGTTGGTCTGGCTGTGGTAGGGTCAGATGAGAACCCGGATGAAGGGAGAGATTTCTCAAGGGTACTTTCATGGGGTAGATGCTGCTTAGAGTAATTTTCTGCTGGATTACAGTGCCTGTGAAAAATTCCTCAGTTGATGTCGCAGTAAAATTAGGTCTGTTCTGTAGTCGACAAAACAGGTGCAGCAAAGCTCCTTGTTCCCAGTGTATTTGGCTCCGTGTCCACATCTGTCTGGTTGAGTCTGGCTTCCATGGTCAGCTTCTCCTGGCTTTCAGGTTGCTAACTAGGTGATGACTTCTGGAGAGCAGGATTTTTCCCCACAGGAGAAGCAGTGCCTTTTATGACCATCAGTGCTTGTCTGACTTGGAGGAGGGCTCAGCATGGCACACGATCAGGCCCATAGGGGTCTGGTAACTGCTAAAGCAGCCAAGGTTAGAGTCAGGGTTATTGCCATTCCATAGCTTTTAGATCTATTTTTCACTGATGAACATTGGATTTGACCAATCTATTTGCAAGTTCCCAGAAACAGAATATTTCTGAGCAAAAATAAAAAGGGAATATCTTGTATTTGTGGGTGGAGAGGAAAAGCAAATTTAGCTCTGGCATTATGGTGGCCTTCCTGGAACTACATTTCTCCAGGTGCAGGGAATGAGTGGGGTGTAAATTAAGACCATAAGTGGTTCAGGCATACAAAATTCAGTAGTCTATCAGGGGACATGTGTGATTAACGTTTTTCTTAGTTGTTGCTGGATGTTTTCAGAGGTGTGTGGAACCTTATACAGCAGCACTGGGTAAGGTGGCCTGAAAGGAGAGGATAATCCTGCCTCACCAAGACCTCCCTTTCATCACAGGGTTGCTCAGGAAAGCTGGGAGAAATGCTGACATGCTGGGTTTAGTGGGTCACAGTGGGCCTGGAGTCTTAGCCCTCAAATAAGGAGTCTTGCAATCAGTGTAGGCATCCCTAGAAGGAGTTTGGCCCATGTGGAGGCATCAGTTTTTCCCCAGGTGACAATAAAAGGAGATAAAGATGTGGACACCCAGGCTAATAGAGATTAATAGAGGTGGAGATGAATTCAGGACTAAGCAAGGTATATGTGGATAAGCTGGCAGCAAGACTTGGGCATGGACACATCTGAAACGGCGATCACCAAACTGGCACAAGAATTCTCCCTTGTTCCACCCCAGCCTCTAACAATGTCCTGTGAGGCCTGAATGTAAAGTCTAGGATTTGTTTTGCACACTTGGAATGGCATTTCCTTTTAAAGGGAGGTGGGAATACTAACATGAAGGATTAGTGGTTTTTCTTTTTGTTTTCTTTTTATTTTTTTTCCCATTTTGTTTATATTTTCCAATGTCTTATGGGAGCCTAAGTTATTTTTCTCTACCTCATATGTACAGCTTGTAGGTATAAATCTGATTCTGAGTGACTGTTGAGAATGTATTTAAGTTATTTAACATCTTTGTATAACAAAAAAAAGGAAAAAAAAAAAAGCCAGAACAAATGAAACAATAAATGTATTTTAAATTATAACTGAAGTGTGCTCCTCTTTCTTCACCTCTGTTGGAAAAAGTCTACCTTCAGGGGTTGCAGCAATCCCTGCCACAGAACCTCAACATGGTGAGCAATGGAAGTGACCTCTGGTGGTCATCCACTCCAACCTTCCAGCTGAAGAAGTGTCACCCACATTAAGTTGCCCAGGTTCACAATGTCCAGGTGGATTTGAAATCTCTCCAGAGTAGAAGGCTCCACAAACTCTCTGGGCAGTCTGCTCCAGTGCTCTGACACCCTCAAAGTTAAGTTTTTCCTTATGTTTAGGTGGAGCTTTCTGTCTTCTGGTTGGCACTCATTGCTCCTTGTCCTGTCTCTGGGCACCACGTTCCTCAGGTGTGCAGCTAGAAGCTTGTAAGAGGTTCAGCCAAGTCCTCACTACTTTCTAAGCTCTTGTTTTTCAGCTCTAACTCATTTTTCATGCTTCCCTACAGGGGCATAGTGCATAAGACCTAGCAGTGGCCCTAAGGAAAGCAATGGGAGAGAAGGTGGAAGGAAGGAAACCTGGGTTTTGTTTTTTGGTTGTTTGTTGTTTTTTTTTTCCTCCGGAGGTGAAGTCTCTCATTTGATACTTTTGTTTTAATATTTTTTTTTTTCAATCCCAGATTCTTACAATACACATTCTAAGCTTCACCCACTTCCTCTGTGGGAACAGCTGTCCAAACGCTGTTCCATCCTTGGCTACTGCGGCTTTACGACTCACATTAGCAGCTCTTTAAGGGTCTGGCCAAGGCTGGCTGTGAGGTTTCAAGCCTGTGATTTCTCATTACCCAACTGCCAGGAAGTGTAATGCAAGGTCAATTGGGAAACTGAAGAAGGCAGGGAGATATGCTGCAGGGATTGATCAGGGGTAGCTCCATGGATCCCCATCTCCAAACCCATTATCTCCAATCATCCACTCTTCTTGCTTAAAACTACCTGGACCAAACATTAGGCAAAATATTTGCTCAGAGCTTGGTCCTGGAGGGTCTTAGAGAACAAGTCTTAGGAGGGGCTGAGGGAACTGGGGTTGTTTATCCTGGAGAAGAGGAGGCTCATTGATCTCTACAACTTCCTGAAAAGAGTAGAGAGGTGAGAGTTTGTCTCTTCTTCCTAGTATCAGGGGATAGAAGAAGAGGAAATGGCATGAAGTTGTGCCAGGGAGGTTTAGGTTGGAGGTTAGGAACAACTTCTCTACTGAAAGAGTGGTCAAGCCTTGGAACAGGCTGCCCAGGGAGGCGGTGGAGGGCACTTAATGCCCTGGAGGCATTCTAGAAATGTGTGGACATGGCAGTTTGGGACATGGTTTGGTGTCCATAAGTTGATGGTTGGATTCAGTGATCTTAAAAGTCTTTTCCAACCTAAACAATTCTATGGTTGTATGATTTCTCATCACAACAAGGGGCAAAACCACTTCTCCACTTCTGCCAATTCCAAGTCTTGCAGTGGGAATCAAAGCTGTCTGGAGATGACATTAGATGCCTGCCTTCCTTGTTGGCAGTTGGCTTCAATGCTGGTGGGTTGCAGTCAGGATAATAACGTGTAGCTGCTGTCCAAGATGCAGCACCTCCCTTGGGATCTGGGATGTAGAGATAGTGAGAGGAGATGCTGCTCTTTGCTTGGAGGAGGAACCATTTCACTTTGTCCATCCTCTCCCAGGTCATCTCTGCTCCTGCTGTCGAAAGTCATGCTGTGGGCAGAGGGAGCAGGATAGACTTTCTGCCTACATCTCCATTAGTTTATTAAATGTAGATCTCAGGCTGCTGCCACCTGACACACAACAGCCCACATCCAACTCTTAAACACTCCTGCCTTCCAGAACAAGGTGGCTCTGTGCAAAATGTTTCCTGCAAATGGCCTTTGGACCATGCTAACTCTTCAACCGTATCCAGGAACTGCTTGGGAGTGTGTCTTTACCCGAGCCAAAAGCACATCAGGGGTTTTCTAATACTCTGATAATATATTCAACCAAGTTTCACTGCCCAGGAATGTTCCTTGTGACTCTCTAAATCTGCTGAAATAGATGCAGAAATTGAAGTGCTCTACAAATAACCCTCCCACACTAAGGCTGAAGTATTTTTTGGTCAGTTCTTTCATTCTTCTGGTGAGGAAACCACAGGTCAGAGAAGGTCTGGTTGGCCAGGACTACAGCAAGAAACAAATCTATCACAGCTGCTCTAGAATGTTAACTTCAGGGATACCTGGAGGCTGTCTTTGTGATGTGTAGCTGTAACTAGACCTCACAAAACTTCACCACCTTTTGGTTGAGACATGGCCAGACCTTGAAAAAGACCTCATGCCATAAGACAGCCAAAGTGGAAGTAACCCATTTGTGTGCTTTTCACTGTTTGTGCATCCTGCATAGCCTTGCACTGCTTCATTCCACTTGCTCAGGGTTTGAAGAGCCACAGCTTCCTTTAATTATTTAATTGAGGTACCTATATAAGAGGTGCAAGTAGCATGACCTCCACCTGTAGTTAATGGAGGACATCAGAAAAGGTAAGTAGACCTTTCTTCATTGACTGTGTCCCCTGTGTTGTTCCTATATGGGCACATGTGTCTGTAGATATATTTTTGCTCCTGTATTCCATAAAATGTAATGGCTGGTAGCACTCAGTGCAAGACATAGATGTATGAGGAGGTATGGTGAGGGGCATGGTTTAACACCAGATTTTGTAGTTAGAGAATTGTCGTGCTCAATCTTAAAAGTCTTTTCCAGCCAAAATGGTTCCACAAATATCAAACTAAGGGTCTGATACAGAACCTTCAGGAATCCAAAGAAGGACCCTCATGGGCTCTGATCAGAGTGTGAAATTCCACATCCACATAGCTAATATCAGAATATCAGTTACAAATAGCAGAATTCAAGTCCAGAGCCTGTGCTTCAGCCCATTCTCCACCTCTCCTTTGGTGATGAACTGCTCAAAGTCTCTGAGTAGGTTTGCTTCGGTTTGCTTCAGTTTGCTAAATGTGCTCTGGCCAATACCTCTTGCCTTGAAGTGCTTCTTATTGTATCAGGCAAGACAGAAAAGGAAGAGTCTCAGAGCTCTGGCTGCCTGAAGTTGTGTCTCCATCTCTAGGCTATGCTGTTCCTGTCTTCCACCAGCTCCAGCTAACTTCAATAAGAATTTAGACTTCGCATCAGGATGACACTTCTGTCTTGGCTACATTTTCACTGATAGCCTTCTCAGCTTCCCCAGGCAGTGCAGTTTTCCAAGGTGCTAATTGCAAGGGCACTCACCGTGAATTATCACTCATTTCTTCCCCTCACTTGCACAGAAGAATCCCTGGAGGGATTCTGCTCATTAGAGCAGGACCAGAGGCTGAGAGGGCTGAGGGAAGGAAAAGAAAAGGAAGGTGTAAGCTGGAGGGACCTCTATGCCTAGGGAATCCACTGACTTCCTCTGGGAACCAGCTAACCCTGCTCTATGACTCAGGGCAGAGAACTCTACGTGTCTGAGGCAGCTCTACTTTTTGCAAGGAATGCAGAGGAAAGAAATGTTTGCCACTTCTATCCAAGGCAGCACTTAAATTGAAGGCTTGGGCAAAACTTAAAAATATGAAGATATTGAGGCACTGATGGGTGGCCTATACCTGATCTTGGTTTATTGGTCTTGGTTAGTTTTAGCATTGGTAAAATGACTCAGGCATGGAGGCAGGTCTGCTATCATGTTTTCCATGAGCAGCCTCGGCCTTATTCTCCTGTTTATTGTCTCCTAAGGCAGGGAAACCTCAATCAAACCAAAGTTTTCCCTTCTCCAGGTGTAAATGACCTCACTTGTTCCTGTTAGCCTCTCCTTATTCCTTGTGACATGTCACTGGGATATGTACTCATGTGTCCAAAGAAGGGAAATAAGGCTGGTGAAGTCTTGTCAAGAGAAGCTGAGGGATGTGGGGTTGCACAGCCTGAAGAAGAGAAGGCTGAGGGTAGACCTTCTCACTCTACAACTCCCTGAAAGGAGATTTGAGCCAGGTGTGGGTTGGTCTCTTCTCCCTAGTAATAAACATCAGGACAGGAATAAACAGTCCTAAGTGAACAACACTAATGTAAAATGGCAGCAGCAGAACCTTAAGTCCTTGTTCCCAGGGAGCCCAGTCTGAAGCCCAACAACAGCCCAAATGTCCTTTTTGCCACCAGGTGGAGCCGGGAGCGAGCTCCTTGGAAGGTGCCAGGTGATAACACCCAGGGATGATCGCACAACCTCTGAGGGGGACTGAATGGAGGAGTTTTTGGTTGTTGGTTGGCTTTCCCCTCCCAACCCAGGAAATTCATGTCCATATTGCTGAGAAACTTCATCCTGGAAAAATCCAAGAAGAAGGAATCACATGCAGATTCATTTTAAGAACGGACCCCTGGTGAGATGTAAATGTGTCAGGGTTGTTTTAAAAGTCATCTAGTCCAACCCTGCTGCAATTATCAGTGATATCTTTAATGAGATGATGTTTCTCAGATCCCTTTCCAAACATGGCTAACTGTTGGTAGGGAAGAACAAAGATGTTGTTGCTGGAGAGCAGCCCTGTGGAGAGGGACTTGGGGGTGCTGGTGGACAAGAAGCTCAACATGAGCCATCAGTGTGCACTTGCAGCCCAGAAAGCCAACCAGAGCCTGGGCTGCAGCAGGAGCAGTGTGGCCAGCAGGGTGAGGGAGGTGATTCTCCCCCTCTACTCTGCTCTGCTGAGACCCCACCTGTAGTATTGCATCCAGTTCTGGAGCCCCTGGGACAAGAGGGATGTGGACATGCTGGAGTGTGTCCGGAAAAGGGCCACGAGGATGCTCAGAGGGCTGCAGCACCTCTGCTATGAGGACAGACTGAAAGAGTTGGGGCTGGGCAGGCTGGAAAAGAGGAGGCTCCCAGGTGACCTTCTTGTGGCCTTCCAGTAACTGAAGGGGCCTACAAAAAAGCTGGGGAGGGACTTTTGAGGCTATCAGGGAGTGATAGGACTAGGGAGAATGGAGCAAAGCTGGAGGTGGGGAGATTCAGATTGGAGGTGAGGAGAAAGTTCTGCACCACGAGAGTGCTGAGACTCTGGAATGGGTTGCCCAGGGAGGTGTTTGGGGCCACATCGCTGGAGGTGTTTGCAGCAAGGCTGGATGAGGCTCTGTCCAGTCTAATCTAGGGTAGGGTGTCCCTTTGCATGGGGACCACCTCCAGGGATGTGGCCCCAACCTCCTCCCTGGGCAACCCATTCCAGAGTCTCACCACTCTCGTGGTGCAGAACTTTCTCCTCACCTCCAATCTGAATCTCCTCACCTCCAGCTTTGCTCCATTCTCCCTAGTCCTATCACTCCCTGATAGCCTCAAAAGTCCCTCCCTAGCTTTTTTGTAGGCTCCCTTCAGCTACTGGAAGGCCACAAGAAGGTCACCTGGGAGCCTCCTCTTCTCCAAACTGAATAGCCCTAACTCTTTCAGCTGGGCTGTTCCTTCCCCAAGCTGGTTTATGTCTTTTCCATACTCTCAACATCCTTCACAGGGCTGCTGGAAAGGCTTTGCAAGCTCCCATGGAGGTATCATAGGTAATAAAATAGGTTACTAAATGCTGTGCAAACAAGTGAGGTCATCTTGTTTAGTAAATCTGTGTTTTCCTCTCAAATGAGGATAAAACTTTGTTCTCTCAGGCTGTTGGAAAGTCTAACACTTTCCTTTTTTTCCTCCCCAGCTTCTGCCCACTTTTAAAAATTCCTTCTGTTGGTTCCCCTTGTGTCCCACCTATTTATCCAATTCTAACTGGCAATGATGGACACCTCAGTGAGCAACCTCCCAGCCCACAATACTGCCTTTTTTCCTCAGCCCCAGTCAAGAAGCTGAGTATCACTAATACCAGCTTTATTTTCGTTGGCACATTCCAGAGCTGGAGCCACCCAGTCACTTCTTGCAGAGGGCTTCTTAATCAATATTAAACAGCTGACAGTGCAAGCAGCTTCCCTCTGCAAACAATTATTAATCAAATTTGGGAGGCTTTGGTGTGCAATAAGCCTGTGAGATGAGGGAGAACGGGACATCGCATGGGTTGAATTTTGGCAGAGGGAATCATAGAATGATTTGGGTTAGAAGGGATCCTTATAGGTCATCGAGCCCAACCCCATGGCAGTCAGCAGGGACATCTGTGACTATAGAGAAGGTTGCTCAGAGCCTCAACCACCTGGCCCAGAATGACTCCAGGCATAGGGCATCTACCACACCTCTGGGCAACTTGAGCCAGGGTCTCAGCACCTGCAGTGTGAAAAATCACAGAATGGTTTAGGTTGGAAGATACCTCAAAGCTCATCCAGTTCCAACCCCCCTGTACCATAGGCAGGGACACCTCCCACTAGATCAGGCCGCTCAAGGCCTTATCCAGCCTGACCTTGAACACCTCCAGGGAGGGAGCAGCCACAACCTCCCTGGGCAACCTGTGCCAGTGTCTCACCACCCTCACTGTGAAGAACTTCCTCCTAACATCCAGTTTAAATCTGTCCTCTGCCAGCTTAAACCTCCTTGTCCTGTCATAACAAGACCTTGTAAACAGTCCCTCCCCAGCCCTCCTGTAGGCCCCATTCAGATACTGGAAGGCTACTATAAGGTCTCCTCAAAGCCTGTCATAGAACAGTCTGGATTGGAAGGGGCCTGTAACACTTATCTAATGATTTGAGAAATATTGAGGCTCTTAACTGGGTAAACATGCTTGGAAAATAGAATCATAGAATCAGTCAGGGTTGGAAGGAACCACAAGGATCATCAAAGTCCAACCCCCCTGCCATGCCCATGGACACCCTACCCTAGATCAGGCTGCCCACAGCCTCAGCCAGCCTGGCTGCAAACACCTCCAGGGATCTGGCCCAAGCCACCACTCCTGGGCAACCTGTTCCAGGGCCTCACCACTCTTAAGGTGAAGAACTTCCTCCTCACATCCAATCTGAATCTCCCCACCTCCAGCTTTGCTCCGTTCCCCATGTCCTGTCACTCCCTGATAGCCTCAAAAGTCCTTCCCCACCTTTTCTGTAGCCCCCTTTAGATCCTGGAAGGCCACAATAAGGTCACCGGGGAGTTTCCTCTTCTGCAAACTGCACAGCCCCAACTCTTTCAGTCTGTCCTCACAGCAGAGGTGCTGCAGCCCTCTGAGCATCCTCGTGGCCCTTCTCTGGACATGCTCCAGCATCTCCACATCCCTCATGTAATAAGGGATTCAGAACTGGATGCAGTACTCCATGTGGGGTACGTGATATAAATAAAGAGTGCATGAGCTAAAATTCTGAAAAAAGGAAGCTACTTGACTCTACCTCAGCACTCTTTGAGTTTAGCAGTAGGTCTTGCACTCCTCCTAGATACACTGATATAAACATTTTAGCTTAAAATGATCCCTTGATTGCACCATGACCATGCTTTGTAAATGCATCTCCTAGATAAAGGAACAGTTGAGCAGATTTAGTTCTCAGAGAGCAGGAACAAAAAGCACTTTTTCTGATCTTGATATTGCAAAGATCTGTCTGAGAGCCAATGGGAAATTTGCAGAAGGAATGTTTTCCTTTTGGAAAAAGCCAACTTGATAAAACTGAAATGGTTTCACAGAATGGTGTGGGCTGGGGAGACCTCTGGGGATAATTTAGTCCATGCTAAAGCAGGGTCACCCAAAACAGGTTGCTTGGAATCATGTCCAGAGGTTTGGAATTTCTCCAGAGGAAACTCTACAACCTCTCTGGCCAGCCTGCTCCAGGTCTCCAATACCCTCACAGCAAAGAATTCTCTTGGCATGATCCAGTTTTTCTTGGATTTCCAGAATTTCCTTGGCATCGGTCCTCCTGGGTTCCAGATTGTGTCCACTGACCCTTTGCCTGTCACTGGGTATCACTGGCAAGAGTCTGGCCCCATCCTCTTGCTCCCACCCTTTAACTCTTGCTGAGCATTGATCAGATCCCTTCTCAGTCTGCTTTTCTCCCCAAGTCTCTCAGCTTTTCCTTCTCACAGATATGCTCCAGGACCCTCAGCATCTTCATAGCCTCTCCAGTGGTTCTTTGTATCTCTCTTGAACTTCAAATGTCAATGCTGACAAACTTAAATATGTTTAGTTTGGATTTCAGTTTCTTAACATGTTTTAATTTTTACTTTTTTTATTTTGAGTGCTGGAATATGTTTAGTGGCACAGAAGCAGTAAACCTCAAATTCAGCCCCCAAACCTTGTTTTTATTGACATCAGCGTTTTTATCAGCTGCAAGTGTCCTTTTCCCTCAGAACTGTGTTTAGGAGGAAATTCTGAAAATATTTTGCTTTCCTTTGGATTGAGACTGGGAAGAAATTGGAAAGCACAGGATTTACCACAGAATGGAAAATGTGATTCCCCTCCAGCTATGGTGCTTGCAGGTACCAGGCTCTTTGCAGTGCTCTTAAAAAAAAAAAAAAAAAAAAAAAGGATCTGAGAAGAGATTGTGGAATAGACTTTCCAGGAACATGGTAGAACCCCCTGTTGCTGGAGGAATGCTAAAGCTGATTTGACAAAGCCCTGGAGAATATGTTCTTGAGGGCAATTTGGTATTGGCAGGCGAGTGGATGGGTTGACTTAAGACATTCTTTATGCCTCCATGAAGAGAGGACAGAAATGTTTATTTTGGTTGCAGGCTTTAATAGGTTTGGAAATATTTCAAGCTACTGGAGGCTTCGACATTAAAGTATTCAGTCCAGAGACTTCTCCATATTATTTATTTATTTATTAGTTGATTTTCTTTTTCAGGAGGACTAAAAAGCAATCCGTGCAGTAAGGAAAGTGTAGTTAAGCTACACAAAGCCTTTCTCATGTCACACTTTGGGTCCACAAAGCAGTTTCCCACCTGAAAATGTGAGGTTGTAGAGGGGTATGTTCTTTCCCCTCCACAACCCCACTATTGAATCTCCATTGGCTTTCGGTCCAACTGCCATAAGAAAAAGTTGAAAATCCCTCAAATGGATATGAATTCATCACCTGTTTTCTACTGTAGGTGTAGCGTCTCATGGCTTCCTCTTCAGTTCCGTTGGCCAGTGACATTTCCCCGGGGGCTTTGCAAGGAGCTGCATTTCCTTCAGAATGTAAAGACTCTGGCCTCTCAGTTTTCCAACTGCATCTCAGGAAGCCAAAGCCCTTGGAAATGTCGACTCGGAGGACATTGAAACAGGTGATGTGAGCTCGCCATGAGTAAGGCTGAAGGGTGGCTGCAGAAGAGAGGCGTTCCAAGAGCTTTCGATATAAATGCCAATCTGCTAGAGCACAAAATGACCTTGCTGGTTCTTTTTCTTTCCTCCCTTTCCTTTCCTTTCCCTGCCTCTTTTAATTGTGTGTGTCCTTTTCACTGCCCAGTGGGTTGTGTGTTTTGGATGAGGAGGTACCTCCTGCTCTCTCCTGTGACGGGTTTCAAGGACGGGTCCACCAAGAGCGTTAGGAGAGCAGATAAAACCTCGGGAAACCTCTGAATCCAAGTGTGAGTCATCAGAAGGGTTGATTTGAAGGGACAGCTGTACTAACATTGACTAAGATGCCTATTAAAAATATTGGCAGTCAGAGAAGGATCACTCACTATTTGATCATCCATTTTGGAAATTAGCAAAACAATCTGCAGAGATTATGAATAATATTTTCATGTCAAGATAAGGACTTCTCAGTTGTGGTAGTTTTGTGTTGGTTTTCTTTTTCTTTCTTTTCTTTTTTTTTTTTTTGTTTTAAAAACACTTTATGACTTCCTCCCAATTTTACTCAGGAAATCGTAGAAATACAAAATACTCCTTTGGTGGGACTGATATTGGAAACAAACCCAGAAGCCTTGGGTACGTTTTGTAAGCTTAATTATGAATTTTCTCCCCCATGATCCATTATTCTTTTTATTAGCCTGTGACAAGCTGCTTGAGGCTGCTGGGAAATGAGCAGTTAACCCCATGTTCTCTGGGCTCAGTTTGTGTGTGGTTTAGTGCCTGGGTAATTCATATGGCTTTTGGGGAAGTTATAGACTTTCTGGGACTAATTCTCAATGAAGAAGACCTTCCCATGGTACAAAATACAGGATATGCTCCATCTTCCAGAGCTCCATATTCTGGTGTGGCTTTGAGACCACCTCTCAAGGTTTGTTCATGTGTATGGTGATCCTAAGCCTGTATGGTTGAGTAATGGCTCAACCAAATCCAGTAAATTATCCACTCATTGAGGCCATTATTGCAGCTAGGATAAAGGGCAATGCTGAACATCAAATTCTTGAAAACAAGGAACTGGCTGTTTTTCTGTGTTTGTTCCAAGGTGGGACAAGACTGGTCCTTCCCACATTCCAAAACAGCTGGGAATCAGAGAATCACAAAATTCTTTGAATAGGAAGGAGCTTTTGAAAGTCATCTAGTCCAACTCCCTGCAGCTGGGATGGACATCTTCAACTAGAGCAAGTTGCTTAGAGCCTGGTCCAGCCTGACCTTGAATGTTTCCAGAGAGCATATTATCATAGAATGGTTTAGGTTGGAAGAAATCTCAAAGCTAATCCAGTTCCAACCCCCTGCCATAGGCAGGGACACCTCCCACTAGAACAGGTCGCTCAAGGCCTCATCCAGTCTGGCCTTGAACACCTCCAGGGAGGGAGCAGCCACAACCTCCCTGGGCAACCCATGCCAGTGTCTCACTGTCTCTGGGAAACCCAGGCCAGTGTTTTGCCACTCTGTGAAAACTTTCTTCCCTAGTTCTAGCCTAAATGTCTCTCTTTTAATTTAAAGCCATCACTCCTTGTCTTGTCCTGATAAAAGACAATCTCAACCTTTCTTACAGACCTGCTTTAAACACTGGAAGACCGTGACAAGATGTCCTCGCAGCCTGTTCTTCTCCAGGCAGAACAACCCCAACTCTCTCAACCTTCTCTCACAGCAGAGGGGTTTCATTTTTGTGTGCCTCTTCTGGACCAGCTCCAACAAGTTCTTGTCATTTTTTAGGAACCTTAAGGGCTGGGAAGAGGACCTTGAGGAAAGGCTTACAGCCAGGCATCTGGGACCTGCATGAACTTCAGGCAAGAGATTGTTCTTGAATTTCCTTCCAGGGTTTCAAAACTTTAATATATCCATCAATGCATGTGGGGCATCTTTTTGCCTTTCCAAGCCTGGAGGGAAATGTGAAGAGCTGAATGAATGGCTGATGAAGGGAATTATCAAAAGAGAACCAGAATTTAATTCTTCCCCAGGGTACATGCCCACACCAAAAGTCATCCTTCCTCTTGCCACTATGGTACCAGGTGACATTTAGATCTGTGTTACCCCCTGATGAAAATCCATTTTCCCATAGGGCTCACGATGACAATCTGCCAGCAAAAGTTATTAGATACCATCTATAAAGTCTGTGGCAAGCTGACCTATTCTGAGGGAATCAAGTGAAAGCCTATCCCCTCCCAAACCAGAGCCCACCCAGTGAGAAGCAGGCTGGTGGCTTGAATAAACTCAGATTATTCTGTCCAGAAAACTACACTTTTAATGGATTAAACATCTCAGTGTTTTGTGGTTGCCTTCCTAAGAAGGAGAACTGTTACAAGAAGAAAAGGTATGTTTTCATCTTTTGGGTTCAGAGCAATTTTTTTTCCCTCACTCCCTCCTCCCTGCCTTTCTCCTCTTCTGCTTTTCTGCATATAGAGAAGTAAATTTTGTCTCTGTGATATTTCTTTGGCTGAACATGACTCAGCACTGCTGGTGCTCTAAATCAAGGGAATCAAAATAACCATGTTCTTTTAATCCATCCACTGGTCCCAAACCCTGTGTGCTACAAATATTTTTATTTATTTATTTATTTTAACCTCAGGTTTGGCTCTGACATCACTGGGAATACTTCAGCAAAGCATTGAGACTAACGTCAGGGATAAACCAGCATTGTGAGTACCTTCTTTTATCCCAAGCCAAACACCTGCAGCTCTCTCCAGGTCTCAAAGAAGACTTTCCTGCCTAGAAATGCCCAAACTTGACTTCTCCAATCCTATGCTGCCACAAGAAGTGGATTCAACAAGGGGAAAAGCTCAAGTCATGGATTCCAGGATAAGTGCAAGGAGAGTTTAAAGAAAAACAGCCCACAACAAAGATCACAGAGGAAGGCTGGATCCTCAACTGATGTCAATTAGGGCACCCCTATCCATGTCAAAAGTTAGCCTGATTTCCTTCAGCTGAGTATTTGATCCTGGATCTTCAGTCTGAGTCTCAGATGATGTAAATTGCTATTCCCAGCTTCTATGAAGGATGTGGTATCAGCCTTGGGTTTTTTTTTCTAATGAAGATCCAAAAATGAGTTCTTGGGCTCTTTTTCTCCATGTTCACTGAGCTCTGCTGATCCATATCAACATCTGCTCAGCAGAATGCAGTGCACTTGCTCTGCCTTCTGTCAGCCCACCCACTCTGCTCGAAGTTGTTTCTACCAGTGGAGATGGTGCTGCTGCAATAGATTTGCCTCTCAAAAGCCTGAAAGGCTGGTAAGGAGCATGGGAACTCAGTGAGGAAGGTGGCTAACATCAGATATCTGAGAGTTTGGTGAAGCCAGACAAAACCTGCTTGTATTCTAAAACTGATGTTTGCTGTTTGGGTAGTTTTCTCCTATCCTTTCTACAGCTCTGCACCAATTAGACCTACTGCAAATCAGCAATTCTCATCTCAGGTGCAATGATTTATACCATACTCATGCATTGTGTTGTTTAAAGGATTCAGCTGATACATGCACATGGTGCTGGACAGGACTGAATTGGGATGCAGGCTGGAACTAAGTATCAGTGCAAGATACTGAACAGTGGAATCTGCAGCAGAGAAAATGTTCCCTAGTTTTGGAGCTTTCTATGTAGAGAAGAAAAAAAATCCCTGCTGGATTCCATATGGCCACTACAGGTGATTAAGGATAAATTTTACGGTGCCTAAATCATAGAAGGGGTTAGGTTGGAAAGGAACTCAAAAATCAGCCAGTTCCAACCCCCCTGTGCCATAGGCAGGGACCCCTCCCACTAGAACAGGTCGCTCAAGGCCTCATCTAACCTGGCCTTGAACACCTCAACGGAGGGAGCAGCCACAACCTCCCTGGGCAACCTGTGCCAGTGTCTCACCACCCTCACTGGAAAGAACTTCCTCCTAACATCCAGTTTCAGTCTCCCCTCTGCCAGTTTAAACCCATTCCTCCTTGTCCTGTCATTACAAGACCTCATGAGTAGTCCCTCCCCAGCCTTCCTGTAGCCCCCTTCAGATACTGGAAGGCCACTCCAAGGTCTCCTGGAAGCCTTCTCTTCTCCAGGCTTCAGAGCCCAAACTCTTGTAGCCTGTCCTCATATCAGAACTGCTGCAGCCCTCTGAGCGTCTTGGTGGCCTCCTCTGGACTGGCTCCAACAGTTCCATGTCCTTCTTGTGTTGGGGACTCCAGTACTGTACACAGTACAATGTGTGTATATATATATATATATATATGCATTTAAAATGGATCTGTATAATGTTGGGAGGTGGTGGGATTGAGAGCAGAGAAAGGCTTGGGGGTGCTGGTGGGTAAAAAGCTGGACAAGAATCAGTCAGGTCGTGTATTGATCCCCAGTAGTGTAGGTAACAGGGGCAGGGCAGGAATTTTTGCCCCTCTATTCCACTCTGCTGAGACTCCACCTGCAGTGCTGGGGACAGCTCTGGAGTTCTCAGTATGGCAGGGATGTGGACCAGCTGGAGTAGGGCCTGAGGAGACCACAACAACACTGGAAGGGCTCTGCTGTGAGACTAGGCTGAGACATTTGGGCTTGTTCAGCCTGGAGAAGAGAAGGCTCCAGGGAGACCTTCTGGTGGCCTTTTGGTGCTTAAAGGGTCCGATCAAAAAGCTGGGGACAGACTTTTTCACAGGGCCTACTGTGGCACAACAAGGGGTGATGGTTTAAACTAAAAGAGGGAAATTCAGACTAGAAGGAAGAGAAAATAAAGTTATGGCAAAGGTGGTCAAACCCTGTCCCAGGTTGCCCAGAGAAACGGAGATGCCTCATCCCTAGATCCTCTCCATGTCAGGTCTTTTGGGACTCTGAGCAACCTGCTCTAGTTGAAGATGTCCCTGTTGACTGCAGGAAGGTTGGACTAGATGACTTTTAAAGAACTCTTCCAACTCAAACCAGAGTCTATGAAAATCCATGTGCCTTTTAAACAACTTGAGACAGAACAAGTGGACACAGCCTCAAGTTGGGTGGGGAGGAGTATAGGCTGGACATTAGGAGGAAGTTCTGCACAGAGAGAGTGATTGGCATTGGAATGGGCTGCCCAGGGAGGTGGTGGAGTCACCATCCCTGGAGGTATTCAAGAAAAGACTGGATGGGGCATTTAGTGCCATTGGATAGAGCTGGGTGCTGGAGTGTACTGGACGATCTTGGAGGTCTCTTCCAACCTGGCTTATTCTAAAAATTCTAAACCCTTGTGCCTACTCTTCCTGCATGTGTGCACAGTAAGGTCATGAGCACTGGGAATCAGCATCAACACTTAAATTTTACCCCCAGCCTCTGTGTGTTGCTATCAGAGGGACTGCATCAGTTCCTCATTTGGAGTATTGGCGTTGGGAAATCTCTAAAAGTTCCTGGAAGTAACCAGCTTGAGATTTCAAGGAATCTCACCGAGAGGCTATGACTAACAGAAAGAAAACAAAGGCCAAACCTGGCTTTCCAGCTAACCATTTATTTTCCCAAAGAAGTCCCTTATTAATTTTTATGGTGCATAAATACCAGAGAACCAGACACCATTAATTAGTGACTGGTTTTTGGTCTTCATACTGAACTCGCTTCAGTCCAAGCCAAGTTGGGATTTTATTTAATTTTTTTTTTTTAAGGCTTAGAGAAAAGCACAAATGTTGATAGGCTGATTTTGTTGTTTCTTTCATTTTCTAAGCAACTCTGATCCTCATTTTAATTAGTGTAATACTTTTTCTATTCCAGTCACTAAGACCCTGTCTCGTGAGACATTATTCTCCACATGTATTCCATGCATTCTGTTAGTAGCTGACACTTGTCTCAGTAATTTATGGATAAATATAGAATCACGGGATGGTTTGTGTTGGAAGGTCATTTAATACAAATCCCCCTCCTACAGGCATCTTCAACTAGATTAGGTTGTTCAGAGTCCCATCTAACTTGACCTTGAATGATTCCTGGGATGAGCTTC
Organism: Psilopogon haemacephalus; assembly: GCA_013396835.1. Lineage (NCBI taxonomy): Eukaryota > Metazoa > Chordata > Aves > Piciformes > Megalaimidae > Psilopogon > Psilopogon haemacephalus. The sequence goes on along the minus strand of VWZI01001503.1, from coordinate 174,719 downwards.
TAACACTTTTCTGGACAACCTGGGCTATGGAATTGTTTTGTTTGGAAGCCACCTCAGGGGTCATTGAGTCCAACTATCAGCCCAACACCACTACAGCCATTGCACCATGTCCCAGAATGCTATGTCCACAGGTTTCATAAACACCTCCAGGGACAGTGACACTGCCACTTCCCTGGGCAGTGTTTTCCAATGCCTAATCACTTTTCTAGCACAGAATTTTCTCCTCATGTACAACCTAAACCTTCCCTTGGCTGCTCCTCATAAGACTTTCGCTCTAGACCCCTCACCAGCTTTGTTGCCCTTCCCTCTATGTGGAAAATGTCTTTCTTTACCTAGTCCAGATATTTTCTCTTTTAGTTTAAAACCACCACCCCTCGAAGAGGAAAGTTCATTTGTTTTAGATCTTGATCCAACATCTAGTGTCTCAAGAGATGCTCTTCCCATCTTTATGATGGGCAAGTAAAAGCCTTGCTAAGACAGGCAGTATGTGCAGTCCCTCTCAGACAGCTCCTCTGCTCCAAAAGCAGAAGAAAGGTAGGAGACAACAGATCCTTACCCTGTGTCTGCACAAGGAGCTCCATCAGCAAGCAAGCATTTTGGCTGCCAGAGTGGCATCAACATATTTCTTCTTTGATGTAGGTGTCTTTGGACTTGATCTTCATTCTTCATGCCTAAAAAGGGCTGTTAGCCAGAGGATGGATTTGGATGATTCCCTCTGTTGTGAGCTGGGTTCATCATGGGAAACAGATACTCTCTTCACCCTGACCATTGAGAGAACACATAGCTGATTGACTTGGTGCTTGTCAGCAACTGATCTGCAGTTTATCTCCTTGCTGTCAGGTGCTGAGAGGATTCTTCTCTATGTGGAGTTGGCTTGAAGGCTTATATGACAGGTCCTTCCTTTTGAAAAAAAGCAGTGAAATGCCCCAAGAATCTGATCTCTGAAATTCTTGGACCTGAGAGGATTTGAGCATGGTGAGTTATTTGCCATAGGGGCTGGTAAAGGATGGAGTTTTTTCCCAGTAGAGCATCTGCCAGTAAATCATGCTAGAAGTCTAACTTTGAATCTCTTTGCATGTTGAAAGCATGCTTTAGGTATCGTGTTAACCCTTTCATGTCCGGCCTCTATTTCAGCACTGTTGGTAGATCTATGCTCCAGCAGTTGAAGAACACAGCAGCAGTAGAAAGTTAGAGCTTCCAGAGATCCAAAAGAGATGTGGAAGAGGCATTCATTGAGAGCTCAGCACCTAACTCACTTAGATCCCAATTAAAAAAAAAAAAATAAATCATAAAATGGTTTAGGTTGGAAGAGACCTCAAAGATCATCAGTTCCAACCCCCTGCCATAGGCAGGGACATCTCCCACTAGAATAGGTTGCTCAAGGCCTCATCCAGCCTGGCCTTGAAGACCTCCAGGGAGGGAGAAGCCACAACCTCCCTGGGCAACCTGTGCCAGTGTCTCACCACCCTCACTGTGAAGAACTTCCTCCTAACATCCTTTTTAAATCTCCCCTCCACTACTTAACCCCATTCCTGCTTGTCCTGCCATTACAAGACCTTATGAATAGTCCCTCCCCAGCCCTCCTGTAGGCCCCTTTCAGATATTGGAAGGCTACTATAAGGAAAAAAGAAAGACAGAAAAACCAGTCCTAAATATCTAAGTCCAGTTTGGTTTGAAAGCCTTGGAGACCGAACTTGCTGTCAGTGCCACACACTGGCTGCACAGCATACCCTCAACCCAATGCAGCAACATTCTCCTGTGGAGGCCAGGTCTTGGGTTTTTCGTCTAGGTCTTATTGCAGATTTGACTGTTCTGTTCCAATTCCCACAAAACCAGGAAAAGAAATCCCCTTTACAAGGGGGCGTTCTGTATTCTTTATTGTCAGGTTTGATGACAGTTCAGATTGCTTACACCAAATAACAGTTTTAGGACCAGAAGGCATGAAAATTTCTCCCATCATCTGGAAGAGATTTGCTCCACTTGTGGAGAGGGCATCGATGGTATGTGACCAGCTCCAGCTGAGAGAGAAGGACATGTCACATTAGTCATGATGCATGTGGTGACTAATGACTGACAATAGCCAATTTACAAATTTGCCTCCCAAAGAACAAATCCCTCCTTTTCGTTTGATGACCTGAACAATCATCTTGGTAGAGTTTATCTTTTTCAGCTGGAGGAGCTTGGTTAGCTTGAAGAGATGGGAATTGCCACAGCTGAAAATTGCAGTAGCATCTTCACCCACAAAAGGAGGAGGTGAGAAGAGATAGAGTGCTACATTTTCTTCAGTGTGCTGTGGTTTCTTCCGTGTCCACTTCTCAGCATCCATCCAGGTAAGATTGGTTGTTTATTTTTCACTCCTCTCTGCTTAACGAAACAGTTGTTAAATAGAGGAGACAATTCCAGAAGCTAATGTAAATCAGAGCAGAGAAACAGAGTGGGCTGAAAGCATTTTGCTTCCAGGCGTTGCCAACTCTTCTGAATGAGAAGACAAAGTGAAAACTGGGAGATCTGTGTGCTTAGACCACAGAGCTGAGAAAATGGAGCTGACTGAATGTATGTTGGTGAGAAATGGTGTGAAAATTACATGTCTTCCAGGCTTGAGCACAGCTGTAGAGCACCCAAGGGTATGCACTGCTCTGGGTTTCTGCTATTCTTGGCTCTCTTAGTAACTCTTAAGTGGCAGATGACATCTTGAGCGTCTCCATACGCGACATGATCCGTGTGGTCTATAAAAGCTCCACGTAGGATTAATGTGCTGTTTGTTTAGGAGAAAACTTTGAGGTCCTGGAGAGGCTGGAACCTGGTGTCATTCATGGGGATTGAGTCACAGAAGTTGCCCAACTGGAGGGTGCAGGAAAGTCAAAGCTCCTGCGTGTACGGCCTGACCTTGCGTGCACAGGACGTGTGATGTTATCCACAGCAGATGAGCAGGTCGAGCAAGGAATGCTTTACGTGCTGTTAGTGGGTTGGTTATTGCAGGGGGATAAGAGGGGTAAATGGTCTCTCTGGGAGCAGCCTGCCTCGCTGCTCTGTTACACAGCAGTGATGAATAGTCCGTGTGTGGGCATGGAGATCTCTAAAGAGGTTGGTTTATAGCTTGGTGACTTTACCAGTAATACCACACTCTGTTCTCTCGGTGTTTGCCCAAAATCTTTGTTGACATTACAGTTTAACTGAATGCAGGCTGGCTTGTGGCTTTGGAGATCTAGGTGTAAGTCCCAAGTGAGCTTCTGGACAAGCCACTTTAACCTTTCCATGCCTTGCCTTCTCAAGAGTGGAAGCGTTCTGCTTTCAAACCAAACTTTATTTCCCCTCCTCCGAATGTTTATTCCCCTTTCGGTATTGTATTTGAGATGGAAAATTTCTAAGAGTTGGAGTTTTCCTTGCCTATTTTCTTTTCCTGGTTCCAGATGGAAAGCAATTTTTGTGGAAAACACAGCTTTTCCCATAAAATGTTCTGAAGTCTACCAGAGGAAAGCACAATGCAAGACCTGTTATTCTTGTGGTGCATTTGGGGTCAGGATGAATTTGTTGGTCACGTAGCCTTACCCAGTTTGCTCTCCTGGAACAAGAATGCTGATGGGAGAGAAACCCTCAAGGGCATGGTTTTGGGTTTTTTGGGGCTGTTTGTTTTTCAAGCATTTCTAACCTCTTAAATGCAGGCTTCTGCTCTTTATTATTCCCCCCCCAACCCTTTCCAAAGGGAAGCATCCCAAATCCGCTCCTCAAGACTTTGTTTTCTGTGTGGAAGTACCACACACAGCTCTCATTACTCTTCTTTGCTTCTTTCCCCACTCCACACTCTTCATCCTCCCCTCCGGATCCCTCCCAAACACTTGGGTTTGGCTCATTCCTGAAGCCAGTTTGGTTTTCCTTCAAGAAGCCTTTCCACAGCTCTTGTTGCAAACCACACATTAGCAAGGCAATGAGCTTCTCCAACCCGCTTTGCTCCTTGCTAACTGTTGTGAGTCCAGGAAAAAAAAAAAAAAAAAGGAAGAAAAGAGAGAAAAAAAAAAGAATAAAAATCTGTCCTCAAGAATAACAAACACATTTCTCCTGTTTGCAGCCCTAACTGAAAAGGTAAGGTGTTCATAGCTTGAGCCAGAAGTTCATCAGGTCACCACCTCTGAAATTTGTGGTGTGATAGTGGTTTGCATGGAGGTGTGCAATTGAGTGTCACAAGGCTGACCTACCCTTTGGTGTGTTTTCTGTCTTGGTTTGGAGAAGAATCCGTGACCTGGATGGGAATGTTTAGTTTAAAAGGGAACGTGGAGACCAATTGTCTTTTGGTTTTGGCTGTGCTGTAAGCAGAGCCCTGGTGTGTGTCCTGCAGAAAGGCTGCACGCCCGGAGTAAGTCAGGGCTGCTTTGCTTTGGCTTACTTTGTTTAATTCTCATTAGTGTAAACTGAGAGAAAAAATGGGTTCCAAGTGGGGTCTCTGAGCAGAAAAGCAAGAATGATGCAACACTGCAGGCTTGGGGAAGAGTGGTTGGAAAGCTGCCAATGGAAAAAAGACCTGGAGGTGTTGGGTTAAATATGAGCTAGTGTCTGCTCAAGTGGCCAAGAAGGCCACCAGCATCCTGGATTGAATCAGCAATAGTGTGGCCAGCAGGATTAGGGCAGGGAATCATCCCTCTGGACTGGAAACTGGTGAGGATGCGCCTTGAATTCCACATGCAGTTTTGGACCCCTCAGTACAAGAAGAACATTGAGGGGCTGGAGCAGGTCCAGAGAATTGCAACAAACCTGTTGTAGGGTCTGGAGCACAGGACTGGTGAGGAGTGGCTAAAGGAGCTGGGGTAGTTGATCCTGGAGAAAAGGAGACTGAGAAGAGACCTTCTGGCTCTCTACGACTACCTGAAAGGAGGTAGGAACCAGTTGGGGCTTGGTCTCTTCTCCCTAGTAGCAAGTGAAATGACAAGGACATTGCCTCAGGTTGCACTAGGAGAAGCCTAGAAAAAATCTTCATCAAAATAGTTGTCAAGCCCTGGAACAGGCTGTCTGAAGAAGTGATGGAATAACCATCCCCAGAGTGATTTCAAAGCTGTGTAGATCTGATGCTGAGGGGCATGGTTTAGTGGTGGGCTTGGCAGTGTTAGGTTACCAGTTGGATCTGATGACCTTTAAAGGTGTCTTCCAACCAAAATGATTGTGTGATTCCATTCTATGATTCTAGTGTGAACAGAGCAGCTGGTGTTAAACATTCAATATGTGTCTGTACACAGCTCACAGACCTCAACTCAAGACCTATATTTTTTTTTTTCCCTTGCCATCAGACTTGAGGGGAAGTTGGGACTCCAAGCAAACGGTGAGGAGCTTTCTTGAGACAGAAGTAATAAAATCTAATTATTAGTTGGATGTCTGTGTTTACAGATGGGGATGTATCAGTGGGTTCATCTGCAGAGAGGCAGACTGAAAGGCATGCAAAATGTGTGGGATCTGACTTTGGCTTTGAAGAGAATTCTGTAGCTTAAAAAATAGCTGTGAGCTTCACCAAGAACCTAATCCCCCTCCTTACCCTCTCTTCTCCAGACTGATCAAATAACATGAATCATTCCACCCTGTACATGTCAAGGAAAGACATTCTCATCTTAAAGCATCACATTTCATTTTTTTTCTGGAACAAAATGTTATCAGAATCCATTTGTTCACATGAGATATTTCCATCTCTTTTCCTGGAAAAGAAGATTCCAGTGTAAAACAACTCAGAAGCTCTCTAGATCCCCAAAACACTTTTTGGCATTGCTCTTTGCTTTGTCACTGCTTCTGGTTAAAAAGCACTGATTAAAACCAGCCAAACATTGTCAGACAGCCCCAGGTCTCTTAGTCTTTCCAGAGATGCTCCAAGCCTCTCAGCATCTTTGTAGCCTCCGCTGGACTCTCTCCAGCAGGTCCTTGTTCTTCTTGAATTGGGGAGCCCAAAACTGGATATGGTATTCCAGATGTGGCTTGGCTAGGGCAGAGTAGAGGGAAAGGAGAACCTCCCCGGTCCTACTGGTCACACTTCTTAATGAATGCCAGGAAATCATTTGCCTTCCAGGCCACAAGAGAACACTACTGGCTCATGGGCAGCTTGTTGTCCACCAAGACTCCTAGGTCCTTCCCAGCAGACCTGCTTTGCAGTAAGCGAACTCCTAAAGTGTTCTGGTGTGATGTACAGAGAGGGAATTATTTCAGCTGGGAGACAAGGACATAGGTGGCTTGTCACCACTGTCACCCTTTGTGATGGACCTGTGGCTTGAGCCTGCTAGCAAAGTAATGTGGACAGAGGAAGAGTTTTACCTGTATTACAGCACTATGGTTCACTCCATTAGGGAAAACTAATTTTGGTCACCCCGAGCTTTCATGCAGAGAGGAAAGATATTGAAAGCTATTGTGAAGCTCTCTTGCTCCCTTCATGCTTTGGGACTTTCCCACCCTGCTGTACAATCATATTGCTGCCCACCTCATTTACAGCTACTTGCTGGCTCTGCTGGGGACAGCTATTCTCTTGACTTTACCACCTGGGTGATAAATAATAGAATTATGGAATTGTTCCTGTTGATAAATGCCTTTAAGATCATCCAGTGCAATCATCCTCCGACTATCAGGTCTGGTGCTAAACCATGCCCCTCAGCACCACATCTCTGTGTCTTTCAAACCCCTCCAGGGATGGGGATTCAGCTGCCTCCCTGGACAGCCTGTTCCAGTGTTTGAAAACCCTTCCAGTAAAGAAGTTTCTTCTAACATACAACCTATAACCTCCCCTGCTGCAGCTCAAATCAATTTCCTCTCATCCTGAAGGTAACATCTCATTGCTCTGGTGAGCAAGAAGAATCCATGAACAACAGAAGGAATTTTTTGACTTACAGTATTAATGATTTATCAGGACATGGTGGGGCTTGACAACAGTCATGAGCAGATATCTTTTTTTGGGAGGGCATGGGGAGAGATGTGATAAAAAGGAGATTTTGGGGTGAATGCATTTTGCACGAGGAGTGATATATTCTCTTCTACCCATCCTTTCCTCATTTATTTTTTTTCCAGCCTGCCCTGTAATGCAGGATTAGATGTTGCACTGTGGCATTAGGAGCTGTAAATGTTAATATCCTGCCTTCCAAAGTCACTCTTAGGCTCACAGGCTTTGCTAATGAAAACAACTCCATACCCCTCCTCTGCTCCTACCCCCTTCAAAAAAAAAAAAAAAAAAAAAAGGGG
>VWZI01001503.1:102586-167513 GCA_013396835.1 Psilopogon haemacephalus | reverse complement strand
CCCCCCCCCCCCCCCCCCCCCAAAAAAAAAAAAAAAAAAAAAAAAAAAAAAGGGGGGGTGGGGATTTAAGAAATAGGTCAGGGTCTTGTCTTGTCAAGACTGAGAAAGGAGGAGGGAAATAAGAATGATTAAATAAATTAAATAAAGACCAAGCCCTGTCCTGCCCTATACAGGAGCATTTGAGACACCCAGCAATTACTAGCTAATCCATTTGGCAAATGCAAGATGGTGCATAGATCAGTTCTTCACAGCTCAGGCTTTTATTTTTTCCCCTTTTTTTCCCCCCTTTGTCTGGGGAATGTTTGCTGATAGAATTAAGGAACAAGCAAAGAAAATAGGCTCCTTGTTTCCTTCAAGGCAGCAGAGGAGCGGGACAAAGCCTCTGGCTTCTTGGGCTGTAGCCTTAGGAATGAAGGGTGCTGAGCCTCTGGATGGTTTGGAAGAGTAATGACAATTTTGGAGGCAATTCCTACATGCACTTTCATGTTACACTGAGCCTCCTCTGTTGGGGCAAACCAATCCTCTCCAATTTAGGTTAGGTATTAGGGAGAATTTATTTCCTGCAAGAGTGGTGAGGCCTTGGAACAGGCTGCCCAAGGAGGTGGTGGAGTCACTGTCCATGGAGGTGTTCAAGAAATGTGTGGATATGGTGCTTTGGGACATGGCTAAATTGCCATGGTGGTCTTAGGTTGATGGCTGGACTCAGTGATCTTGCAAACAAAACAATTCTATGGTTCCATGATTTATCTGGCTTTGGTTGGGAAAGATCTTTAAGACTGAGTCCAACCCATGGCCAGTAGTGTGTGAGAATGAGCAATTGGAGGTGTGTGGAAAAACCTTAAATGGATAAACCTTATGCTGTTTAATAGGGAAAATACTACAGAAGCAGAGAATGGTGTAGAGTTGCAAGGGTCCTCTAGACACTATCTTGTCCAAGCCCTTGCTAAAGCAAGGTCACTTGCAGCAGCTTGCACAGGATCACAATATCTGGGTGGCCTGGGAATCTGTCCAGAGAAGGAGACTCCACAACCTCTCTGGGTTTCCTGCTCTAGGTCTCCAGCACCCTCACATCAATGTTTCTCCTCATGATCACATGAAGCCTCCTGGGTTTCAGTTTGCACCCACTGCCCCTTATTTTGTCACTGGGCACCACTAACAGGAGTCTGGCCACATCCTCTTGCCTCTCACCCTGTAGCTGTTGATGAGCACTGAGCAGATCCCCTCTGGGTCTGCTCTTCTCCAGGCTCAACAGCCCCAGGACTCTCAGCCTTTCCTCCTCACAGAGATGCTCCAGGCCCCTCAGCATTCTCAGAGGCCTAAGATTGTAACCTCAGCACTAATTTCTGGATCTGACTAAGTGATGGGATAATGAATAGACAGATAAATTGGTATAGTGAAAAGTGCCTGAGATGCTAGCACCATGTCATACATAATCCCTGGGTTCCTGTGGACTATGTGCATACATTCCTCCATGAGAAGCAGTTGCTCTTAGTGACATGAGTCCTGCCCCCAGCAAGCACTAGGACAGTTAGTTTGACACTGAAGTTGTAGTAAGTTGGAATGCTTGAGGGTTTTTTGTTTTGTTTTATGTTTTTTGGGTTTTTTTCCCCTTCATTTTCAGATTTCCACAATCTTCATCAAGAATCTGCTTGAGGCTCCACTCTGGATATTAAAAAAATAAGTTAGCACCCAGCCCATCAAGTTCAGTGAGCTGCAGAGGTCTGGTGGGACGGACAGCATTTCTCCTACTCAGCCATGGGAAGGGCCATAAAAAGTAGGGAGAGTTTGAAATGAAAATCTTTGATTGATGGTGCTCACGAGGGCCATATACGTAGAATTACTCCAGTGTTCATAAACCTAGGACATTCCACTCAACAGCTCAGAGCAAAGGTGTCCCTTTGACACCTTGGCTGTCCTCCAGCTTAAACTCCAGAAAGACCTCACACAGGGCCACAAAGAAGCCAAATGAACATGAAATAACCTGAGCCTGAGGCCATGGCATGGCAAGACCCAAAGGAATGATGGAATGGTGATTAGTCTGGGAGAATGACTCGTTGCCATTAATGTGGTGTACAATGTACATTTGTGAGCTTGATGCTATTTGTAAAGTGAGATTATAGTCCTGTATTGATGGCTTGGAGACCCTAAACCCTCTGATTAGCCACAAGACTTCTCAGTCCTTCCCTGCTGTGGCTGAGTCAGTCCTTCTGCAGGAGGATATGAACTGCAGGCAGAAAAAAAACTCTCTTTTGTTTTGGTCAGTCTGTTCTCCTATTGAAAGGCAGGAACTGCTGCAGAGAGTCCAGCGAAGGCTGCAGAGATGCTGAGGGGTCTGCAGCATCTCTGTGAGCAGGAAAGGCTAAGAGCAGACCCAGAGGGGATCTTCTCAATGCTCATCAAGACTGAAAAGGTGGAGGCTGTGAGGATGGTGCCAGACTTCTTTTCAGTGGTGCCCAATGGGATCAATGGGCACAAACTGGAACCCAGGAAGTTCTATCTGAACCTGAGGAGAAACTATTGTTTTGAAGGTGTTAGAGAACAGGCCCAAGTTGCTCAGAGAGGTAGCAGAAGCCCCATTCCCTATGTCAGGTTGGATGGGGCTCTGAGCAACCTGATCTAATTGCACATGTCCCTGCTCACTACAGCAGGGCTGGACTAGATGGTGTTTAAAGGCCACTTGCAGCCCAAACTCTTCTGATTCTATGAGAGTTCACTCCATTTATCTCTGTTTTCCTGCATTCCCTCCATTCTCTCCAATTCCTGCATTTACCTTGAAGAGCTGCCTGTGGAGGCAACACAGCAAGTCCAGAAGCTAAATCCATCTTGTCATTTGTCTGGATTAGAACTGGCCAGAAAATAAAGGTCAGCATTGGCTGTTCTCCCACCTACAGTACTTTCTGATTTCCTGTGGGGCTTTTTCAATGATTAAATTAGAAGTGAATGTTCATAGTGGATCCACCTTTTGGTTTATAATGAAGATGAAATGTTTAGGGCACTGGAAAGATTTTTAGCTTCTCAGACTGGCACCATCTCCTTCTGATATGTCAGTTGTCTTGTCTCACTTTCCCTAACATGAGGGGGGAAAAAGGATGTGGGCTGCCATCATTGTTTTCTAGCATTGTTCACGGCTTTAAAGGTTTTCCTTTATTGTTCTTAGCCTCATGGTTTGGCAGACAGCACCAAGTATTTTAGCATCTCCAGATGGTGGCTTTATGGTGACAAATATATGTGTATATATATATAGCAAGCTGAACAAGATCAGTAAAATGTCAGCAATTTGCCTATCTCCTGTCCCATCATTTCAGGTTTCAGGAATTATTGGTCTTTTATAATAAGACCTGCTCCCCTGGGTGCCCAAAGCTTCTGATCAGTGACTTCCAGTGGAAGGGAAGGAGATGATTTGAAAAGGAAGATCAAAATCAGACCTGTGACTCAGTCCAAAATAGTATCACATCTATTCTGAGAAGCTAATTTCTAGTTTTATTTAAGGAAATCTTTGGATCACAAAAGAGTCCTGTGGCTTTGTAGCAAGTAGAGAAGGCTCTTGATTCGTGGCTTAGAGACCTGACCCTCTCCTCTGTGGCATGATGGTGAGATGGGGATTCTTTCAGAGACAAGTCATCTGCCTATCCCAAGGAAACTGGCTTTATGGGCTGGCTCTGACCACCAGTGGTTGACTTGGGGGGAGAAAGGTTTCTGGTACGGTGTCAAGTTGACAAGCCTCTTGTGACTTTTATGGGGAGAGAAAAATGATTTGTCAGAGCTGTAGCAGAAGGGATAGTTGATAAAGGACCTTTATGTGGTTAAATACCAGCCAGGCTTTGCCTCCAAGGAGATGAATTCCCCTTGGGAGGGGACTCAACAGTGTTAGTAATGTCTGACAGTGGACACACATCATCTGCTTCTGGTGTGAATGGTCCTTCAACCCCTGACAGCAAGTTGTTGCTGTATTTGGAAATGGTTTTATGCCTCTGGAGTGCAAATGATACAACTTCTGGCTCCTTATGCTGCGTAGGGCCAGAGGCCATGTCCATGTTATGCCACCAGCATGTAGGGACAGTAGAAGTGACAAGCAGCTGAATAATGATGTGAGTACAATAGCATGTGGAGTCAGTGCTGGTGGATGGAGGCTGAAATTCTTTGGTAGCGCTGCTGTAGCTGTGCCAGCTGTGGTTTGGGTAGATGGGTAGGGTAGCCAGCTGTTGGTCTGCTCCAGATGTTCCTCCTCACTAGCATAGACAAACCCAGTCCTTACCCTCCAAAATGGATCAATATTCCCCAGCTCCAATACTTGGTTCCCAGAACCCCTTTTGCCAGAGCGACAACTGGTAAATCAGCTGGGGTTGGGGGGGATGTTTTGTTTAATAATTAAGATATGTACAGATAATAACATGATCAAGTCTCAAAAAATGAGCTCAGATTTTTTTTCTCCCCTTATTCTTGCTTTCCAGGGAATGTTGGCAGGTTTGGCTCTGTGCATCATACCACAAAAATCTCACTCCTCCAGAAAAGAGCTAATACACGAAGGAGCTTTCTACCAGGCATGATGTATCACACATGCTTTGTGGATCAGCCTGGATTTCTTTAGTCCAGATGAAAGGATCAAAGGCAAGGAGGGGCAAAGGTTTAAGGGAGCATTAAGTCTTACAGATATGCAGAGTAGGGCAACGTAGCACGGCTAGAAAAGCTCAGGCATAGCCAAATGATGTCTGGCTGAACACCAGCCAGAAGTGTGCTCAGGTAGCCAAAAAGGGCAGTGACAACCTGGCTTGCATCAGGAATATTGTGGCCAGCAGGTCTAGGGACAGGATTGACCCCCTCTACTCAGCTCTAGTGAGACTATATTTTGAATCCTGGGTTCGGTTTTGGGTCCCTCACTACAAGAAGGACATTGAGGAACTGGAGCATGCCCACATAGGGGTGACAAAGCTGGTGAAGGGCTTTGAACATAGGCCTTGTGAAGACTGGCTGAGGGAACTGGGGTTGTTTAGTCTCCAGAAGAGGAGGCTGAGGGGAGACCCTATTTGGTCTCTAACAACTCCCTTAAAGAAGATTGTAGAGAGGTAGGTGTCAGTCTCATCTGCCAAGTAACAAGTGATGAGAGCAAATGGCCTCAAGTAGCATCAGAGGAGGTTTAGGTTGGACATTAGAAGAAATTTTTTCACTGAAAGGGTTTTGAAATACTGGAACAAACTACCCAAAGAGGTAGTTAAATCCTCATCTCTGGAGCTGCTTGAAAGACACAGAGATATGGTGCTGAGTGACATAGCTTAGCCTCAAATGTGGTAAAGTTAGATATTGGTTATGCTCACTAATCTTGAAGAACTTTTCCAATTGAAACTATTCTGTAATATATTGCAGGCTCTCCCAGAGGTGTCCACCTTTCAACAGGTAAGCTTCTGAGATCCTGCCATTCTTTTCCATCCTCTTTTCCATCCTGCCCCCCTCTTTTCTGAGGATGTTCTACAGCCACACTCTCAACTTGGAGAAGTCCTTCATAGGTATATGAAGGAACACCAGTGGTATTTAACAGCCATTGAAAGAAGGATGTCAGGAGGAGGAGCTACCCAGTAATATTAATTTAAAATTTACTGCATGTCCCAAATATTTGAGTTTCTTGTTTTGTTTTGTTTTCCCCAAACATGATTTACAAGGCTTTTTGTGCTTATTAAATGCTTGTTAGGAACTGCAGGGTGCCTTGTCTTTGAGTTTTGCTCCACCTCATCCCCATCAGCCCAACAGAGGTTTTACTGTTCCTCAATGATATGTTTTCATTGCAGGAGTAGCTGGAGAGCATCATTCCTTCTGCCATCAGCTGGGTTGGGAGGACATGTTTCTAAGCAGTCATTGAGAGAGTTTGTATACACTCAGCACCAGATTACCACGAAAATTTGGGACAACCCACCCTGGAGATGACATACTCCCCACCACAAAGAGAGCAGCTTGTCCGTGGGTGTGGGGAAATTTACAGATATTTGCAAATATTGGTCTGATTTTTCCTAGTGCCCAAACTTTTGTTCCTGTAGCTTGCAGTAAGAGCGGAAAGTTGATTTGATATCAGCAGGGATAGTGGAGTAAAAGAGGGAAGGAGGTCCTGGAGGTGTTTGTAAGAGGCAGAGATGCGATGCTGAGGCATGTGATATAGCACCAGACTTGGTAGAGTTAGATAATTGTTGGACTTGATGATTTTAAAGGTCTTTTCCCACTGACAAAAATTCAATTGAGTGCTAGGACATCATTACACAAAGTCATTTATTGCATCATCCAGGTGCAGGGAGTATGCATGGAGTAACTTTACCCCCAGTAATTGTTTGGGAATTTGAAGTAAATGCCAACATAGTACCTCTCTTGAGTCCTTTTAAGATGGGAGAAACCAGGAATCTCCTACTCTTCCATATCTGACTCTCAACACTTGCTTTACAGGGGTGTCTCACCAGATCATGGAAATCATCATGCCAGTTCACTCAGAGGCTTACTAGGATCTGAACTAGGAGGTGGGAAGGAATTCTCGACACAGAGGCTCCTGGATCCACAACAGGACTAGAGTGTGAGAGCAGTTCAAGGGAAGTCTTAACCAGCAGGAGGCCAGAACAACAGTCCTGGTGCTGTATCCTGATCTTGCTTCAGTGGATTTACAGCTGGTTCCTTTCCTGGAATGAAAAGATTAGAATCACTGGAGCTGCGTGTGTGTCTTCCAGCGAGGAGAAGTAGGTATGCAGCAGCTGTAAAAATAAAAAGCCCTCTTAGACCATCGTAGTAAAAAAGGTTTGGAAACTGTCGAAAGTGGGGTGGGGTGGGAAAATCCTCAAATTTCCTCCTTCTTTAATTTTTTAATTTCCCCCACCCCCCCTTTCCTTGTGAATTTCAGCATGTCAGTTTTGGAACTGGGTTTGAAAATCATGAAAGAATTTTATATGAAATTGTGAGAGATATAAGATAAAAAAAGAAAAAAAGTGGTTTCAAAACTTCCTTGATAAACTCAAAACAGCTCTGTCTGGTTTTGCCTTGGTTGTCCCATTGCTGCCTTTCCCAAGAATGCCAAGCTGCATGAAATCAGTGATATGAAACCTGATGAGAGGAATTTCAGAGAAACTTGACAAGATTAGACCTTGTGGTTAGTTCAGCTTATATCCATGCTCTGGGACTTCAGCTCTAGACCTAGAGGGGTCAAGATGTGGTGCGTTGTAGATATGGTGCTGAGGGTCATGTGGCTTTTCACCTCCAACCTTGTGAAAATGCTGTACTTGCACGTGATAAGGATGAGGAAAGGACTACAAGTTGCACCAAGGAAGGTTTAAGTTGCACATTAGGATAAAAAAATATTCTTCACTGAAAGAGTTATCAACCCTTGGACCAGGCTGTCCAGGGCAGTGGTACAGTCCTCACTCCTGGAGGAATTTAAAAGCCATGCAGGTGTGATGCTGAGGGACATAGTTTAGTGATGACCTGGCAGTGCCAGGTTAATGATTGAAGTTGGTGATCTTAACAGTCTCTTCCAATCAAAAGAATTCTTTAATTCCATGACTTTGCCATGTTGTTTCTACCTTGGGGGTAACTCTCTGCATTGTACTCTATAAGAAGGGATCATGCAGGTGTGTGCCTGCAGGTGGCTAAACATTTACAGTCAGTTCCTGAGGGCAACAGAGTAGAAGAGAAGGCAACTAAGGGAAATAGTCACTACTCTTCCTTCTGCTAGGTAAAATTCTTCCTTCATCTAGGTTTCTATTGAGAACTGGAACAGGGAACCTCATCTGCCATGTGGCCATTATCATGCTCAATGCCTGTGGCTGCAAAATTTCTTATTTGCTTCTCTTAACTGAAGGATCTCATGAAAGCTGAAGTTTAACACAACGCTTGAGTGAAATTAGAGCGGGGAAAATTCTTTTGTGCTCTGTCTCATTTTCTCCAACCTTACCTGGAGTGTGTGGCTCAGTGGAATTCTCACCTCATAGTGATGACATTGGTGAGAGATGATGCTGGGGGCTGCTACAGAGGGAAAAAAAAGAAAACTTTCTAATTAAAAATTATTTCAAAGCTGTGCTTTGGAAGTTTCTTCCTGACTGGTGTTAGCCAGAAATCAGTTTGTTCTGAGAGTTTCCATCTCCTTCCAGAAGTGCATGTTCAAATTCTATATTATAAGGACTTCTTACAGCATCATTATTGATTAACATCTATTTAAAGTACTTAAGGGCAACACTAGGATTTGCAGAACTGCTTCATAGAATCACAGAGTGTTTTAAATTGGAAGAGACCATTAAAACTTCTCGAGTCCAACACCTCCTGCAGTCGGCAGGGACATATTTAACTGGAGCAGGTTGCTCAGAGCCCCATCAAGCCTGCTCTTGAATCATAGAATGGTTTAGGTTGGAAGGGACCTCAAAGCTCAGCCAGTTCTAACCCCACTGTGCCATAGGCAAAGACACCTCCCACTAGTACAGGTCACCCAAGGCCTCATCCAACCTGGCCTTGAACACCTCCAGGGAGGGAGCAGCTACAACCAGAGATGGGGCTTCCACCACATCACTGGGCAACCTGTTGCAGTGTTCCATCACCCTCTGTGTAAATAACTTCTACCTTGTTTTGTAAAGACTTTCGTTTTCCCCTTAATAACTTTTCACAGCCCCTCACGGACTTTGTCAAGCAATTTCTGAGATGAGAGGCTGTTCTGGACTTGGTCCTAAAAAACAAGCCAAGTATGATAAATAAAATAAAGCATCTGGAGTCCTAGCCATCAGAATATCATCAGATACCCACTGATTCCCAGGGAATGCTATGTATGAAAGGTAATAATCTGAAGTATTGGGCTTTTTATAAAACATAACTCTCTGAAAGAAAGAATGTGGAGGGAGACAAAAAAATATAACGCTGAGCCGAGTTGATTGTCTAGAAAATTTACTATGGAAAATCGTGAGGCCTGTAAATGAATAGTTGGATCAAGCTAACCAAGGCTGGTGCCAATAAAATCTAAACATGTATTTAAAACCCAAAGATAACAGGAGTCAATCTAGCTGAGCAGAGATGCAAGCAACATTGTGTAGGGTAAACAGTGTTGAAAGAGAAAAAGGGGGGGTGGGGGGGGGCGAAGGCAAAATAAGGTTCTAATTAGTGGGAGGGACTGAAGAGATTACACAGAAAAGATAAAAGCAAGGAAACCTAATTGGAAACACAGCAATGTAGTATCAAACAATCCAAAGCATGTTCTGTAGGACAAATGGGGCTTCGGCTCTTTCCACAGGCGAGTGGTGAGTAAAGAGGGGTGATGCTCTTGAGGTTAGGAGATAGGAAGCAGAAAGAAGACAAAGATATTAGTCACAAGGAAAATGCCCATTTCTCAAACTGAGTAACAGGCATGTGCAAGCCTTCACCCGTGGTGCAATTTTGTTCTCAGCCCTCATGGGGATACGCAAGCGTGAGCCAATGTGAAATATTCAAGGAGTTCATCAAAGTGCCTGCTCTTTCGTCAGGGCTTTCATTGCTGGTGGAAACAGAACCCCAGATTTAGCCTGACCTCTGCTACTGTGTCATCTCTCTGTGGTGTCCCATGTCGAAAGAGTATTTCTTTGAATTTGGCTGACTCTGAAGATGGAAATGTAGACTTTGTAACATGGAAGCAGGAAGCATTAGTGGGTCCTCTCACTTCCTATCCAGAAAATGGAGTGGATACTTGTTACAGGGTTAAAACAGTTGGAGAAAGACCTTATGCTCAGTTAGAATGGTAGAATCATTTTGGTTAGACAGAAATTATGAAGATTTTTGATTTGAGAATAGAATAGAATAGAATAGAATAGAATAGAATAGAATAGAATAGAATAGAATAGAATAGAATAGAATAGAATAGAATAGAATAGAATAGAATAGAATAGAATAGAATAGAATAGAATAGAATAGAATAGAATAGAATAGAATAGAATAGAATAGGCCAGGTTGGAAGAGATCTCCAAGACCATTCAGTCCAACCTATCACCGAGCCCTATCCAATGACACTAAGTGTCTCATCCAGTCTTTTCTTGAACACCTCCAGGGATGAGGACTCCACCTACCTCCCTGGGCAGCCCATTCCAATTTCAACCACTCTCTCTGTGAAAAGCTTCTTCCTAATATCCAGCACAACTTGAGACTGTGTCCCCTTGTTCTGAAGATCATCAAGTCCAAATATTAACCCAGCACTACCAGGTCACCACTAAACTCTGTCACTCAGCACACTACACATCTTTACAATCCCTCTAGGGATTGTAGTTAGGATGGTGATTAGGTGAAATGCACATGAATAGACACCTGGTCAAGGGCTTTGATGCCCCTTGTGGAAGTTAACTCCAGATTCTGGAGGATGGACTACTACCAGCCTAGGGAATCATTCTCCTGGGTTTATGATAGCTATATCTGTTTTATAGATGCATGTAGAGGCTGGAACATGGGCATGAATTCTGCTTGTGCAGCCATCCTTACTGAAAACCAGCCAGCCATCCTCAGTGCTGTGTGAAATTGCTCTCCTTACTGTCCTTATTGCAAGCCTTGGAATTATGTTCAAAATAAAAGTGGAAAATTCTTTCCCTAAACCCTTTGTATTTAACAAGAAGTAAAAAGATTTGATTTGAAAAGATCTGGCTACCCAGAGAGGCTGTGGACTCTCCTTCTCTGGAGATACTCCAAGCCTGTCTGGACATAGTAATGCTGGGCAACCTGCTATGGATGACCCTGCTTTAGTAGGGCAGCTGGACTCCAGAGGTGTCTCCCAGCCTCTACCATTCTGTGAGAACACTCTGTGGTTGATAACTTATTGGCTGCCTTTCATAACTTTCTGTCTGCAGAGGTTATGATTTTCTTGACTTGATGCCCCGGCTTTGACTCTTGATACATTGGGAATGAGCACTTGTGAGAGGTTGGTTGGTGAAGTTCAACAGTTCCTGCAGGTGAGTTGCTTTGGTTGGGTGCCTGAATCACACAACAGTGGTTTCCCTTCTTTGTAGGGACATGCACAGCTCTGACAAGCTGCTTTGTAAGTGGATGATCATTTTTGCCAATGTCTTTCTGCAGCATTGGCTTGGATACTGGGATGGCTCAGCAACTTTGTCCCTTGCAGAGAACATAAGGGTGTCTCACTGCCGATTTGGCTGATCCGTTTCCAACCAGCAGACTACCAGAGGGTGCCAACTCCTCTCAAATTTAAAACACAGGCATATTTGTGGTCATTTCCACTTATTTTTTAGGGCTTTGCTCAGCAGTACTCGGAACATGTTGGCCTCATAGATTTCTGGCAGAAGATTGCAGTGCTGTGATCCCTCCTGTGAAAAACTGTCTGTCTATCTGTCCATCCATCCACACATCTATCCATCCGTCAGTCTATTCTATCTCTGAGCAGGCTCATTTATGCCTAGGGTGAGAACTGTGCCTTTGCTTCTCAGGGGTCAGCACGCAGATCTCCATCCCCTCTCTCAGAAGCATTTGCCTCAGTTCTCCAGATTTTGCTGATTATTTTATTAAACTAGACCATGGAACCATCTCTGCTGCAAGTCCTCTTCAATCTGCTGCCACAGACAGCTACTTCTGCTTCTGGGTAGAAGCTGCCTTGTAGTTTTGGTCTTTTAAAAATGAAGGTAAGACAAACCCCACAAATTTGTTCCTTTCTTTTGCTGTGCTGTTCTTCCCTTGAATGCTCTTTGCGCCTTCTTCCCCTCCTTCTTTAGTTCCTAAATCTTGATGAATGAACAGACTTAAACTAAGGACAGTTTTAGACTTCTCTAATACCTAGTGTTTTTAAAGTACAGATTTAAACCAAGGACAGTTCTAGACTTCTTTAGTCCCTAGTGTTTTTAAAGTTCAGTGATTAGATGAGCTTTGAAGGTCTCTTCCAACCCTAAACATTCTATGAAATTTGTAACTTGCCAGCAATGGTCACATCCTTTTTGATATCATAAACAGATTGGACACTTCTAATTACAGGTCAGAGTTTGACTTGTTGGAAAACAGCTCTGAAGGAGAAGGATCTTGGAGTGTTCATGGACAACAAATTCATCATGAGCTGGCAAGGTGCTTTCATGGTCAAAGAGGCAGCAAGTCAAGGAAGGTTCTTCTCCCCCTCTGCTGTGTTCTAGTGAAACCACAGATGGAGCACTGTGTCCGGTTCTGGGCTCCCCTTTTGAAGAGAGACAGGAAACTACTAGAGAGATTCTAGTACAAGCTGCAAAAACGCTGAGGGGCTTGGAGCATCTCTGTGAGGATGAAAGGCTGAGAGCCCTGGGGTTGTTTAGCCTGGAAAAGAGCAGACCCAGAGGGGATCTGCTCAGTGCTCAGCAAGAGCTAAAGGGCAGGAGGCAAGAGAATGGGGCCTGACTCTTGTCAGTGGTACTCATTGATAGAAAAAGGGGCAATGGGTACAAACTTGGAACCCAGGACGTTCCATCAGATCATGAGAAGAAACTTCTTTGGTGTAAGGGCACTGAAGTCCTGGCCCAGGCTGTCTAGAGAGGTTGTTGAGTCTCCTTCTCTGGAGAGATTCAAAAGTTGCCTAGATGCAATTGTGGGCAACTTGATCTAATCTAACCTGCTTTAGCAGGGGATTGGACTAGGTGGTCCCCAGAAGTCTCTTGCAACCATCACCATTTGGTTTCCCTGTGATTAGCAAAGTGCAAATGAAGTTTTGCAGCCTTGACTGGTTGCCCTATGATTCTAACAGTACAATGTGACCCAACCACTCAAGTACTGACCAAGAAAACCAGCCAACCATGAAATATCTCTAAATAAGGACAGGAAAGATGGCTTCAGAAAATGAATGCTGTCTCATCTTACCATGTGGTAAACTTTTGAGGTTATTGCTGGTGGCCAGATATAAAAAGCAGGTCTGTCATATGCTCTCTTGATACATTTTCAGCAGAGGGCCATGCTGCGGTTGAGGTTCACATCTCAGATACGGAGTGATAGAGTAGGAGAAAAATTTGGTACAGCAGCCAAAGGTCAGGCATAGTGGTGCAGACAGAACTGGAAAGAGGCAAGACAAAAGTTATGCAGTCAGCCATGGGATCAGACAGCCACAACAGCAGGACACAAATGCAGCAATTGGTGTGACTCACCCACAGTTATTTCTTGCAGGAGCTGGTGTGGGGTTTGTCCTCTTAAGGTTCAGTCTCCCCAAGCTGAGCTCGGCTGGATTACTGATGGGACTGGTTTTATTGGGCTCTCTGCCAAATTACAGCCTATTTCTTTCCCTCCCCTCTTTGAAGACAGCCTTTCACCTGAAAGCCATGCTACAGCATAGCCAAATTCAGAGCAGAGTAACAACAACTGTTATTCAAAGCAGAGTCAGGCATCTCATGGCTAGTGAGACTTGGCAGTGCTGGGTTAATGGTTGGGCTTGATGATCTTAAAGGTCTTTTCCAAATTAAACCATTCTGTGATGTCAGTCTGACATCATCCCTATTCTGGCCCAAAGACTGCTGAAAAAAGCCACAGATTTCAGAACGACCCAAAGCTGTGAAGAGCAACCCTTGTTTCTCTTATTTCAGGGCATCTCTTATCTGAGCAGGGCATTGTTCCTCATGAACAATGAATGAAGTGAAAAGAGGAGTCTCTGCAAGCAGAATGGAAGATCTAAAGCTAGATTGAAGAGTTAATGTTGAAGTCCATTTAAACCTGACTTCTGTAGAGGGTATATTCAAGGTCTCCAAATGCCACTAAAGAGTTTTTTGGGTATTTTTTATGGCTTGTGACCTTTCAGTACACCATGTGACGTGGTGGCATTGCTAATATCTTCATGCTGCAAGTGGAAACTGGGAGTGTTATAAAGAAAAGAGTAATTTCAGTCAGTATAAGGAATCTAAAACTTGATTCCTTTCCCAAGTTATTCTTTTCTACTTTTTTTTTTTTTTTTTTTCCCCTGGAGAAGCTGAGTCTAGCCTTCCAAATATGTGCATCTAATTAAGTGAATTTTACAAGAATCTATCCTAAATGAGTCTTTCTCAGAGGATTATTCTGCTGATCAGTAATTAAATGGAAGAGGGATGCTGCAAAGCGAGCTAAATGCTTTGTTTCCCCACATTGCCTTTGCTTTGAGTGCTTGTAATTTGAGATCGTTCAGCCTGAAGACATGAAGGTGTTGAGGAGACCTTATTGTGGCCTTTTAGTACTTAAAAGGACCTACTGGAAAGATGGGGAGGGACTCTTTGAGCAGGGATTGTAGGGAGTGTAGTGATGGGATGAGGCAGGAGAGTCATAAACTACAAGAAGGGAGATTTGGATTAGATGGAAAGAAGCTTTTTACCTCTAGGGTGGTGAAACACTATGCCAGGTTTCCCAGAGAGGTTGTAGATGCCCCATCCCTGGAACTTTTCCAGGTCAGGTTGTTTGGAGCTCTCAGCAACCTGCTCTAGTTACAGATGCTCTTTCTGGCTGCAAGGGGTTTGTGTCAGATGCCCTTGAAAGGTCCCTTCCAACTCAAACCATTCCATGAACTCCTTTTTCTGCACCAAGCAAATATAATGCATCTAGTATTAACAACTACATAAACCTATGAATAAGTTTATTGCTCTACTAGTCCTTGGATGCTCTGGATCGTGACACAATTCAATTTTTCCAACCAAAACCTCCAAAGCCTACAATTTCTGTTCACTTCTCTTGATCACAGGCTTCTCTTTGGGGATAGATGAGACTGCAGACTTACCCTACTCAGTGTGATGGGTGAATCCTGCTCAGTGATTTTTTTACCAACTCTCTTAACTCCCCTGACCTGGTTGTAGCAGATCTACAAAGATACTACATCTTCAGGCTGACTTTGCAGACAGTTCCTCTAAGGATTTCTGTGAGCCTGGATTATCAGCTGGTTTTCATCTCTCTTTTTATTATTATAATGTTGTTTTTTTTTTCTTTTCCTGTGTACTTTCCAACACTTTTGTTTAGATCCAGGAAAAAAAAAAATATCAATAAATATCTCAGCAAAAGGCATTCCTGGAAGATTGGGGTGCATGGAGCCACATTAGCCATTAAAAGTGTCTGCAGGGCTCAGTTCCCAGTCAGTAGATGTGGGGGTGGGATTTCTCTCATTTTAATATCAGATGTCTGCAAATCATTTAAGTCTGTGCTATTCACTCACTTCTCCCATTTTTAATTTTTTTTTTTTTTTTTAGTGAAGGCAGGCTCCAAACACCCATTCACTCCCTGGACTCTAGGTTCAATTTCAGTAAATGCCTCTCTCATGCTGTTTAAATGGGGAGATTAAAAAAGAAAAAGGCAAAATAAATAAACAACCCCTCAAAAGGTTCCTCCTTTGCATCAGGACGTGAAGAACTTGAAGGATGCCAGATAAGGTGCCTCAGAGTATCTCAGAGATTTTCTATATCTATTTTATTTCCATCAGCTCTCTCCTTTCACAGGTTTTTCTTACCAGAGACTTTCTGAACCTCACTCCACTGCAGCTGACTTAAACTCCTGCAAGTCAAGGAAAAAGCAGAGAAGTTTTCAACAGAGTAAGTGCAGTTCCGATTTGGTTGAGAACCTAAAGCCAGGTGCTTTAAATGCACTTTGCAACAGAGGGTTAAGTTACAATAATAAACTTAACTTTACCCTGGCACTAGCTCGTGTAGAGGAGAAGAAAAATGATGCTCATCCAATTCTATACAGCTTGGCAGGAGATGGGAAAAGCAGAGCAGCCTTTTCTAGGAAAGCACAAGGAAATACATTGCTTAGAAAGCTGATCTGGTGAATTTTGCTTTTTTACATTTATTATTTTTATTATATATTTATATTTTTTTTCCCCCCTGGATTCTAACAAAACCACACAATCCAGGAGGGATTTGCTGCAGTGTCTACCACAGTGCATGGTAATAAGCACTGGTCCAAAAAGAAGCTTTTTACAATGATGTTCTCAGTGCTGAGCACTTGATCTCCCTCTGCTCAATTAGATGGAAAAGAAAGCCCTGAAGTGCAGAAACCATCAAAAGGTATAGGATAAGCTTCTGCAATTTGTGCTTATCTCTATTCTGTATGGGTAGTTGTATGTGACATATTAATATACAGGTATAGATATCACAGAATCATGGAATGGTTTGGGTTGGCAGGGACCATTAATGGTCATCTAGTCCAACCTCCCCTGCAGTCAGCAGGGACAACCCCAACTAGATCAGGTTGCTCAGAGTCACATCAATTCTGACACTCTATCTGAAGGGGGCCTACAGAAAAGCTGGGGAGGGACTTTTTAGACTATCAGATAGTGAGAGGTCTAGGGGGAATGGAGCAAAGCTGGAGGTGGGAAGATTCAGACTGGATGTGAGAAGGAAGTTCTTCAGCATGAGAGTGGTGAGGCCTTGGAATGGGTTGCCCTGGGGGGTGGTTGGGGTCACTTCCCTGGAGGTGTTTGCAGCCAGGCTGGATGAGGCTGTGGGCAGCCTGATCTAGGGTA
Source organism: Psilopogon haemacephalus (assembly GCA_013396835.1). Taxonomy (NCBI): domain Eukaryota; kingdom Metazoa; phylum Chordata; class Aves; order Piciformes; family Megalaimidae; genus Psilopogon; species Psilopogon haemacephalus. The sequence continues at coordinate 151,126 of VWZI01001503.1, read as the reverse complement.
GGGTGTCCCTGGGCATGGCAGGGGGGTTGGAACTAGATGATCCTTGTGATCTCTTCCACCCCGACTTATTCTATGATTCTATGAATGTCTCCAGGGATGGAGCCTCAACCTGGGCAACGTGTTTCAGTGATCCACCACCTTCATAGTAAAGAGCTTCTTCCTTATGGTTAATGTATATATAAATGTATATGGTATACATGCTATATAGTTATATAAATATGTGGTATATGTTTATACATCTAAGTTATGACCTTAAAATAAGACTCACTCCTCTGCATACTTACTGTAAAGTTAGTTAGTCAGAGAAGAATGGCTCTGCCTGATTTAGAGGTGTGAAATGCATCTGTGCACTGCGTGCATTGAGAAAAGTGTGACCAGCAGGTTGAAGGAGGTTCTCCTTCCTGTCTGTTTTGTCTTCATCAGGTCACATATAGGGTGTGTGTCCAGTTCTGGATTTCCCAGTATAGGAGAGACAGAGAACTGCTGGAGAGAGTCCAGCAGATGCTGTGGAGATGATGAGAGGTCTGGAACATCTCTGAGAGAAGGAAAGGCTGAGAGACCTGGGGCTGTTTAGCCTGGAGAAGAGCAGATCCAAAGGAGATCTGATTAATGCTCAGCAAGAACTAAAGGGTAGGAGGCAGCAGAATGGGGCTAAATTCTAGTCAGTAGTGCCCATTGAGAGGACAAGGAGCAATGGGAACAAACTAGAACCCATCTAAAGAGAAGAAGAGACTCCTTTGGTGTGAGGGTGCTGGAACTCTGGAGCAGGCTGTCCAGAGGCATTGTGGAATCTCAGTTTATGGCCTCATAGGGCAGAGCAGAGGGAGAGGAGAACCTCCCTTGACCTGCTGGTCACACTCTTCTTATGTATGAAACGCCAGGGTAGTATTAGCATGAACTTACATGATTTGACTTAGATAAGTCTGTATATCTGCTGCTAAAATCACTTTCTCTCAGTTAATGTAAGTGGAAATATATTCTGTGCTGCTTGAACAAGTTTGCTGTCTGATCTCTGCCAGACAAATGCTTAACATTTTCCTTAAAGATGTATTTGCCTGCCAAGAATTTATTTAATATTGAGTTTATATTTTATTTAGCAGTTTTATCTAGCACTGCCAACTACTGTTATCTAAAGGCAACCTGAGCATACTCCTCTATTATTGTTATTCATGTTCTATTGGGTTTCTTGCATTATTTTCACTATTTTGCACTATTTAATACACCAAAGCCTACTAAATTACATATATTTTTGTAAAGGTCTGATGAAGTTTAAGTTGATAATATGCCTGGAGTTTGGGGGGTGGGAGGGGTGAGGGAGGCAAAGGGAGGGCTGACTCATGGTTTTTGAATGTTTGGGGTTAGCACCAGTGTGTTTGGCAAATTCTTGTGTGTACTTAAGATGTGTGAAGGAAATTATAATTGGTCCATAGATGATTTGTTAACTAAAAATAGGGCTAAAGCTGTAAAAATATTTGCAACATAAAATTTCACCGACTCTTCATCATTCTTTAGTGCTTTTCTCAGAACACATCACTAACTATGGGGTCTCTAAACACCTCTCCATGGTAATTTATTTGAGAGCTGATGGCAAAGTCAAAGATGCATTTCAGCACGTTGGGTGAGATCTGCAAAGGCAGTTAAACCAGACGAGGACCTACCAAGCTAATGGAGCAGCTCCTTCTCAATCACATCATTGAATTGCTTCACTGACCTCAATGCCTTTACCCTCCCAGTGCCTCTTGTCAGCTTAGAAACGTGCTCTGGTCCTGCATTCGTGAGTGAAGGAGCAGCAGCTGACTTTTGGCAGCCTGGCTGTCTGAGCCATCTGTCCTTGGTGGCTGAAAACGTCCTCAAAGCCAGGAACTCATCTGAGGATTTGCTAATTACCACATTACTTTTCCAGCCCTAATTTTGCATGCTGTCTCCATATTTTGAACATCTTCTTGCCCATAAGATTGTCTTGGCCGCTTCTTTTTCTGAGACAACAGCAGAAAAAAACCTCTTGGGACACTTGTTTTCCATGCACCCCAAACAGGAATGTTCCCAGATGTCCTTGGCAAAGTTATCACGAGAGGAACCTCAAGTGAGTCACCCCTGGATGGTGCCACTCGTTACGTGCCACATCACCTCATTTTCTTGGGTAGGCGCAGGGAAAGTCTCAGCCTGAACCTGGAATTGATTGAAAGTCCAGTTGAGATTGGTGGAAAAAAAATCCTCTCTTGACCTTCAATGAGCTTTGGCTGGTATCCAGACTCATGAAGTTCACACCTCCTTAATGCAACCTCCGGCACTTGAGTCATGTAAAGCTCGGTCAGGGAAAATGTCAGGTAATGCAGCGTAAGCAGCCACCCCGGAGGAGACAAACTGCTCAGCTAGTCCCAGCTCTGCTGTGCCTGAGCTCAGAGTTTATGAAGTGCTCCTTCTCTGCCTACATCCAAACTGAGAGGCAGCTTCTGCTGTGCTTGTGACTGAACACCACAGAACATGAGCTGCCACCAACACCTCGCCACTGACCTCAGCTTTGCTTGCATCTCTCTGCAAACTCTGCCCCCTTCTTGTCCCTCCTTTTCTTCTTCCTCTCCCCAGTCCCATGACAGCATTGTGGCTGGCTCCAAAAATCTGTCAGCTGGAGTTTCTGCTCCCTGGAATTATAGGCGATGCTTTATGGAATGGTGGAGGTCTGCTCATTGTTATCTCCTGTCACTGCTCATTTGCCCTTTATGAATAGAGGGAAGAACTTGAACAAATCCTGCAGATTCTTCTGCTTTGGGGAGGGGCAGACTGGCTGGAAAGCTGCCTGGCAGCAAAGGACATGAGCGAGCTGTTTGACAGCTGGCTGAAGATGAGCAAGCAATGTGCCCAGGTGGTGAAGGAAGCCAGCAGCATGCTGGATGGATCAGCAATGGTGTGGCAAACAGGACCAGAGCAGTACAGTGCTTGAACCAGCAATGGTGTGGCCAACAGGACCAGAGCAGGACAGTGTTTGGACCAGCAATGATGTGGCCAACAGGACCAAAGCAGGTATTGCTTCCCTGTATTGGGCGCTGGTAAGGCCATAACTTGAGTACCGAGTTCACTTTTGGGCTCCCTACTCTAAGAAGGACGTTAAGGAGTTGGAGCATGTCTAGGGAAGGGTAACAAAACTGTCAAGGTGTCTAGAACAGAAGTCTTGTGAGGAGCAGCTGAGGGAACTGAGGTTGTTGAGCCTGGAGAGAAGGAAGATGAAGGGAGACCTTCTGGCTCTCTACAACTACCTGAAAGGAACTGGAAGTGAAGCAGGGTCTGATCTCTTCTTCCAAGTAACAAGTGGTTGACTAAGAAGAAATGGCCTCAAGTTGCCCCAGGGGAACTTTAGGTTGGACATCAGGGATAATTTCTTTCCTGAGTAGGTGGTCGGGCATGGGAAAAGGCTGCCTGGGGAAGTGGTGAAGTCCCCATCCCTGAAGGTTGTAGACATGGCACTTTTAGACATTGTTGAGTGGGCAGACTAAACAATCCCAATTCCCTCAGCTGCTCCTCACCAGACCTGTTCTCCAGACCCTTCACAACTTCATTGCCCCTTTTCTGGACATGCTCCAGCAGCTCAATATCCTTCTTGTAGTGAGTGGCCCAAGGAGGCCCCCAGTGAGGGGTCTGACAGAACTGAAGTGGGTTTTGCTTGGCAGAACAATATCTTGCTGAAAACTGTGTGTGATCTCTATGTGAGTCTTTCTCTTTTGTCTCTTGCCCTCGCAGGTGAAATCAACAGAGATCTATAAATGAGGTGTGTCTAATTTAAACTCTTGGCTATTTTATCAGTGACAAATTTGCTGGAACTATTTCCTGAAGATATTTGTTTTCTTTTCTCCACTTAGGCTGAGAGCTGGGGCATTATTTTTCCATAGAAAGGCCAATTTAAAAGTCCCCTTCCAGCTGAAACAGCTCTAGAGTTTGCTAAAATATATATTTGTTTAAATGACTACTATAGAAAAAAAAAAAAAGTAACAAAAAAACTGCTTGAGCAAAGCACAGGTCCTTGATCAGAACTTGGTTGTTTGGACTTCATTAACAGCTTTGCCATGAATTTCTTCTGTAATTTGAATATGTTCCCTCTTTACCTTGTTTATGAATTGGAGGAAAAATAGGAAGAATGCTCCCTTTGTCTTGTCTTTTGATATTGGGCATTTTGCAGAGAAGAATTAGCACATACTTTATAATAACTATCCATGATTGTCACTCAGAAGTCCCTTTACAGTGCCAGAATAATAGATATATATATATAGATAGATAGATATACAAATGTATAAGAATCAAGCCTTTAATCTCTTGATTGCCTTGATCTGTAATGGCCATGATAATACTTGCTTTGTCCCTAAACTCTTTGATGTGAGATGGCTTCTAGCTCCATTGCCTTTGGGAGTCCCTTGCTGAGTGAGGACCTTGTTCTTTGTTGGACCTACTACAGCATTCACTGTTTCCTAACGTGCTTTGTACATTAGGAATTGCAAAGTATGCAGGAGCTGCAAAGCTGTGCACTTGCTTCTAAGGTAAGGGTAGAGCAAGTCCTGGCCCATTCAGTGTCCAAATGTGAATGGGTGCCTCTTAGAAAGCAACTATTCAGTGTTGTGTGTTATTAGAGGAGTTTGGGGTTTTGCCCCTGGCTAATTTTATGAAAGCTGCTCAAGCCCTGACCTGAGAACAATCACTTTCCTCCGTGACTTCTCTGTGACACTCATATTTCACAACAGCCAACCTTTTCCCAAATGCAGACATGAGGAACAATAAACCTCCCCAGGGATGGTGCCTCCACCCCTCCCTTGGGCAGCCTGTTCCAGGCCTTGACAAACCTTCCAGGAAAGGAATGGTTCCTCATGTCCAACCTAAACCTCCCCTGGCATGACTATTTCCTCTTGTCCTGTCACTTGTTACTAGGGAGAAGAGACCAACATCCACCTCACTCCAGCCTNCCTCCCCCCCCCCTTTAATCTCCAAACTAAGCCTCCTTGGTACAACCTGAGGCCATTTCCTTTTCCTCTAGCACTTGATACTAGGGCTCCAACTTTCTTTCAGATAGTTCTTGGGAGCAAGGTCTCCCCTCAGCCTTCTCTTCCGCAGGCTGAACAACCTCACTGCTGCTGATAAAGTAGCACTTGATGCACTTTGCTGGATAATGCTTGTCTAATGTGAAAAGGATGCAGCAGGGAGACCCTGGAGCCTCAGGGTTGGCTCTACAAGCTCCGCTGTAGTGAGCAATGTGACTAATCTCCACCATAGACACAGACAGGTCCAGTGTGCAGCAATATATCTGGGCAACTACTTACTGAACTTTCCACCACAGACATAACACACTGCATCATCTGTCAGGAGGAGTTTTTGGCAGAGGGGACCTCACACACCAGGGGAGGTTGGACACTAGAAGAAATTTCTTCACTGAAAGGGTTCTGAAACACTGGAACAGGGTTCCCATGGAGGTGGTTGAATCCCCATCCCTGGAGGTGTTTCAAAGAGGCAGAGATGCATTGTTGAGGGACACGGTTTAGCGCCAGGCTTGACAGAGAAGGTTTGGACTGGATGATCTCACAGGTCTTTTCCAACCAAAACCATTCTATAAGTCTGAATCCTTGTAGCACAGTTGACAGCTTTCTACTTGCCTCCCTCTCTGAAGACAAATACTGAGCGACCTGTTTTAGTGGGACGTGTCCCTTCCTATGGCAGGGGATTGGAACTGGATGATATTTGAGGTCACTTCCAACTTAAACCATTCCATGATTCAGCCTTCTCACCCCCTCCCTGCTCCCCCTAAGCATGGCTTATGTTTTGTGTTGGTTGCAGTCAGCATCAGGGCTATGAAATTACAACCTTTGTGCCAACAAGATATTGGCCTGGCAGCGTTGGGTTAATGATTGAACTTGATGATCTTAAAGGTCTCTTCCAAACAACATGTTTCTATATTATAAGGAATTTTTCTGATTTGCTTCTATCTGTTCACAGGCTGATGGTAGCTTTTCCTACTTGGGGCTTACTGAGTAGCACTGTCCCCTTCTTTCCCTCTCATATGTCTCAGAGATGAAGGGGCTAATCCTTTACATTAACCAGCCCATTAACTATTGTGCCTGTAAAAACACCCAGCCTGTCACAATTACTTCTGGCTCTGTTCCCTCCTGCCCATCAACTTGATCGAAGATAATGTGTAAGGGGATAGCACAGCGCTGCATGCTGTTGACACTAGGAAGAAAGATCCCAGGGCTGAAGTGCCACTCAGGTTACAGATGAGCTGGAAAATCCACCCACTCATCAGAGTGGTGACAGCTTTGTATACAAACTCTTGCTGCCTGAGATACTGAGATTGCAGAGGCTGAAAGTCTGCAAGTGCTTGACAGACAAGACTCTGACAGGAGCCAACAAGGAGAGGGGCTGGGTGGGTGTTGCTGGAGGTCAGCTGGGTCATCTCTTTTTAAACTTTGATGCTGTGGCACAAGTGGAATAAGCTATCAGCTTAAGATAAATCAGACAAGGGTATCTGCTTACCATGTGTTGCAGTGGCATCCATGAAACAGACAACAGTATCCACCCCAAATGCTGATTTATTCCAACCAGAAATTACTCAGCTCTCTGATGGACCAAAGTGAGTTACAAGTATGGATAGAAGGTGGGAGTATAAAACCAGACAAGTAGTTCCTAAATCGTTTGAATATTCTTTTAGAAAGATGGGGATGAGGTATATAGGACCTTAGAATAGAAGATTGTAAGGAAAGATTATCCTTATTGGGATGGAAGAAGTTGACTCAAACTCAGACTTTTCCCTACATAACCCTTCACAGAAGTAAGAGGTTGCACATCTGCCTTATACTGTCCTTAGTAAGAGGCAGCTCCTCTTACTAAGACAGAGAATGGAGTAACAGAAAATTCTTTGTCACTGGGTTTCTGGAGACACTGGACTAGCTATGAGTCAAATTGTTTCCATTTTTTTCACATGATTTGTGCTTTTCCTTTCTTTTTCAGGGTCCTTAAGACTTCTGAGGCATCTTTCTTAATGCAGCAATCCTCTTGCACTCAAAGTACTCTTGGGATTAAAAGAAATGCTGCAAACTAACAATCTTAACATCGCCATGGGTGGTGTTAGGGGTTTCATTATGAACTAACAGTCATTATAACAATTATTGGGCTGGGACAGGATAAAAAGTATTTCAAAACCCAAGCACAAACATGCTGGTCCTGTTTCACCTCCAAAGAAGAGCTTGCCAACCAAGGAACTTGTCTGTTATTTATCTTTCTGCTTTGAGTTTTTCCTCAGCTCCGTCAGTCCAGCTGTGACATCCTGTGATGAAACATCTGAAAGTCGATCAAGAAGTAAGATGCACAGAGCTGATTTCAACACTTTGCTTCTCTCTGTAATGGGTAGTGAGGAAAATTATGTTGCTGGAATGAACTTCCCAGGGCCAGAACTGCAGGTGAAGAGGTATCTGCCGTTATCAGATGCTGAGAGGTCATTGGTTCTGTTGTAGGGCTATGACAAGTGAAAAAGGAAGGTCACAGAACATTTTTCTGCTCTGAGGAGTTTTTAGAGAGATTTCTGCAGAAGACATTTATGTTTTATTTTAGAATCCAGAAGCTTTGAGCAGAGACCTCTAAACCACTAGATAAAACAGTCAGACTCACCTTTGCTTCCTGTTCTTCAAGCCCCCTAAGTGTTGCAAACTAAGAGCTCGTTAAAAACTGCAGTACCCTGGAGGCATTTAAAAGCTGTGCAAGTGGCACGGTTTAGTGGTGACCTGGCAGTGCTGGGTTAATGGTTGCACTTGATGATCTCAGAGGTCTCTTCCAAACAAAATGACTCTATATTTCTGTGATTAGGTGTTCACTTCGAGACTAGATTTTAACATTTGAATGGTTTTCAGGCTTGTGCATATCTGCCATTCATTGTGGAACCCTGTTGACCACTAATGTGGTCCTCAAAAACAGCTTAATCCAAGAAGTAAATTGGCTCCTACCTGGAGGAGTACCTCCAGGGAGATACATCCCCATAATGGTGGGGATTGGAAGTGACCTCTAGAGATACCCTGGTCCACCCACCCTGCTAAAACAGTGTTGCATACTCCAGGTTGTCCAGAATCACAATGTCTGTGTAGGCTTGGAATCTTTTCACAGGAAAAACCTCCCTGGGCCACCTGGGACAGGGCTCCAGCACTGTCACACCATGGAATTTTCTCCTCATCTTCAGATGGAACATCTGGGCTCCAGTTTGTGCCTGTTGTCTCTCATTCTGTCACTGGGCACCACTGACAAGAATCTGGTCTCATCCTCCTGACTGCTATTTGGATAATGATAAGCCTTGAGAAGATCCTCTTTCAGTCTTGTCCAGGCTAAACAGCTCCAGGTCTGTCGGCCTTTCCTTGTCTCCTGTCTTGCCTTAAGGAGGAAACTAGGTGCTGTTTGGTCTGTTATTAAGCTGATAGATCTGTTAATATTTGCTGTTATCACTTGCAACTGATAATTCAGTGATTTATGGGCACTGGACAGTACACCCATAGAAGCATCTTCACTCTAGATTCATAGACCTCAGTGTGCAAGGTGAGAAGGAAGGGTGAGTGTGTGTTGGAGGGAATTGATTTGGCAAAATTAAATAATACCACATAACACCACTGCAGTATCAGGTCTTCAGCCTGGAGTCTCCAGAAACACGGATCATTTTGCTTTGTAGCTGCTGGAATTGTGCTTTGTTATTTATTTCTCTTTTAATCAGGAATCCTGAGTTGAACTCCTCTCCTGCTTACTGCACTCTGCCTTTGTCTGGCTTGCTGAGGCTTTCCCTTGCAAACCCTGGAGTGAATTGTTTTATTCCCTGGACTGGAGTATAAGAAAAACTCTGGAGAACATGGTCCATTCACTGATGAGGCTGGGACAGCCTCCACACGTTCCTGGACCCCACAAGCTATCCATTTCACCCACTGGTTCAAGCCGTGTGCTCTCTGCATTCCTTTGGTCACAGGGGCATAGGAAATGATCTTTCTGCTCAACTTATATAACGAAATGCCCTGGCATAGCTAAGCATCCTTTTGTCATTCAGCTGTGTTTCTTCCTCTCTTGGCCTGCTCCTCCTCTTCTTTTCTGCTTTGAGTCTACCACAGAAGTCATTACTCCATGCATGTATTTCTAACATGGGCTTTCATCAATGTCTTTGCGTGGCTTTGCTAGCCTGGACTTGCCCCTCAAGGTCCTGGGCTAGAGTGGTGGTGGACACAGGCAAGTATTTGACACAATGAATTATAGGACTCAGTGATTCCAGTAACCACTGGCTCCAAGAGAAGAGAGAAAATCAGGTTAAAGGCCTCTGAGTGAGAAAGGAATTTCCACCACAGCTTGATGTTGGTTTTGTCATTTGATACAATCAACCTATGGGCTTTTTATTTTCTTCTTGGGTTTTGATTTGAAGTTTGGGGGTTTTGTTTTGGGGTGGGGGAGGTTGAGGTATTTTTTTTTTCCTTTGTCTTGAAAAAAACCTGCAGGTGATCACCATGCCCCAGAGGGTGAGATGGCTCTGCAGGCTGAAGAACAAACTGCAAAGAAGATGTAGCCTGCTATGGCAGGAAATGTGGTAGGTCAGAGACTTGTAGCAAGCAGCTGAGCTCAAGATTTCTCAAAAAAAAAGATCATCCCACTTGTACAGTAGAGCAAATAAAACCATAGGTTTGAGAAACAGGTGGGCTGCCTTTTCTCTAAAGCCAAGGCTATTGGATGCATATATGAAAATGATGGAGAAGGTGTAGCCTCATGCATCAATTGTCTGTACTTATTTCAGAACACCTAGAATTTTGGGGGTAATTTACATGACCCTCACAGTATGGTGGCTTTTCAGAGCTATGAGGTTCACTTTTCTATCAGGGTCTTCACTTGCAAGTGGAAGCTTTCTAAAGATATCATAGAATTGATTTGGCTGGAAAAGACCTTTAAGATGATCAAGTCAGACCATTGACCTAACACCACCTTGGCCAATAAACTGTATCCTAAAGTGTCATGTCCATGTTTTTTTGAACACCTCTAGGAGTGATGACTCCACTGTGTCCCTGATGACTCTTCATTGCCTGATGACTCTTTCAGTAAAGCATTTTTTTCCTAACATCAAATCTAAACCTCTCCTAGTGCAATTTGAGGCCATTCCCACAGACTGTTTCTGCACTGAAAATAGGGTTTAAAAACAATTCTTTTCTCCCCCTCAAAAATGCAACCCTCAGAAAAGTGCCTGGTAGCAGGCTGCACTTTGCTAACATATGTGTGTGTCTGTGCATATGCAAATGTAGCATTTTGCAGGATGGAAACACTCTGCCCCAGTCTTGCCAGAAAAGAGAGGATTGCCAATTTTTGTGTCGCCTTCACTTTTCAGTTTGAAGTTTGTTTTATAAGCTGCAGTAGCCATTATCATTCCTGAAATCATTATAATGGGCTATATCTATTTCATCTATGTGAACAGTTTTGACTTGAATCCAAAGGGTTGTGTCCTCTCGCCTCAAAAAGCCATTGTGGATGATTTTTGTATTGCTGACTGCACTCTTCTTGGGTTTGTTTTTAATATTTCAAACTATTAAATATCTCAGATTTTTGTGCAAGACCTAGAAACAGTTCAGATGCAGACAAGACAGATGACACTTTCCTGCTTGTGGTGACCACCAACACTTCATTAACAGTTGGGTAGATTACAAAGATGATCAGAGGGCTGGAGCACCTCTGCTATGAGGACAGGCTGAGAGAGTTGGGGCTTTGCAGCCTAGAGAAGAGAAGGCTTTGAGGAGACCTTAGAGTAGCCTTCCAGTATCTGAAGGGGGCTACAGGAGGGCTGGGGAGGGACTATTCACAAGGTCTTGTAATGACAGGATGAGGGTTAATGGGTTTAAACTGGCAGAGGAGAGATTTAAATGAGATGTTAGGAGGAAGTTCTTTCCAGTGAGGGTGGTGAGACACTGGCACAGGCTACCCAGGGAGGTTGTGGCTGCTCCCTTCCTGCAGGTGTTCAAGGCCAGATTGGATGAGGCCTTGAGCAACCTGTTCTAGTGGGAGGTGTCCCTGCCTATGGCACAAAGGAGTTGGAACTGGATGAGCTTTGAGGTCCCTTCCAACCTAAACCATTCTATGATTCTACTGCACATAATTTTAAAATGTGCACTTTTGCCACGGGTGCTAAATAAAAGCCTTATATGAATACTGCTGCTATCAGACCTAGGAGCTACAAGGTCCTTCCAACTCCTAGCATCACAGAATTGTGAATTCATTGTTCAGCAATTGCTCCCTTCTACAGGAAAACCCCCACACAAACATAATAGGCAGTAAGGTTCTACTTATAGCAGAACACAGGCAGGTGAACCTGCTTTAGGAGGGAGGTTGAGTTGGATGATGTCCAGAGGTCCCTTCCAACACCTGTCAGTGTGTGATTCTATTGGTGGTTACCAGAGCTCTAAGATCTACAGAATAAAGTCACTGAATCTGGAGAAGGTGTGGAATCACAGTGGTTGTGGCTTATGGAAACCCTGGTCTAATTACAGCAGGATAGGTAAGATAATTATCCAAACATGTTGTAGTGGTTTAGCAGTTCCCTGCCCCTCCCACCTTTTGATATAAACCCCAGCTAGGACTCAGAACACTGGAAGCTGATAAATGAAGCTTTATATTTACAGCAATGCACAATATACAAGCAGATATTTACAAATATATACAGTGAAAAGGTAATACAGAAACACCACAGCCCTCTCAGAGATCAAAATCCCCAAGAGGGGTAATCAGCCATCTTCTACCACCTTTCCCCACTTCCTCAATCTTATCTCACCACCCATTGATGCTGCAGATAAGCTGAGGTAGATCAGCCAGGGGAATTAGTAGTAGGAAAGAAGTTAGTAGAATTATTAAGAATCACCTACAAAAGACAGAGACAAAGGAACCACACAAGAGAAGCAGCCACAGCCCAGTGAGGTCTGAAACTGTCTGCCCTATCTATGTTTGGGTTACAATACTTCAAACAACTTTTTTTTTCCTTTCTCAGTAGAGCTCTGGGTGAAGTGCCATACTGTGTTTTCCTCTCTCAGCCAATAGCCTAATTTCTCACCCAAATTCTCCAATTAGTTTAAACTAGCACACATGGCTTTCTGCCATAGTGCATTTCTGCATGGTATCAGGATGACACCTCCCAGTTTCCATCCCAAAGAACAGCAAAATAAGGACTCATGGAGGGGGACTGGAAGAGTAAAGGACCTGGAAAAAAACAAATTCCACTCGATCTTGTCTGAATATTGTTTTGTGCCTTCTGGGACATTTATTATGGGGAAAAAAAAAAAAAAACAAGCAAAAAAAAAGAGCAAAAATAATAAAAAAGAAAATACTCAGTGTCAGATGACTCTTANATTTATTATGGGAAAAAAAAAAAAAAACAAGCAAAAAAAAAGAGCAAAAATAATAAAAAAGAAAATACTCAGTGTCAGATGACTCTTAAGGAAGAGAAATTATCACAGAGTCAGGAGTGTGGCATTGCAACAGGAGATGTCTAATGGGCATAGCTGAATGTTGAAAAGGGTACAAAGAATATGGTGGGAAGGAAACAAAGAACTTTACAGTGCATGAGGATGCTTGAAGAAAGGTGAAGGTGATCTGTAATGTAGCTGTGCATGAATCATGGATCTCTTGGATAGAGTCCAGAGGTGGGCCACAAAGTTGATCAGGGGGCTGGAGCACCTCTCCTACATGGGCAGGTTAAGGCAGTTGGGCTTGTTCAGTCCACACAATGCAAGGCTCCAGGGAGACCTCTTAGCAGACTTCCAGCACCTGCAAAGGGCCTATAGGAGAGCTGCAGAGGGACTTTTTATGAGGGCCTGTAGTGATAGGACAAAAGGCAATGTTTTTAAACTGCAAGTGGCTTTTGGGAGAGGTGAAAAGATAAGAGAGATAGGAATCAGGATACACAAACGGTGCTGTTGATAAACCTCCCTGAAACAGCCACATGCATTGCAATTTCAGCCAAAACACTGAACATTCAGAGCTGGTCACAGTGCTGATAAACACTGAAGAGAACAGAGAACCTGAGATTTGATTCTGTCACCCATTTGTAACCATCTTACTGGTATGACTCAAGCAAGCACATATATAACTGCTCTGATGTGAGGCTGAACATACTTTCATTAAGCCTCTCTAAGGAGAGCTTAGCCATAGAATCACAAACCTGTGTAGGTTGAAGACCTTGGAGATTGACTGCAACCATTAACCCACCACTGCCAAGTCCACCACTAAACCATATCCCTCATTACCACATCCCTTATGATCAGCTAAGATACTGCAGAAAATGAACACTCAGTATGGGATGATAGCTACAGAAAAACAGCACTTGTAAAATCCTAGAACCAGCCAGGTTGGAAGAGACCTCCAAGATCATCCACAGTCCAACCTATCACCTAGCCATACCCAGTTAACTAGACCATGGCACTAAGTGCTCCACTTACGCACTTCAGAACATCTCAGATGAGCGATGGCTGCTCACATCCCCACCAAATTCTGCCTGAGACACAAATACAGGAGTTCTGCAAGCAAGCAACCAAAGAAATAAACAAAAATTCAATCCCCTCCACACCACCTTACCTTTTTCCACCACACCTGCCCCTTTCCCACCCCACATTTTCCCCTTTTATCCTGCAGAGCACCTGGGTTCTTTTGGCGTCTCCTCCCACCCCAGGTGTGACCACTTTGCCCTCCCTGCCCACTCCCCTATTTAATCAGCCCCAGGGAAGGCAGAGCCCCAAGTTTGCCCATTTGGGCAGAGGGATCCTCCTCCCATCACCACTGGTGAGTGCTCTGTGGTGTGCACTGGGTGTTTGGGAGTGGATTCAAAAGGCCGGGGGGCCTGGTGGCCCCCCGGCAGTTAGGGAACATCCATCCGGACTTACTTACTTATTTGAAGAATGTTCTAGTGTGCCTCACGGGTGCTGGTTGGGCTTTCCTAGGCTGAGCTCCTCTCTGTTCAGCTGCTTCTTTTTGCTCACTTGCAGAACTGCAAAAATGCCAGGAGTAAATCTGTAAAAGATTTTGAGAAGCATTGAATGAGCATGAAGGAAGTGTCTGAGAATCCCTAACAAGCTAAAGGGAACAAAACTCAGGATTCAATGACGCTCTTTTATGTCAGAGTGACTAAAACTGTCTTATTTTGTAACTAAGGTGAAACTGGCTTTAGTCAGTCCCAGGTGAATCCTGACTGGCCCAGAGCTATGATGCAGCTCAGGATTTTACTTTATTGAGCTGCTTGACGCACAGAGGTTTTTATAAATAATTGTCTCAAACTCTGTGTGTTTTTGCTTCCAACTCTACTGATTTTCACATGGACTAAGCAGTCTCTTTTCACACCATTATGACTGGAAGTTGCAGTTCTGCAGGTGCTCTGTGGGTTGATTAGACAATATATTGATTTTTTTTTTTTCCAGGTAAAAAGCTATGGCACAGGGCATATCCTGAAGCCTGCAAGTTTGTTTTTCAGCACTCTTATGCACCCCATAAGATTCAGAGGTTTATGGCTTAACATTCCAAAGGAGTAACAACAAGTCAGAACAACAACAACAACTGCCTAATGAAGACAACTAGGCAAGATCTTCTCTTGGCTGTAACCTGGAGAAAGCCTTTTGACTAAATGCAGGCTGGCATATGCAAGTCCATTCTCCTTGGAATGAAGAAGACGCAGCTTGGAAATGCCATCTGGTGAAGGAGTGGTGGCTGTAGTGCAATGGGTGATTGCAACCACTCACTGATTACCAAAGGGGGGGAAAAACAAAAATCTCCTTCCCTTTGAAAGGATTTTCTGTTGAGTTTTGAGACTGGTGCTCTCGTGTGTCTCAAGAGAAAAATACCTGTGAAAGAAAAACATCCACAGGGACATACATTTGTTGGCCTTTGTGGGTAAACCAGGAGCTCCCCATTTTTCATCTGTAGCACATTCCCAACTCATCCAACAGCAGCAGAGTTCTTATTTCTCTACCACTTCTCCCCAGAAGCACTCACAAATCCTGATTTCCCAAACTGCCACAGCTGTGATCCTGGATTGCAGCATTGCTAAGCCTCCTGTTCCTATCAGCACCTGACTGTGAGACCAGGCAGCCCAAAAGCTCCTGTCTGGCTGCAGATTTGAACATACAACGGGTACAAGCTCAGCAGTGACAGGGTTCTCCTAGCATCCCCTTTCCTACCCCCTGAGCACCTTTGGCGTAGGATTTGCCTCTTTTCCTCCTCGCTGCAATGTACAGGGTTGCACCGTCCCGCGGTGAGCTATCCCATAAACAACAACAAAATGAGCTTAGAACTTTTAAGCCTCCCAAATGAAATAAGAAGCTAATTTGCCCCATCGTGGTGCTTGCCATCTGTAAGAATTAGTCCCAGGGGGAAATGAATGGGACCATTATTCCTACTGCGCTCTTGGCTGTGTAATTCCTACAGTGGTGAAACAGTAGACAGCGAGAGGAAAAACATAATACTTGTGTGACCAGCCTGCCATTGGCTGAGCCAGGTTTTGTGGATCTTGTTCGTGAAATGAAGAGTCGGGCAGACAGCTTAAGGGGTGACAGACTTCAATGTCCAAAATGCTTCTTAGGCACCAGGTGATTAAAGCGCTGTGTGGAACGGATAGCAGGGCTAGGAGGCAACGCCAAGGTTCATTTAGTGATGCCGGAGGCTTGTGAATGACCCTGCTGCAAACCAGGGAAAATATCAGTCCCTGACTGCAATTAGAAGCTTGTGTCCCCTCTGAAAATCTCCTGCACTCTTTCTGTGTCCCCTGTGCTCTCTTTTTGTTGGAGGTGATGTTGAAGGTGAAGTGTCACAGCCTGTTCACCCTCGCCGGACGCTCCCAGCAGTGTTGTTCTTGCCAGGGGACTTTAGATTCTCCCCTGGTGGAAACTGGCCCTGGTCCCATTTTATACTACATGAGGATGTGGCCTCTAGTTTTTCAGCTGAGCTGAGCCCAGGCTATGAAGTAAAAGGTTCATAAAGTAAGATTTTCCAGTCTTAAGTAAACGTTACTTTATCTGACAGGAATGAACAAGAATGAGTGCAAGCACAAGGAGATGGAGAGTGAAGTGTGTCGCTCCTGCCCACTGTGAAAAATGGCCCCAGGAAGAAAAGGGATGTTCTCTCTCAGGGCAATTGAGCGATTGCCGCCTCCTGGGAAGGTCAATGCTATGTCCAAGAAAGCATCAGTGAACTCAGCTGTAATCAAAGCTCACTATTCCAAAAAGGAGAAGTGCCTCTCAGAATCATAGACTGCTTTGGGTTGGAAGAGACCTTTACGCTCACCCAGTCCAATCCTCCTGCAGTAAGCAAGGACATCTGCAACTAGAGTCAGTTGCTCAGAACCCCAAACAACTTTATTTAGAATGTTTCCAGGGATGGGGCATCGACCAACAGGGTGTCTCCAGGCAACCAGTTTCCTGGGCTCACTGCCCTTATTGTCAATAAAAACCAACCATCTTCCTTCTCTCTAGTCTAAATTTCCCTCTTTTGGTTTAAAATCATCACCTCTTGTCCTGTCACAGCAGGCCCTGCTCAGAAGTCTATCCCCCAGCTTTCTGATCAGCCCCTTTGAGTACTGAACAGCCACCAGAAGGTCTTCCTGAAGCCTTCTCCAGGCTGAACAAGCCCACGTGTCTCAGCCTGTCCTCACAGCAAAGGCCTTCTAGCCCTGACATCATTACATTGCTGTTGCCTTCACTGGCTCTGCTCCAACAGTTCCATGTTTCTCCTGTGCTTAAGACACAGCACTGCAGGGAGGGGTCTCATGAGTGCTGGATAGAGGGGCAGGATCACCTCCCTTGACCTCTATCTGTTCCTAAGCTGAGGCATGAGGCACAGTAGCAGTAATTCATGTGACAAAAACATGCCCAGTGTCCTATAAGAAGTCCCAATTCAGGGGACTTCCCTCCTGGACCACTTGGTTTTCTTTGACCCCTTTATTTTGCTGTCTGTTGGACCCTGTGAATGAAGAAATGAGTATACTCATGAGAGGACCTCCCTGGGTCAGATTAGGCACTCCAGTTCCACCAGCAAAATTAAGATTCATTTTTCCTGGAGGATAAAAAAACCCACCCAAACCTGAACAATATGGGGGTGTCATCTTTTCAGCTGGGGGAAAGGCTGCTGCAGTAGGAGTGAGAGAATCAGATTTGAGGGCTGAGTGAGTGATTCTGCACTATAAGCAGCTTTTCTAGTGCAGCCCAGCACCACTCAGTGCAAGCATTCGTTCTTGCCAACTTTTTGCTGCTGTCAGGACTTTCATAGGTTTGTGTTGTTTTTTTTCCTCTCTGGAGGCACTCTTGCTATTCAAAGACAATAACTTCTCCATTGACTCTGCTGACTTACCCTATTGCTTCTCTTTGTCCCTTTCTTTTTTCTGCCCTGTTCAACTTCGTCCCTTGTTCTGTGGTATAACTGGAACTGTCCCTCACTCCTCACTTCCCATCACCCCAAACCAAAGCCTTTCAGCATCATATGTGCGTTGTAATCTTTCTTTCCCAATACAAACCCTGAATATCCGTGCCTCGTGGCTTTGGGATTTTCTGTGAAGTTGCCCTTTTAATCCTTTTGATGGTTAAACAAAGCAAAAAAAAAAAAAGCAAAAAACAACCCCACTGGGTGTGGTGAATCTTCTCAGTCCACCTTCAGGATGATCTAAGCAAGAAGATTGAATGGAGACTTCATCCCACCATGTCTCATTTTATTCACCTCCACTCATTTCTAGTTTATCTACTTGCATTCTCTTTAAAAGCACCTCGTCTTAGAGGGTTTTTTTCCCTTGTCTTTTTGTTGTTGTTTGTTTTGTTTTTAATCAAAAGTTCTTTTTCTTTTCTTTTTTTTTCCATATAGGATCTCCTTCCTTGGAGCAGAGCAGACTGAGAGGAGATCTTCTCTGTGCTTGTCAATATCTAAAGTAATGAAGTTGAGAGACAGACTCCTTTCACAGGGACAAACTGTGACAGGACAAAAGGCAACAGGCACATACTGGAACCCAGGAGGTTCCATCTGAACACGAGGAAAACTCTCTTTGCTGTGAGGCTGATGGAGCCCTGGACCAGGCTTCCCAGAGAGGTTACAGTCTCCTTCTTCTGAGAGATTCTAAACCTGCCTGGACACTATTATATCATAGAATCAGAATTGTTTATGTTGGAAGAAAGCTTAGAGACCATCTGCTTCAACCTCCCTGCCATGGCATGGATGCCTCTCAACTAGACTTGGCTGCTCAAGGCTTCATCTAGACTGGCCTTGAACATTTCCAGGGAGGAAGCATCCACAATCTCCCTGAGCAACCTGTTCCTGTATTTCACCACCTTCGTACTGAACTTCTTCCTAAGATGCAATCTAAATTTACTCTTCCTCAGCTTCAAACCATTCCTCTTGTCCTGTTGCTAGACACCCTTATGAAAAGTCCCTCCCCAGCCTTCTTGTTGGTTCCCTCCTCCCTTATAGCTATAAGGTCACCCTGGAGCCTTCTCTTCTCTAGGCTGAACAACCTCAGCTCCCTCAGCCTATCCTTATAGCTCAGGAGGGATGTGACAGGCTCCTCTCACTTGCTCTCTGTGATAGGAGAAGGAGCAATGGGTGTAAGATGCAGCACAGGAGGTTCTGCCTCAACACAAGGAGGAACTTCTTTACTGTAAGGGTCCCAAAGCATTGGAACAGGCTCCCCAGAGAGGTTGTAGAGTCTCCTCTGGAGGCTTTCAAGGCCTGTCTGGATGTGTTCCTCTGTGATCTGTGCTAGATTGTATGGTCCTGTCTTGTCCCGGAGGGTTGAACTTAATGATGTCCTTGGATCCCTTCCAACACTTAATGTCCTGTGATCACAGCTGGGCAAGCTGCTATGGGTGACCCTGCTTTAGCAGGGAAGTTGGACTAGATGATCTCCAGAGGTCCCTTCCAAACTTCCACAACCATGTGATATTTTTACACAGAACTTCTCAATAATTCTGTAACACCAATCACAATTCACCTGAGGGAGTGAAAAAGACTGAGGGTGTCCAGCTCATGATGCTTTTCTGCTAGAGAAAGCAAACTGGCTGAGAATTTGTATGTCCTGAACCTATATAGCAGGATTTGAAGACAATCTTGAGACAGAATACTTTAGACTCTAAACTAAAGAGCCCAGAGCTTAAAACACTGAAGACATGGAGCAGAAGAACCAGGCAGGAAATGGGAAACCTCTGCTGTGTTTTACTGAGCTATAGCCCATTTTGATGCTTTCTTCTTAATCTGGGCTCTGAATCACAGTGGAAATGGATCTGCAGTGTTCTGGCTCCTCAGAAAAGTGCCTTGTAGATTAGGGTCCAAGCCACCTGCTTACCCAGATCTTTTCCCCGCTCAGTAGATGAAATAGTTTTGATGCAGAAAAGAATTCTCAGGCATGGTAGCCAAGTTCAATAGGCTTTGCAAGCTCAACAGCTGCTCTCACATCACTTGGATCTCGGTGTCCAAGTGGCGAGGTGGTGGTTTTCTGCATGAATGGTCTGTAGGAGGGAGAACAGATTTAACATCTCCTCCAAGACCAGCAACCCTTAACAGCTTTAGCTCCTAAAAAAGGAAGCCTTAGCCAAATTAATTGCTTATCACATTGGGAGCTGGTTAAAGGGTGTTTCAGGGGGCGCAAGTGTTTTTTTGGATGTCTGGAGAAAGAAAAAGTGTTATGTTACTGACTGAAGCAAAGCATTCTGCGGCCAATTTGCACAGTTTGAGATCGTTGCCATGGTTTTCCTGCAGGGGTGGGAGTAGATAGGAGCTTGCTTTGGGCTTAGCAAGTGCTGAAGCCCTGAGATCTCTTTCTCCATCCACTCTGTGATCTCACCCAGCTATTGATCATACAAGGAGAAGCTTACCAGATCTGCTAACGGAGAGCCAATAGTTCACTGGGAGGGGACCAAGACAAAGCATGGATTTTAGAAAAGGCAAGACCAGGTGTGTTGTTTCTGCACTCACAGGAGAGGAGACCACATGGAGGTGCATACACACAGGCAGTGGAGCACTGGAGGCCTGGATTGCTTTGAGCTGCCATTACATTAACAAGATGGCTACCCTCAAACCCATGACCCAAAGTCATCTGTTCCTGCTGGGAATATCACAGCACGGAGCATTATGTCAACCCCTACACAGTTCTCTAAGAACAGTTCTCCCTTCCCACCCAGCGCTCTATACTCCTCCCTTTCGTCTCTTGGAGCCTTACCAGAACCGCTGGATCTAGGCATGAAAGTTTGCCACTGGATCCTAAAGCCAGCTCACACATCCCACAGAGCACTCTTGCTCAGATGGGTGGACAAAGAAGGCTGGTTTGTATTGCCTTCTCTCTGCCCAGCTGGCTTGGTAATGGTGACCTTCTCAGGTCCCTGGACCTCACCCAAGGGTCAGAGAAGGTTACCATCACCACACTAATGGGATGGAAAGGAGGTCAAGGCAATGTGTGTTAGGAAGAAGTTCTTTACTGTGAGGGTGGTAGGACACTGGAACAGGTTGTCCAAGGAGGTGGTGGTTGAGGCCCCATCCCTGGAGGCATTCCAAGTCAGGCTTGATGGGGCTCTGAGCAACCCACTCTACCTGATGTCCCTGCTTACTGCAGGATGGTTTAACTAGATGACTTTAAAAGATCCCTTCCAACCCAGTGCTTTCTATGAGTCTATAAAGGAAAGTTGGGTGTGGAGAAAACTTCTTGCAAGAGAAAAATTCTACTAAAATGACAGGAAAGTCCCCAGAGATGTGATGTCAACATGATGTAAGCAAGGGGTTTGTTTTTGTTTGTTTTGTTTTGTTTTTTTGTTTTTTTTTCCCCCTGTATTATTTAAAAATAGACTGGTCACAGCATGGAGAATCATAAGGTTAATCTTGCCAGAGAAAGGGAACTTTGTACCAACCCTTTGGAGAGATGAGATCCATTTATATTGAATGCTTTACCCTGATGCATACAGTATTCCCAGGTGAATGGTGTGGGTCCATCCAACCCATCTGTGTCTCAGGATCAGTCTTCTGGATTACACTGATGTTCAGTCACAGCATCTTTTTTTTTTATCTCAAACTGGTCTTTGATGAGCCCCATCCAAACATGCTTGTGACCCACCAAACATTGTCACGTTCACTATAGGTGATAAACACTTTGCTGAAGCAAGACCTGGATCATTTGTATCCAGTATCCACATTCTGTTTGCAGTTGTCCTTAGGTCTAGATACAGACATTGTGAACCCATGTTTAAAACTTTAATTCTATGACAACACCCTGAGGTCTGAAGCTCGGTGACAGCAGAAAAGATGTCCACTTTCACCTTTCAGGAGAAAGTTTTCCTTTCCATGATAGACATCTGTATCCCAGACGTGAAGAATGGATTATGTTGAGACCACCTATTAAGATGCCTAAATGGATGAAGATGCCCCAGATGGTATTTCATTATGTGGCAGTGAGGAGTTATTCAGACCACCCACTCTCAAGGCTCCTAGATGCTGCCATTGGGTCAATGGAATGAAGCAGTCACGACAAAAGAATTAGGCTTCACGAGTAGGTGGTTGAAAGACAGTCCCATCTTGTCTCATTCACTGGGAAAAGAGCCAGCCACTGGTAGCTCTGGCTGCTGGGTAGTTTGGGTTCTCATCACAGTTTTTATTACCAGATTAGAAGCCTGTGTCTATGAAGAGCACCACATTGAGCTGGAAGAGTATTGCCTTTGGAAGAAGCTTCTTCTGTCATCTCTGAGTTTCTGCCTCAGACAGATGAAGGTGGCAAAACTTGCCAGCCGGCACAGATAGAAAAGCAGCCCTTAGACACCCCGTGATTAGGACCCTTCTCATTATTTTAATTTTGGTTTTGCAGTGAGACAAGCTGGCAGCCTTGTGCTGTGCTTGGCAGTGTGGGATAGTTTAATAATCACCTAATAAAACTTTTCATCTGGCTTCCCACATCCCCTCCCTTTCTCAGATCCCTCCCTTCCTTGCACTCTCTATCAAGGCTATAGGGTCTGGCACAACACGTCACAGCTGCAGCAACCTTATTCTCACTTGCAGCTGCTTCAAGTATTCAGATACTTGCAGGTAGTATCAGAACTTTATAATATCATAAAACAAGATCACAAAATAATTTCGGCTGGAAGAGACCTTCAAGACCTTAACTCGGCACTGCCAAGTTCATCATTAAGCAATGTCCCTCAGCACCACATCAACACAGGTTTTAAATCCCTTCAGGGATGGTGACTCCACCACTTCCCTGGGCAGCCTGTTCCGGGGCTTGACAACCCTTTTTCTTTAATCTGATTGCCAACAAAGCTGCTATTTGAAGTCTGTATCCACATGTTTCTCCCCATTCTGGTTGTGTCCAAGGGTAAAAGAGAATCTAGATCTTAATTTTATGTTTTCCTGGTCTACAGCAGTATGGAGAGGTTCAGCACAAGTCACCTTTCTACTGAAACGACTCAGGTGGTCTTTGTAACCTTGACTGTTCCTGGTGGTGACCTTTAAAGGTTATCTAGTCCAATCCCTTTGCAGTGAGTTGTCCTAAGACATCTCTTTTTTTTTTCTAATTGACTCTAAGGAAAACTGAAAGTTACAAGATCAGGTAGCTTTCTACACGGCAGACATATAGATTTATGCTACGTGAATCCCACTGGATACAGTTTAAGCCCCGAAATATCTGTGTGGATGTCACCTGGTTGAAATTCTGCAGCTCAGTTTGACTCACGTGCTGAATACAGAGCAAGTGTTTTGCTGGAGCTCTCCTGATGATGTCTCTCCTCTTTGGCACAGACAAATATTGTGTGTAGGATTTCACTTATCCAAGATGCTGCAGAATGGTGGAGGTTAACTTTGACCAGAACCTTTAGAGTAATTGTTCATAGAATTATACAATGGTAAAGGTTGATGGGGACCTCTGTAGATCATTGAGTCCAACCCCCCTGGCATAGCAGGATCACCTAAGGCAGGTCACACAGCAGCACATCCAGATGGGTCTTGGAAGTCTCTGTAGAAGAAGCCTCCACAGCCTCTCTGGGCAGCCTATTCCAGTGCTCCAGCACCCTCGCAGCAAACAAAAAGTTTTCCTCATGTTGAGGTGGAACTTCTTAGGTTCCAGCTTGTATCCATTCCTCAAATATTCACAGTGTGTGCCAAGTGTACCAGGTCTTCAAAGGCCAGGCAGTTAGAAGGGCATGGATTTGCCCCATTGTTCAGAAGAACAACTCCAGCTGTTCCCAGCTCTGGAATAGTTTTTGGCTGGAAAAGTTCATTGCAGATTGGTAGAATAGCTCCATTTTTGATGGACGGGGGTGGTTTCACTAAGAGGAATCTTATCCAACCTGTGCCCTCGGCTGACCTTGCTCCGTTTGTGAAATTGGAGAGGATCTCAGACCTAGGTGGCCCAGCATGTGTTCAAGTGCACTTGAAGAATGCCAGCAGGCAGATAAGCTGGGTAAATGTCTAAGAAGGCAAAGTTCCCTGATTTGTTATTGTTAAAAACATATCTATAGGATCCCTTTTTTTTTTTTTTTTTTCCCCTTTCTGTTTTTAAGAGGTCATTTTGATTTGTTTCCCATGTGCTTTTTGAAAAAGTCAGTGTTTGGCATCTGATACCTTGTGCAATGTATAATCCCCGTGGTCCAAAGAGCTTTAGAGCGCCAGGAAATCCAGAATCTTGGCATGAATATGGGGCCAGCTCCCATAACACATGGCTGCATGACTTTTCTCTGTTTGTGGTATCTTTGTGACACCAAGGTACGTGGTGTACTCTGAAATCAGCTGTGGGCTTTGCCTCAGAGACCCTGGGAGAGAATCCCCCCACCCCTCCCATCTGGTGCAACTTGTAGGAGCCCCGAACAAAGAAGGCTTGTTCTCTCAAAAGAAATAAATGAAGACTGGGAAGAATAAAAGGCAGAACGTTTGCCCTCCATCCCTGAGGGGAGGGGTAGAGAGGTGGTGGCCAAAGAAGTGATTGATCGGCCACAACCCTTTGACACCTAAATGTGCTCTGTGCAGTGGTATGTGGGAGCATTGATGCACTGTGCAGGGGACATGCAGCCCTGGAGGGTCAGCCTCATGCAGACTATGGATCCAGGGATAAATTGTGTTTATTATGGAGATTCAGTTGGATGAGCTCATTAATCCATCTTTTCTAGAATGGCAATGCCTCTTATATGGCAAACTCTGAATGGCATATTGGCTGTGGTGATGTTTAAGTTACTACTCTTTCCCTCTGAGTTTTCCAGATAAAGTCTTCTCTACCTTTTCCTCCCCAGAATGACCTGTATCTCAGGATGGGATCCACAGTCCTTGTGCAAATATAGGTGCACCACATAGGATTGCTTTTGGTCTGAGGGGTGCAGACACAGTGCTGACATTTACAGAGGGTTGGAAGCCCTCTGCTGTGAAGCCAGGCTGAAAGAGTTGGGGTTGTTCATCCTGGAGAAGAGAAGACTCTAAGAAGACCTTCTGGTGGCCTTTCAGGAATAAAGTGAGCCTATAAGAAAGCTGAAAGCAGACATTTTAGCAGGACCTGTTGTGACAGGACAAGAGGCAATAGTTTTAAACCAAAAGAGGGAGATTCAGACTAGAGAGAAGGCAGAATGTTTTTACACATTCACGGAAGTGATGAACCCCTGGCCCAGGTTACCCAGAGAGGTGGTAAATGCACCATCCCTGGAACCATTCCAGATAAGGTTGCCTGAAGCTCACAGCAATCTGCTCTAGTTGCAGATTTCCCTGCTGAGACTGCAAGGGGTTGGACTGGATGACCTTTAAAGGTCCCTTCCAACCAAAACAGTTCTGTGGTTCTGGGATTCCATGATTCCACTATTCATTTAAACTTCAAATTAACATGCCCTTTGGGGAGAGGCTAAAATACTACATTAGCATGGAAAAGTCTATCTTCTGTTCTAAAGCAATAATAATTTCAACTAGCAATATTCAGTGATCTGATAGACATTCTCTGGATACTGAAAGGGCAGGAGAAAGTCTCCCTGGAACCTTCTCTTTTCCAGGCTGAACAAGCCCAACTCTCTCAGCCTGGTCTCACAACAGAGGGCTGCCAGCCCTAGCATCATTGTTGTGGTTTTCTTAGGATCCACTCCAACAGGTCCATGTCTTTATTTTGAAACACTGGAATAAAAATAGGGGAACAGTAGCAACAACAACAACGATTTCCCAAATTATTAATTGCATCCTTCCTCTAGAAAACCTCAGAGCCATGTATGAAGAGCACTGACAGGAGCAGTGCAATTGAAAAGAAGTAAATATTGGTGCACATCGAGAGTACTCAGTTTAATGTTTCTCTGAATAATATGCTCATCAGCAGCTCTCACAGAGAAATTTTGTCTCCATCTCTAACCACAGAACTGGTGTTAGGCGAAGGTGAGCCTGGGAGTTGCCAATCACGATAAGACACTGATGAAAAAAAAAAAAAAAAAGGCAAATCAGTTAATCAGAAAGAATTATTCTTCACTAACCAGTTAAAACTGGCAGCCTGGGAGGAAATATGAGTCTGGATACTTTTGTGTTTGGGGAGAGTTAAGAAGTTATTGTACAATGATGAAAACCAGTTTTACTTAAGCTAGGGGATGGTCAGAAGCCAGTTTTCCTGCAAACGTTCATCTCAAGATGTAATGCTTCAAATTAAACACATCCTTCGTTTCTGTGGGGAATCGGATCCTAAATGTGGGATTCATCTCATCTGGCTTAACTATTCATCTTAGCTGGTCAGCTAAGGTACATTTGATAGCCTATGGAGTGGGAGATGCATCCCTAAAGGGTGTTTCCTCCTTTCTGGAAGTGTCTGTTTCTTTCCACAGATTAAGAAGAAGGCCAAGAGTGACTAGCTAAGACTTAAACATCCTATTAGGTTCTGTGGTTTAATAGCCAAAGTGACTTTAACAAGAAATGGCAGAGCAATAGACTTCCTTTCTTAAAGAAAAAAAAAAAATGAAGAGAAACTGATGAGTAGCAAAGGCAGGGACAGCATTATGAATTATCAAGATGTTGTAGCAAAGCATTTGGTTTGTACCAACCTCAGCCAGGCTTGAAGAGGAAATTCTTCACCATGAGAGTGGTGAGGCCCTGGAACGGGTTGCCCAGGGGGGGCTGGTTGGGGCCACTTCCCTGGAGGTGTTTAAGACAAGGCTGGATGAGGCTCTGTCCAGCCTAATTTAGGGTAAGGTGTCCCTGGGCATGGCAGGGGGATTGAAACTAGATGATCCTTGTGGTCTCTTCCAACCCTGACTGATTCTGTGATTCTAGGTTTCTAGGGCATGCCGATGAACAAATTTTGGCTAATTCTTGGGGGACTGTAAGAAAGATGGACAGGGTCTGTTGTGACAGGACAAGGTGTGATGCTTTTAAACTAAAAAAAAGAGTTTTAGACTAGAAAGGAGGAAGAAATTTTTTACATTGAGGATGGTGAGACACTGGTCTTGGTTGCCTCAAGGGGTGGTAGAAGTCCCATTCCTGTAACCACTTCAGATCAGGTTGTCTGGGGCTCTGAGCAACCTGATCTATTTGGGGCTGAGCTAGATGATCTTGAAAGGTACATTTCAAGCCAAACCATTCTATGATTCTATGATAAAATGTGTCACTTCTTGGCTGAGCTAGCAAAAGGACCTGTGTATAGTCATGTCTGAGTTCAACTGCTCACACATAGGTACTTCACACCAGGTAAGATGCCCTGAGGTGTGTCGGACTGGGAAACTTTGCAGTTCCCGAAGTGACAATTAGAGGCTGGGTTTAGATAATCAATATTCAAAACGAGGTTAAATGCCTGCATAACTGAATCCTGTCCCTGCAGTGATATGGGCCAGACACAGCAAGTCTTGGATATTCCCAGCCCCCTTTTTTATTGTCGTATTGCCAGGGATATCTTGTGTCGTGCAATGAGATATTGAGAGGCTTCATGCTGGAGAAGATACTAGAGCATAGCAATAAAAAGGAGGCTGGAGAAGCTCTTAATTAAGCTGATGAATTAAAAGTCAGGTGCCTGACAAAAATTCAGGAGGGCCACCTCTCCTACCATCCATTTTCTTGTGCCATATTTGCTGTGTAGCAGAAGGAAGTGAAACAAAAAGGCAGAGTCAGGAGTAATGACCAGAAGGACAAAAAAGCAAGGAAGCCTTTTGTGAATGAGCATCTTCTGCTTTAGCAAGGATCCAAAATCACTTGCTTTGTAAGAGCACCACCTGCTCCAAACTTCTATCTGCCTTAGTTCTGTAAGGCTGCCATTCAAAATGGCTCTTTAGCAAGCCCCTTGCTCCTTGTTGCAGGTCTTTCCCCTTGAATTTTTCACATGGCATTTTAATTAGAAGTGAACCTGTGGTCAGAGACCACCCAACTACAACAGTCCATTTTGCAAGGATTAAAGTGAGCCCTTGGAGAGGACTTACACTGGTCCCTTAAGAACCAAATGTAATTACAAACCCTCCAGATGTGTCTGCTGCATTTGCTAAGGTAAGACCAGTATATGGCAACCAAGCCAGGATACACCTGTTTGTGCTGGCAGAGAACTTTCCTTAGGCCATGGGTGATTCTTTTTTCCTCCTGAAGAGCTGGTATGAGCTGCTTTCATGTGCTGAGAGATGTGCAGAAACACTGAGCCCAAGTTCGCGGCTCTGAAATCTGGAGGAACAAAAATGAATCCAACAAAGCCCATTTCTCCCACCCTCAAGGACAGGCATTGTGCTTTGCAGAATCCAATACTCCAGCTTTATACTGTGATGAGACTAATCTTGTCCTGCTATATGTCTGTACACCCATGAAGGATTCAATTACAGGTTCCTTGCTCCTAGGCAGCATCCGTTTCCAGACCCAACCTACCTCCAAGTTTTTCTTGTCCTTCTCAAATGTCCAAGTCCTCTCATTGGAATCAGTTGCAGTGAGTTTCTTTTAGAGCAGAGGTGGGATGTTAACACTTTTAGTGCCAAGTATTCAAAAGTTCCAGTGTCAGATTCCAGTCTCCTGCACCACCTCCATTGTTTGCAGGATGTGGCTTTGTCACCAACTGTGAGAGGAAACACAGAACCAAAATACTTTGGGAAAGGCCATCTCCACAACATTTCCTGCATCCTCAAAAGGAAAGACCTGTCTACCTAGGTCCTTCAGCTGTTGCCAGTAACCACCGTGGATGTTTCTTAGACCGTTTCCAGAGCAGTGTATTTTCATGGTATTCCAAGCTTTTGCTCCTCTAAGCTTTGGGACTTCTGAACACTCCAGAGCCTGAAACAAGAATAGTACTTCTGGCTTTCTCATGGTAGCCTGTTGCTGCTAGCAGTGTAAGTTACCAGCATTGAACTACCTCATATATGTAAATAACTTACAACCCTCTGAAAGGAGGATGGAGCCAGGGAGGTCTCTTCTGTCTAGGAACAAGAGATAGGATAAGAGGAAATTGTCCCAAGTAGTGCCAGAGGAGGTTTATTTGCATATTAGAAACAATTTCTTCCCCCAAAGGGTTATCAAGGTCGGGAATGAGCTGAACAGGGAAGTGGTGTAATCCCCATTCCTGGAGGGATTTAAAAGCCATGTAGGTGTGGTGCTAAGGAACATGGTTTAGCCATTGTCAGGTTGATGGTTGGACTTCACGACGTTAAAGGTCTTTCCAAATGGAATTGGTTCTATGATTCTATTATGGCTTCTGACACACCTTCTTCTCTGGTGTGGATACTATTTCAGGATATGTGTCTGGCTACCTGTGTCTTTGAATCATGAGGAAGCAAGATCATCCCCTTCAAAATGCCTCAGAATGGCCAGCAGCACAAACCCTCTTCTAGCCAAGGCATGGCAGCATTTTGCCTAAAGGGATGTGCATCGCATAGCACTAAACTCCTGTGGCTTCAGCTTTATCTCTGACAACAGAAAAATTAGTCTACCTTGACCTGATCATTTCAGGAGAGGACTGGGAAATCTTTGCAACACAGCTCCCCCTCTGCGTGGTGATTCATAGGGCTATGAATCTCCCTGTGCATGCTAGGATGAGGCAGCTCTGTCAGCAATGTCAGAATTAGTAGCAGTTGCAGGAAGGAGGGATAAATGTGCTTTAGCTCAACCACAAGTCATTGGTAACATTCCTTCAGAGGAGACACAGGAACCATTCCATGACATCCAGTGCTCTGCTATCACAGGCAATATGATACCCATTATCAGTTTATTAAGCTTCATCTTAGCAATGTACTCACATAGTGGGGATAATTCCTTCCATTCCAGGAATCGCTGGGTACAGTTTCTAGACTGAGTTTAAGAAAGGTCACATTTGGATGATCATTGGGTGTCTGCTGGCTTCAGCATCTCAAAATCTCTGTAGGGATTTAGAAGGAGCCAACACATTTTCACTTGGTAAGTTAGGATTTAAATAGGGGTTTCTGCTCCTCCCTCTCTTTCCTCCGCATATCAGTTAGTCAACATCACTACAGAAATATTTGCCTTCTTCCCTTCTCTTTCCTTCATATTGTCACACTCTTCATTTCTCTTTCCTCTGCCTTTCAAAGCTACAGCAGCATCCCCTCTCCACACAACAAACAAAAAACCTCAGCCCAGCAAGTGAAAGCATCTCAGTCCCCTGTCCCTCTCCCTTCCTTGCTGCCACCAAACTAACACCTACCCAACAACTGAACACGAACCAATTTGTCATGCAGCAAAAAGCAGAGAACTGTAGTGCTCATCACTACCAGAGTCTGTGACAAATCACTGCCCTACAGAGACAGTGTCCACCCATGGGAGGCGCAGAAACCGTGGTCAGGCTGGGCAAAGTTGGGAAGCAACAAGTGTTAGGGCTGGGCTGGCCACTAGACAAGTGACAGAGGCTCTCTATGAACCTCTCTTCATTACCAAACAGAAGATAAAAGGAATAAGCAAGAGAGACTGGTGGGTTGGGAAAGAAACCAAACCAGCTTGAATGGAAATAGTAACAATAAAATGAAGAGTAAACAAATAGATACAAACCAACAGAACCCAACCCTCGTGATGACCATTAAGTCACCATTGCCGCTGATGTTGTGGGTGACACTGGGGAAGTCCCAGACTGGATTACACAAACTTCATTCATGTTGAGCACTGCTCAAAGTGAGGGACAAATGTAGGATGTTAGAAGAGGCTTGTGCA
This sequence comes from Psilopogon haemacephalus, assembly GCA_013396835.1. Lineage (NCBI taxonomy): Eukaryota > Metazoa > Chordata > Aves > Piciformes > Megalaimidae > Psilopogon > Psilopogon haemacephalus. The sequence goes on along the minus strand of VWZI01001503.1, from coordinate 121,054 downwards.
CTTCTCACTGTCTTATCCATGTTTATGTCCTTGCTTTTATACATCTCAGTAAACCTATGAGTGAAGTAGGCATCACCAGTGTTTCCCTTTCACAGCCTGTAATCTATGTTTTCTCATTAAAATGTTCCAAATAGCCTCAAGCCAGCACACCTTTAAGGTCCCTTTCAACCCTATTTCCACATTAAAAAAAAAAAAAATCCATAACTTCCATTGGATGCCTGTGAGAATGTTGAACAACTTTGCAAAGACCCACTTAAAAAAAAAAAAAAAAAGCCAAATCCTTTAAAAATAACAACAACAATGCAAGATTCCAGTTCCATTGCTGTGCCACTGCTTGAGAGCAACATGTTGGTCGTGAGCTACGGTGAATTTATACAGCAACTACTTGGTTTCACCTGATTTATTCAGTAGATTGGCCACAGTCACTCTGGGACTGAACACCAAGTTCTTCTCAGCTTGCCCTCAAGTTAAATTATTATTGAGGTCAGCAGAGGTATACCAATCCAGGCCAAGTGAGAATCTGGCACAACAGGACCTAGCACTGCAGTTACATTTTCCATGAATTTTTTTTTTTATTTTTTTTTTTTTAACATAGAGTGCAAGTTTCTAAAAAAGAAGAAAATGCTGCTTGCCATGCAAACCCAATGATTCAGCAACTTAGAGGCAGGCAGACAGATAGAATCATAGAATCAGTCAGGGTTGAAAGGGGCCACAAAGATCATCTAGTTCCAATCCCCCTGCCATGGGCAAGGACACCCTACCCTAGATTAGACTGAACAGAGCCTCATCCAGCCTGGCTGCAAACACCTCCAGGAATGTGGCCCCAAACACCTCCCTGGGCAACCTGTTCCAGGGCATCACCACTCTCATGCTGAAGAACTTCCTCCTCACATCCAATCTGAATCTGCCCACCTCCAGCTTTGCCCCATTCCCCCTAGTCCTGTCACTCCCTGAGAGCCTCAAAAGTCCCTTCCCAGGTTTTTTGTAGCCCCCTTCAGATCCTGGAAGGCCACAAGAAGGTCACCTGGGAGCCTCCTCTTCTCCAAAGTGAACAGCCCCAACTCTCAATCTGTCCTCACAGCAGAGGTGCCGCAGCCCTCTGATCATCCTCGTGGTTGAAAGAAAGTGTGTCAGCTTTGATTGACTCCTATCAGAACATTTCTCTGCCTTAAATCAGTCAAATTTCTGGTCCATATGACATGAACACCATGAGCCAACACCGATGAGCCTGTTCATCATGGAAGCTAAGGAGACTTCAGCTCTTTCCTTGCCCTGTATTTTCAGGTGAATTGTCTAAGCATTAGGCTTAAAATTTCAATCTCCTTTTTTTTGCCCCGGGTAATCTTTCCTTCATTCTCTTTCCAATTATATCCTGGACATATAGTGTCCCTGCCATCAAATTTCATCAGTCTGTCAGGCAAGGTACAAATATGTGTCTTGGACCAAGTATTCCAAGAATTTTCCCGGAGGATCAGCTACAGTCCAGACATCTTGACCAGATAGGTCAAGATATGAGTTTTGGGTCTGCAAGGAAGATGCTTGTGGAAGTAATAAGCACTGAGAAATAAATATTCATCCTATAGTCTTTTGTTGGGGTCTCAGAAAGATTTGAGCCACTCAAGGGAAAGTTCTTCCTAGAGAGACAATCACTTAGCTGCTACTCATGGTCACGTACATGTCCTATATGTGGGGTGTAATTAAATTTTACTGTGTTGGAGGAACAGAGGATGATAATCCTGTGTTTTGTGTTGAGATTTACTCCTCTTTCTCATTGAATCATAGAATCATTTTGGCTAGAAAAGACATTTAAGATCACCAAGTTCAACCACGAATCCAGCATTGCTAAGTCACCACTAAACTATGTCCTTCAGCACTGCATCTACAGAGCTTTGAAACCTCTCTGGGGATGGAGATTCCAGCACTACCCTGGGCAGCCAGGGCCAGGCCTTCGCAACCTTCAAGAGGAAGAAATTTTTATTAATTCGCAATCTAGACCTGCAGTGATGGAAACTGAGACCATTTCCAGACTCAGCAACACCAGTTCCCTCAGCTGCTCCTCACAAGACTTGTGCTCTAGTCCAGCTTTGTTGCTACGCTCTGGAGCTGCTCCAGCACCTTAATGACTTTGCAGTGAGGAGCCCAAAACTGAACCCAGCATTCAAGGTGCAACCTCACCAGTGCTGAGCACATTGGGACAATGTGTCCCTTTTTCATGTCCAATTCTGATCTATTCACCTAAGACCTGTGCAACAAGCACAGGGGAAGGTGCAGCCTCAGGAGAGGAATGGCACAGCTAGAAACCAGTTTTATGCTACAATTACTACGCTGAGGGAGGTTGACTCTTTCAGATTTAGATGTCTAATTTTTGGGTGTATAAAAATAGGGCAGATGAATGCCAGCCTGTATGCTTGATATGTGCGTGGGGATTAGCAAGGTAATGTACCATCTGCTTTTTGTCTTTCTCCCTGGTGGCAGCTTTAAGGGAAGACATTTATCCTGGTCTTCAAGTTGATTTCACAGCAAATAGATGTAGCTATTGACAACAATGAAGGTGGATAAAGTGTGACAGGAAAAATCTTGTTTCAGTAAAAATATCATCATCATCATCATCATCTTTTTTTCCCTCCCTTTCTTTTTCTTTTGCTTCTCTTCTTCTTTCTTCTTAATAACAAGAATAGTTTGCTAATAGTTATGGATGTCTTTAGCTTCTTGAAATTTGGATTTACTGAGATTTTGTAGGAAAAAAATAATTTTAAGAAGTGAAATTTATCGCTACCTTTTTTTTTTTTTTTAAGAAACAAGAGAAAAAGAAGAGCATGGTCTGAAAAATTTAGAAAAGAAAAAAAAAACAAGCTATACTGAAATGGAAACAGCAGGGAAGCATCAGAGTAGTTTCAAAAGTAGTTTTTCAACCTCCTTAGAACAGAAACAAGTTTTTTTGCTAAATGTTTAACTAAAGCACCTTTTGATTTCAGACTTCTCAAAATGCTTATCACTGCAGGATTTCAAGGAGATCTGGATGCAGGACAATTCTGCAGGAGGGGCTGTTTTTATAGTACATTTGGACTTGAGAAGTAGAAATGTCCAAATAATCTGAGCTCATGTGGATTTCTCATGTGGATTCCCGACCCACCTTTCCATGCAACTAAGTCAAATTTTCATCTGGTCTGCATCAATGTCACAGGGGTACCTCCAACTTATACCCACAGAGGACCTGACTCCAAGTATTCACACTCTAAAAATGCAGATTAATCATCTGGAGAAGCATTAGTTGGCTACTGGCATTTTCCAAGAAGCCCTGGAAATTGGAAAGTTGAAGCGGGAGATACATGGCCTGAAGTTCCACATCCCCTTTCTTTCCATTATCTCAGCTCGTCACCCAAGTGACCCTCCGATGGTAATACACATAAATACAGCAGGGACATGCCCAGTCCATGATTAAATACCCTGATAATTTCGAAGCCCTCTGAGGTATAGTATTTCACACTATCACAAACACTAAAGCAGTCAACCAGTAGCCACAATCAATTACTCAGAGCGGCTGCGCTCGTGTTCCTCCTCCAGAGTTTCTTGATTCTATGCCAGCTGTGTTAAAGGCCTATCGCTTTCCAAAGCAAGGGGGGGAAAAAAAAAAAAAAACCACCACCAGCCTCCCACGGTGATACCCTCTAAACTAGCTATAAACACGCTGCCTGCATGATTAGCTATGAAACAACCCCTGACCAAACTCGTGTGTCCGAGGTTGCTAACAAATAGTTAACCCCCGAACCCGTTCCGCATCCCACCGATGGACCGGGAGAGTCAACTTGGAGAAAGCAACCAAATGACTGGGAGCTTCAACCAGTTCCAAGAACACTCCGAGACCAGAAAGCTCTGGCTGGGTAAGGTTTCAAGGTCTTGTCCACAAGGATCCACAATTAAAATTTCTTGTGCTAAAGTTTCATGGTGAAATAAAAACCCGGAGATTCCAACGCTTCCCCGCTCCCCACCTCGCTCCCAGTCGCTGCTTACAATACAGCACGGTGGAAGGAACAGAAAACCTCCAGTATTTTGGCAATCAGCACTGCCCTCTTTTACATATTTGAGTTCCATCGTTTGGAAGAGCTGTAAATCTTTCCTCCTGGTGCTTTTCAATTTTTCTTTTTCTTTTTTTTTTTCTTCCCCCTCCTTTTCTGTCTTCAGCGGGCTTGGCTTTATGATTGCAGCGTTCGTGCTACTTACATGCATAGGAAATGATGCTTAAAGGAAAAGGAATTCAAGGCCTTTCTCTTCTTCTCCTCAGCTTTAGGAATCACAGAAGGTTAGGGGCAGAAGGGACATTGAAAGCTCATCCAGTATAACCCCCCCTGCCAGAGCAGGATCACCTTTACCAGATCACACAGGAATACATCCAGGCAGATCTTGAATATCTCCAGAGAGGGAGACTCCACAGCCCCCCTGGGTAGCCTGTTTGAGTATTCCATCATCCTCACACAGAAAAAAAATGGAATGTTCTGACATATGAAGTGATAACCCAACATGTTTTCTTTCCTTTCTCACTACTCTGTTTTAATTATTTTTTTAAAAAATTATATTTTAGTAATAGGATCACTAAATATTTGAGTTGGAAGGAATCTTTAAAGGTCCTGTAGTCTAAGTCTCTGCATAAAGTAAGGACATCCGGAACTAGAACAGGTTACTGAGAGCCCCAAACAACCTGATCTGGAATGGTTCCAGGGTTCAGGCATCTATCACCTCTTTAAACAACCTAGGACAGAATCTCAGCACCCTCAACATTACAAGTTCCTTGCTCTCTCTCTAGTCTCAATGTCTCTCTTTTAGTTTAATAAAGCACTCCTTGTCCTGTCCCAACAGACTCTGCCAAAAACTCTGTCCTCAGCTTTCTCATAGATCTCCTTGGATCCCTTCTCCAGGCCGAATAACCCCAACTCTCTCAATCTGTTCTCACAGCAGAGGTGTTCCAGCCCTTGCATCACTGTTGTGGCCTCCTTTGGCCCTGCTCCAACAGGCTGTCTCTCACTTACGGTATCTGGGATGTTGCTCTCCCCCTCCTTGGAGCTCCACAGGTGTCCTTGCAAGCAAACCCTGTGCAAGTGGTCTGAGCAGTCAAGCAATGCTTTAAAAGACCTGTGGCTATTAATATTCAGGATTCCTGAGCAGAAAAAGCAAAAAAATAAAACCACCTTCAGCTTTAAGGATTAAAATATCTGTTTTCTTCCCATTTATAGAGTGAACAAACTTGAATCCTCTCAAAATGTGGCCTTCGATGCTGATTTTGGCCTCGTACATAACAGCTAGACAGAAACCGTTGATAAAATTTCTTCTTTTGTTCCATATAAATGTCAAGAAACAGAAGTTGTTTTCCTTTGTCTGCCAGAAATGGTCTCCATGCAAATTTCAATGGGATACTCTTCTGCAACGCATGATGAAGTAGACAAAGAGAGAATGACTCATGTTCCCTCCAGTTCAGAGAGTGGGGTCAGGGCAATCCCATGGGATGCTGGACAATGAATTTCAAGACTCTCGTTGGCACAATTTGGACTGGTGTCCTCAAAAATTCCTTTCTGTGCCTCTCAGTAGTGACTGCCCTGGAGTACAAACGCTCCCCAAATGCTTTTCAACCTCCTGTGTTTTGAGGAAGGTAAAAGCAGTGTCCTTTCACAAGCAGACCGTTGCACTCCCACATTAGCTGTCTGTGGGAAGCTCATTCCATAGCCTCATCCCTCTTTGGCAAGCTCGGGCAGGTTTCTGGCCAGCTCAGTTACTAAGTGGTGGATCCAAGGTGTTTGGATTTGCCCTTGGCCTTCGTTTCGCTCTGACGTTCTCTTTGCTTCCCTTATTAGCTGTGTAATTTGGGAGGGCAGGAGTCCCTACAGCTGCAAGTGTCTTTGGAGCTGGGATCATTATTTGAAAGAAGATCATGACAACCCAGAGCTGGAAACTGTGCCTTTGATGGAAAGAAAAATCATTGTGGCCTGTTTTGCTGAGCATGTAAACATGTGCTTTGATGATGGCCTTAAGGGTTGTCCTAATTTTAACCTTGTTTAAGCCTTGAAGCTTGCTTTTTGACTTTGTTTGGAACAGAAGCCTGTGGTGCAATGCGGAGGAACATAGAATCAGTCAGGGTTGGAAGAGATCACAAAGATCATCTAGTCCCAACCCCCCTGCCATGCCCAGGGACACTCTACCCTAGATTAGGCTGCCCACAGCCTCTGCCAGCCTGGCTGCAAACACCTCCAGGGATCTGGTCCCAAACACATCCCTGGGCAACCCATTCCAGGCTCTCACCACTCTCATGCTGAAGAACTTCCTCCTCACATCCAATCTGAATCTCCCCACCTCCAGCTTTGCTCCATTCCCCCTAGTCCTGTCACTCCCTGATAGCCTAAAAAGTCTCTCCCCAGCTTTTCTGTAGGCCCCTTTCTGAAGGGGGGCCACAAGAAGGTCACCTGGAAGCCTCCTCTTCTCCAAAATGAACAGCCCCAACTCTTTCAGTCTGTCCTCATAGCAGAGGTAAATGAGGAGGAAACAAGAAGGTAGGAGAAATGAAATGACAATGGCTAGGAGCATGGTAAAAGATATTTGCGATATTCAGAGAGCTCTGTACTGGGAAAATAAATGGGACCACACTGCTGCCTAAAAAATAAATTTACTTCTTAATTGCATCATTGCTGTAACTCCCTGCTCCTGTTCCTACACATGGCATGTGTGCTAGGGCAAGAGGAAAAGGCCTCAAAATTGCATCAGGGGAGATTTGGGTTGGGATACTAAGGAAAATTCCTTCACCAGAAAGGTTATGAAGCCCTGGAACAGGCCACTCAGGGAACTGAGAGAGTCACCATCCCTGGAAGGATTTAAAAGCACGTAGATATGGTGCTAAGGGACATGGTTGAGAGGTGAGCTGGCAATGTCTTGTTAACAGTTCAACTTGATGACCTTAAAGATCTTTCCAGCCAAAATGATTCTGTAATTTTATGGTCTGAAAAGCTTGAGAAGCATCCATTTTGAACCTGTTTTCTGGAAGCAATGCATAGGTATGCTCAATGCCAGATATGCAAACAGGCAATTGTCTCTTCACCCTCCTTTTTGAATCAAAAGGTCAATAATACCCATGTGAAGCTGAGGAGTACGAAGCTTAATGATATTGAGCACCTCCAAGTTCAATGAAATCATCTTAGAAGAGGAAGGAGGTTTCCTATTAACATCTCCACTGAGACAATGGCTGCAGCTTGAATTCAACTTTTTATTAAAGACCAGAGAGCTCAAATGTGGTAGAAGAACAACAGGCAGAATGCCTTTGAAGTCCCAGACTCAACATCAACCATCCCTTTATTGCATACCTGAAAAAATGATGGGATTCATCTGACTTTACACCTGAGTTCATTGTATCATGCTCTCCAAAGTCACTGTCTCCAGATGCAGCAAGCACAACATTTATCTCATCTTTGAGCAGAATCCTGCTACAGGCCCAAGGAACACACTCTAAAAAACCCAGCAGGTATAGAGGAATTACAAAGTCAGTTTGAGATGTAGACAATGGAAGTTCAATGTGACTCGAGACACATTTCCTCTGGTGCTAAAGAATGGACCTGTTGCCTCTTCCATTCTGTCTTTCACATCCTTCATCAAGGGTATTTGCATGTAGATAGAGTTTCAAAACTCGAGGGAAGAGCTGATGCTACCAACCTTATTCTCTGTAGCAGACAAGACTTCTGCGCCAGTCACAGCAGAGCTTTACCTAATCTGGCTCCCTCCCACATCAGCCACATCTTCCACAGCTGGTGTTTTCCACTCTGCTTCCCTCTGGGTGGGGTTTATTCCCAAAAGAGGATAACCAAGACTTTCCAGACTCCTTTCCCAGCTGTATTTAGACCTTTCAGTTTATGATGACTCAAAACGCTTTCCGGGTCTTTATCAGAGCTTCTTCTTGTTTAGAGCTACACTCCAAGGTAGTAGATCTTTCAAGCCATCCTACAAAGGAATTTTGCTGCCCAAAATTCCTGCTGCCCTTCCAGTAATCTCCTCCTCTCTTAACTCCCAGCCATCATTAGGACTGAATTTACAACCATGCCTTTATATGACTGATGTCAAGAGCAAGGATCACTCACCACCCATCTGCGGGAAATTGATGTGTCCTCCCGTGGAACCAGGGAGCACAGATGCAGTGATCCTGTTGCCTTCATGAATAATTTCACTTAATTCTCATAACTCCTTAGTAAAGCGTTAGTGAGCCTTTCGGATCATCCTGTGAAATGAGGAGATTAAATTCTCTAGGAATGGCAAATAGTTTCAAAAATCAAGCATATGGACACGGACAGAAATAAGCTTGTGAGGCTGGGGTGGGGGATGTGTTTCTCTGGTCTAAATCTGTGCTTTTTATTAATGTTTTTTTTTTTTTTGCCAGCATTTATACTCATTTTACTCATACATCCAGGACTGGGTGAGGCAGCAAAGCATCTACACAGAATACCGTGACAGCAGGTACTGATCTCCAAAGGTCCCTTTCAGCTGCTACCAATCTATGATCTCTCTGCCTTCACAGAATCACAGTAACATCCAGGTTGGTAAAGCCCCTCAGGATCACCAAGTCCAACCTGGAACCCTACTCTGCAAGATTCCCCTTAAACCATATCCCTAAGCATTACATCCAAACGACTCTCAAACACATCCAGGGTGGATAACTCAAGCACCTCCTTGGGCAGCTCATTCCAGTGCCTGAAATTCATTTCACATGAATTAAACACTGTAAGAAGATTTCTGCTCAGGATTGGTGACTTGGCTGTCTCTCAGACCACGTAGTGTGATGAGGAGTCCTAAATGCTAGTCTTAAGCAGGTTTTAGGCTTCCTCGAGGAGCCAAACTCAAACACTGGACTCAGGGTCACAGAAAAACACTTATGTGTGGTCACTATTGTGTGGTTGTGGTGGTTCAGGAGTTCCCTGCCCCCCCACACTTTGAAGTAACCCAGGCTAGGACTCAGTCGGCTGGAAGTTAATAAATGAAGCTTTATATTTATAGCTTTGCACAATATACAAGCAGATATTTACAATGTATAACAGATATTTACAGATATATACAGTAAAAAAAAACACCACAGCCCTCCCAGAGATCAAAATCCCTAGGAGGGGTAACCAACCACCCCTACCACCTTCCCCCTTTTACTCAATCTTATCTCACCATCTGTTTTATGCAGCAGATAGGCAAAGGTAGATGGGCCAGGGGGATTAGCAGCAGGAAAGAAGGTACTGAAATTGTTCAGATCCAGCCAGGAAGGGAGAAAGAGCCATGCAGGAGCAGCCACAGCCCAAAGCTGTCTGAAGCAGTCTGACTTATCTAGATTTGGGCTATAACTCTTAAACATTTTTTTTTCTTTCTCAGTAAAGCTATGAGTGCAGTAGCATCATCAGTGTTTTCCTTTCTCAGCCTACAGTGTATTTCCTCATTCAAATCCTCCCATTAGTTCAACCCAGCACAATGGTTTAGGGCAGTTCTTGGAGGCTGAGGAAAGCTAAACTGCCATGTGGGCATTGGTTATATTCCCAGCAGACCTGATTTCTTAATCACTTTCTCCAGTTATGTGACTCCAGGACTCCTTTGCTTTACCTGGGGAGGCAGCTACACCTGAGCCAGGTCTAAGCATGGTGCAAGCTCCTTAAAGAGCAAAGCTGAGTCCAAGACAGCAATCACAGCTCTCTTCTAAGGTTACTGCCTTTGTATGTCTGGCCTGGAGAGCCTATTAGGAATGTAGCCAATCGCAGTATTACATGTGCTATTCGTCGCAGAAGAATTTTCTTTGCTTTCTCTTGTTTCTCTAGGAAGTAGCCACAAATGTCCAGTGTAAGGTTACTGGGCCCACACAAAATTTTATCAGATTTTAGCAGCTATTCCTGGAATTACATATTGTTTTGTCTTTTTGAACTGAAATGACAGGAGCTCAGGTGTCAATTTTCATATCGGGGTTCTGTTTTTTTCCCCACGGGCCGCTTGGGGAGTTCAGACTTTACTGAGAGGCCAAAATGAGAAGTAAAATCTTGGAGAATAGGGGAACTTTTTTTTTCTTTAACACTTGGTGAGAGAGCATAATATTTTTTTGAAAGTTCACAGTTAAAGAATTCATTTGGTCCTCTGTGAAAAACAAATCTGCTGTAATACTGTGCTAGAGAAAGAGACCAAGGCACTGATGGTGTTGGCAGTGTCTTAGAATCATAGAATCAGTCAGAGTTGGAAGGAACGACAAGGACCATCTAGTTCCAACCCCCCTGCCATAGGCAGGGACACCCTATCCTTGATCAGGCTGGACACAGCCTCATCCAGCCTGGCTGCAAACACCTTCAGGGATCTGGCCCCAAGCACTTCCTTGGGCAATCCATTTCAGGCTCTAAGCACTCTCATGCTGAGCAACTTCCTCCTCACATCCAATCTGAATCTCCCCACCTCCAGCTTTGCTCCATTCCCCCTAGTCCTGTCACTCCCTCATAGCCTAAAAAGTCCCTCCCTAGCTTTTTTGTAGCCCACTTCAGATACTGGCAGGCCACAATAAGGTCATCTGGGAGCCTACTCTTCTCCAACCTGAACAGTCCCAACTCTGTCCCCACAGGAGAGGTGCTCCAGCCCTCTGAGCATCCTCTTGGTGTCAGTTATTTGTTTCATGACAGTGGTCTCTAAAGCAGATCTTCCCCAGCAATGTGGAACTGTTACCCTTTGCTCCTTTATTGCAAAGTCTGTGCTCAGGGCACCCAGCACACACTGATTGTACCAGCCAACCCTCTCTGCAACTGCTGGAAGAAACCAGAGGATAAGACATCACTTTATATTGGAAGGACCTCAGCTTTCCTTTTCTAAGACTGGCTCAGTTAACTCTTACTCTGTACTTCCTCACACCTATGCTTAGATGTCCTGTGCTTGCAGTAGAGCACCCTGCTTTCTTCTTTATTTTGATCCTAGTATGCTAAATCAACCTTTTTGGCCTCAGCCATGGTTTGGCTGTATCCGTGTCCAAGGCCAGGCTGAATGAGGTTTTGAGCAACCTGATCTAGTGGAAGATGTCCCACCCATGGCAAGGCACTTGGAATGAGATGATTTTTAACTTCCCTTCCAACTCAAACTGTTCTGATCATTCAATGACCAGGAGAGTGCAGACATAAAACAGATACACACTAGGTTCTGGTCCTCAGCTAGCAACATGAGTAAAGGGGTGTTTACAGATTCCCAAGCAGACATCCCTCATTGCTCTGGGCCCTTTCTTGTTATGTGAGATGCACCAAGGGCACATGTGATGCATTTTATGTCTAATTCTGTGGTTTGCATGACCACAGAAACCAAAACTTTCAGGTGTCTTCTGCTTTGGAAATCTCTGTAAAAGACATGAAATACAAGGTATTGGTTTCAATGTGGCTCACCTTAAATTTCAGGTCAAGTGAAGATGGAACTAATTTTACAGTTGAAATGTTGACATAGGGTGAGAGATGGAGTGGAACTCCCCTACTTTTAACTGTTTAACAATTAACCAGAGCAAGAGAGTTATGCCTGTTGAACACAGAGTTATGTCTTCAGAGGTCTCTTCAGAGAATCATAGACTATTTTAAGTTATAAAGGACCTTTACAGGTCCAACCTCCCTGCAGTCGGCAGGGATATCTGCAACTAGAGCACAGTCCCCAGACAACATGACCCAGAATGGTTCCAGGGATTGGGGCATCTAATACCTCTTTAGAAAACTTGTTCCAGTGTCTCGCTACCCTCAGTCTAAAAATTTTCTTCTTTCTCTCTAGTCTAAATCTCCATCTTTTGGTTTAAACCCATCACCCTTGTCCTGTCATAACAGGCCCTGCCAAACAGTCTGTCCACTGATTTCTGATCAGCCCCTTAAGTCACAATGAGGTCTCCTTGTAGCCTTCTCTTGTCCAGGCTGAACAAACTCAACTCTCTCTGCCTGGCCTCACAGCAGAGGGCTTCCAGCCCTCATATAATTTTTATATTCTCCTCTGGAGCACTCCAACAGGTCTATGTTGAGGACTCCAGGAAGAGAGGACTCTTCCTCTTGAATGAGATTAGAAATGGACCCGAAAACAGCAATGTTCCTGAGGGATAACTTGGAATTTAAAGTGGGATGTACCACGGAGGAATCTGTACTTGGGGAAATGTGAGTGAGGATGGACAGAAAGGATGTCCCTTGGTTTAGGGAGCAATCTCACTGCTCTAGAGCTGGGATGGACTCCAACTGTTTGAGCTGGTTTTTTGATTGCTGGTTTCAAGTTTGTCCCTCTTTCACATTTTTTCTTCTTTCTTTTTTTTTTTTTTTTTCCTCCCTCTCAAAGTGAATCTCAGCAAATTCAACAACACACCACTCTCACTAGCCCCCCTTGATATGATTCAAATGCCTGCTGCTGGTACCAGTGCTGTAAAAAGAACTGGCTCACATTCAAGTCCCTCTCCTCTCCAAATGTTTAGGGATTTGGAGCCCATACATACAATTAATGCATGTTTCTCGGGAAGAGAAAATAGCCAGCAGCTGTTCAGTGTCTGATCAATTATGAATTGAGGAAGAGGAACGAAAGAGAGAGGAGTTCCTGGTTAGAAATCTGCACACAATTAGGAAATAATGCTGAGAATGGATGCTTGGGAGACATCAGGACAAGAGATACCCTGGCAGAATATCATCAGGCAAAAGTCTACCCAATGTGAAGAGAAAATTTGCCCCAACCTGACATGAGTGTCTTTTCCCAAGGGTTTGACAGTATGAAGGAGGAATAGGAATCAGTCTTAGTCTGAGAACATGAACACCTGACAGGAAGCCTGGTAAGTGAGTGTATTTGAGTGCAGAATCACAGAACTGTTGAAGTTGGAGGTGACCTTGGAGATCAAGTCCAGCTACTCACCTTGAACTCAGTACTACTTGAACCCACCACTATTGTTAAGCTACAGTCACTAAACCATCTTCCTAAACATCATGTCTGCATACCTTTTAAATCCCTCCAGAGATGGTGACTCCACCACCTCCCTTGGTAGCCTGTTCTAATGCTTGATAAGCCTTTCTCTGAAGACTTTTTTCCTAATACCCAACCCAAACTTCCTCTGGCTCAACGTGTGGCCATTTTCTCTTGTCCTGTCACTTGTTGCATGTTAGGAGATACTGCCCCCCACCTTGCTTCATCCTCCTTTCAAATAGTTATAGAGGGCTTCAGTCAAGCACTTCACTGACTTTGATGCCAGCTTAGTCACCCACTTCACATAGAGACACAAAGATGTAGACAAATTGGTCTGCAAGGTGGATGCTACTTTAGAGATTCAATTCTATTTTCCCACACACAGTGTGTGGAGTGTCATCTGAGTAGCCCAAGGCTACCTGAGAAGGCCATAGAAGGCTGGTAGATATTGCAAGGCACCTTAAAATATTTGCTTATTATGTCTTTGAAACAAACTCTGCAGAGAAATCAAGAAGGTTTCCCCAAAAAACCAGCAGGCTCTCACCTTGGCATGATTTAATTTATCCCCAAATTTCCACTACTTTTTATATAAAGACATTATTATTTCCAAGCTTAGTGGTTCACATTTTGCCTGGGGTGATTGAAGAAGGCAGTGGGGTGATAGACCATTCACTTATTAGATCTCACTATGACAGGACAAGGGGTTTAAACTGGCAGAAAAGAGATTTAAGCAGGATGTTAGGAGGATGTTCTTTCTAGTGAGGGTAGTGAGACACTGGCACAGGTTGCCCAGGGAGGTTGTGGCTGCTCTCTCCCTGAAGGTGTTCAAGGCCAGGCTGGATGAGGTCTTGAGCGACCTGTTCTAGTAGGAGGTGTCCCTGCCTATGGCACAGGGGGGTTGGAACTGGATGAGCTTTGAGGTCCCTTCCAACCTAAACTGTTCCATGACCCTATGATTTTATTAGCACTATTTAACAATCTTTAACGCACAAGAGTTGGTCTGTGCAGCTTCCTCTTACCTAGATGGTGTCTGAACATGCATTTGGGTGATGTTTATAGTTCCTGAGGTCTCGGTGTTTGGGAATCAAAGAATGTTTCAGCATTATGTCACATCATGGCTTGGGAGGTTGGGATGAAGCTAAGGGAAGTGTTTCTAGTGGCTAAATGAACCCCTAAATCTACCATTTACCAAGCATTTGGGTCCACCTTGAGGATGTCATGTCCAAAATTTCATGTGTTCTAGTGTTGTTATGGTACATCATTGGACTCAATGACTGTTGGAGGTTCCTTCCAGTCCAAACCAGTCTATGATGGTTGACTCCAAATCTCAGCAGTCTCAGATAAATTAAAGGTGTTTTCCTTCAAAGGCTGTTCAGTAATCTCTGATGAAACTGGCATAAAAGAAGAAATGGAAAGAATTGATTTACAACCTACCTGAGGGCAAATATCAAAATGGTTTCAAAATCAGTCAATTGAGTGGGGAAAAAGCTTGGTAAAACCCAACGGTTGAACATGTGTCTGCTTGTGGTTACATGGACTGAGATCTTTAGAGCTGATGAACTTAACTGCAGCCAGCATCCAGTAACATGATTCTGTAGTAACTCTTTGAAGCTGCATGAAGACTGAGTCTTTCCTTCCTCCACACAGTAACAGAAGTTTTCGGTAGGTTCTGTTCAACAGTGCCATCACCATGGATACATTTACTGTTTGTGCTGTGAGGTGTGGAATTTTACCTAAAGTCTCCATTCCCTTGCAATTGCACAGGATTATTTCTCATCCTTAAGATTATCTTCATTATGTGTAAAGTGCTTTTGATCAGAAACACCTGAAAACTCATCCCAAAAATCTGTTGATGTGTAAGAAAAAGAGGTTTATGTTGGTTTAAAATTGATTTATTATTTCACCTAACTACATTATTTTACAATTTAGATGCCTAATCAATCTAATTCTCTGTGTCATGTATGTATTAGATGGAAAAAGCTTAAAAAAAAAAAAAATTGAAACTAAGAAACATGGGATGAACCTTCCTCTGTACATCCTACCCTTGTAATCGACTACAGAATTTCAGATGATTATTCATAGATTCCTAGGATCATAGAATGATTTGGGTTGAAAGGGACCTCAAGGGTCATCTAGTTCCAAGCCCCCTGCCATGGGCAGGGAAAACTTCCACTAGATCAGACTGCTCAAAACCCCATCCAACCTGGATTTGAACACCCTCCAGGGAAGGGGCATCCATAACCTCCCCGGGCAACCTGTTGTAGTGTGTCACCGCCCTTACTTTAAGAATCTCTTTCTAATAGCTGGTCTAAATCTTGCTTCCTCAAGCTTCAATCCATTCCCTTTCATGCTATCACTACAAACCTTTGTAAAAATTCCCTCCCCAGCTTTCTTGCAAACCTTCTTCAGGTACTGGAAGGTTGCTAAAAGGTCTCACTGGAGCCTTCTCTTCTCCAGATTGAGCAGCCCCAACTCTCACTGCTTGTCCCCATAGGAGAAGTGATCCAGCCCTTTGATCATTTTCGTGGCCCTCCCCTGAACCCCCTCCAACATTTCAGTGTCCTTCTTGTGCTGGGGGCCCCTAAACTGGACACAATACTCCAGAGGAGGTCTCACAAAAGCAGAGTAGAAGGAGAGAATCACTTCCCTCATCTTGCTTTGAAGTAGCTTTGAATAAACACCTAACTCTGAGATGGAGAGTTAGTTAGTTAGTGTTAGGTGAGAATCCTGCAGTGCAATTTCTTCACAGGCTTGATGATGATGCTGGTGATATTCACCCATAAGAATACAAAGTAAATCTGCTCAAAGAGATGTCTCCTTTAGCTATGTGAAAGCTCAAAGGCAGTTTTCTCTGGAGCTACTGAGAGATACTGACTTTAGGGCAATAAAACTGCATGTTCACAGCACAGTAGTTTTTCAGATTAGGTCTGTAATTAAATTAAAGTTTATTTCCAGGAACACTGATAAGGTCCTCCTTGTTCTGCCAAGTCAAATTCAAAGTTCATGTTCTTCAACTGGCTCTTTGGTGCCATTCAGATTAAATTTACAATGTTCTAAGCAGTCAGGTATCCCTAAACACTCTGAGTGCTCCAGACATGTGTAGCTATTTATATAACTATGTCCTAGTTCCATTGTAGCAAAGCAAAGGGGAAAGTGAAGCTGCAAATTTGTCTTCTCTCTTCCACCCTCTCAATGTCATCGATATGAACCTCCCAGCATCAAGGGAACTTCCAACATGGTGATGCTTTCTTGAATAGATGTATGAAGTTGGTCAGAGCTCAAGTGACAAGAAATTATTGAAGTTTTATCTTTCAGAGACCAATATAAGCACTTTTTCACTAAGGAACCCATGAAGAGAACAGCTCCAGAAAGCTGTGAAATTACGAGTTAAAATATGCTTCTCTGAGACACATCCCTTACTAGCTCCTCTGCTCCCAACATGCCCTCCTTTGATCACCTGAGGCATTGCAGGATAAAGTAGAGTGATTATGAATGTTCTGCTTGTCCCGTGGAAAAAAAATTAATATGAGCGCATTGATTGTGGTCTTTGACCTTCTTTGGAACTGATGCTTCATTCCATCTCCCCACCAGACTGCCTGGCCTACAGGGCAGCTCAACACTGAGTGACTTCCCAGCTGTGGAGACCTCAGCACTGATGTGCCCAGGCAATAGCAGGGAACTTGAGGGGAAAAATAAAGTAGCACAGACATAGGCGCTGGAAAAAGCAACACCTCCTGAATTACCACCATCACTTCCCGTAGCGGTAGTGGTTGGGTCTACAAGGGAAAAGGTCTATGTCCCAGCCAACTACTGACTCAGCCTATCCCCATTTTCATGTCCAAGACCTACTAAGATCAAACCGAAATTGCTCGAACTGGGGGAGCATGTAGAGTTTATAGGCAGGGTCCCCAGTCCCTTGAAATCAGTGCACTCTGGATACTCACAGCACACTCCATTATTAGAACAGTGCAGTCAAGGTATGTTGAGACCTGGCAGTGGGTACAAAGTTGACAATATTGGCTGCACCTGTGCAGAAAGTCACAGCTGGGAAGTGAAATAAAAGTTGTTCGTAGATGAGTTTCTACATTCACATCTAGATTAGAACCTTCAGACTGCCAGTCTGAAAGTCCCCCCAGAAACACAACCTTGGGGTTAGTTTTAGACATGCTCATGAGATGTTCTACCTTTAATAGAAAGCTTTTAGTTTCCTGTATAAATCAGCAGTTTTATATCAGAAGTGTTAATGAACCAAGTCTGGAGGTACCCTAATTACTGGTAAGCCAATATTCAGATTCTCACTAACCAATATTCAAAGATCCACATTCAGTTCAAGAGATGCTTTGTCTGACCCTGAGCAAAGCAGCTTTGCACATTGTTTCCTTATAAGAATAAAGAAGTCTCTTTTCCTCACTCTTTTCTGTCTCTGCAGCAGCAGAATATCTTTGATGAAGTAGTTGTTTGGTTTTTTTTTTCCACTGTGTGAAAGCAACAGTAAGATCTTGTATGAGAACTCCTTGATGCTGCCAGCAATAAGGTGTCGATTTTTACCGGGCTTATTCTGGTCAAGAAAGTTCAATTTCTCCTGTCCCATTCAGTCAAAAGAACCAGGGGAAGCCTGAGCAGATGCATACCAGAACCTTTCTAGCTTGTGGTTTAAGATCAACTTGGAAGGCAGTAACAGAGGTTTTTTTTTTGTTTTTTTTTTTTTGCTTGTGGAATGGTAATCTGAAAAGAAAATTTGATGTGTGGAAATCATATTACCTCTGTCTGTCACACACACATCGTTAAGACTCTTTTATTTAAGACCTCTTAACTCTTGACCTCACGACAAATTTTATCCCTCATTTAATACTTAAGATGTTTAGACCATTAGGTAAAAAACAAAAAAACCAAAACCAACCAAAAAACAACCAACCCAAAAAAAACAACACACCCCAGTATTGTCATTTAAGGTTACGTGTTGAAAGTCATAGCGCCTGGAAAGAATTCTGCTTTGTGGTTTCCAGGCTGACTCCAGAAAATTAGAATTGCAGTGAGGTTATCCGCGCAGTTAAATTTAAAATGAAACATTTCAGCCCCAAAGCCAGACCGAAGTAAATCTGAACAGCATGGAGAATCACTGCAGAGGTTTCAGAACTGTCACTTCACTTCATCACTATGTGCCATCTGCTGAGGGAAGCCAGACAGGATAACCATGGGCTAAGGATCTATGTGTGCACATAGGTTTCACACATCCATGCATCTATCTGTGTATGCACATCCACATGTGCAGGAATGTATCTATATTCATTTTATGTTCCCTTCCTTCTTCCTATCAGACTTCACCATATGGCACCAAACCCATCATTTAATGTGGAATTATGAAGCTAATGGAATGCGGGGAATGAGGTCTTGCTTTCCTATGGGTCACTAAGGCTCCTCTTTAACTGCTGGGGAAAGACAAAACTTACAAACAGAGGTCTGCGACCATAGAAACACCCAAATTAACTTTAAAATTTTATCATATTAGAATATTTTTCTTTCTTCTTTTTTTTTTTTTTTCTC